>CM043120.1:33948708-34420267 GCA_023701765.1 Hylyphantes graminicola | reverse complement strand
TAATCGCAACACAATTCTGCATGAAAATTCAATTTCCCTTAAGGTGGCGCCATTCCCCTTCTCTGCCCTACTTTATTTTAACCTACATAAAAGAAAACAATAATTGGTTAATCTAAAGAATCGTGGCCAATCGGCGTCTTTTCAAAAATATCGCCACGTCGAATGACAACAAGCCCCGGCGCGTGCCGAAACAACCAATGAATGATGCAGTCATGTAGTAAAGAGAACGTGACATCATAAGAAACTTTCTCTTTGCTAAAATCGCCAAAGGTTACCAATATATCGGGGTTCGTAAATTTAGCGTAAAATATCCGACAACGATTCTTTAGTCCAACCCTGGTTCAACCCAAGAATTTAACTTGCAATAAGGTGTGCGTATGTTTGAGCAACAACGGTCAAAATCCAAGTGTGACTAAGGTCATTTCAACTTCAACACTTCGTTTATAACGTAAAAAGTGGGAGTTTTTAAGAAGGCCATGTCACCCACTTTCACCGACGAACTGCAAAAGCTCTAGACAAGAGTGACACGTTTAAAAAAAAAAAATTCCTGTCGTATGAAAGCGAACGCCGTAACCGATTGTACTATCCACAGCCCTGTCGAGTGGTCGAATATGGCGTCGTGGAATGTTTACCGCATTTTGGGCATTTTCGGGTGTAAGAAGGCAAATAGACTGGCCATTATATCATAGCTATTCTGGAAATTTTAACAGGGTCTAAGGAAAGCCAACTAACTTCTAGAGAGGTCTAGATACAATCACCCTGGTATCTCTTGGATTGTTTGATTTTTCGGATTAATTGTTTAAAAAGCGATATCATTTTATATAACTTAAATTTTGCGCAAACTAAACTTTATTTAAAAAGAGTAAGAATATTGTTGTTCCTGTATCCATGGACAGACAGTGTCAGAAGCGTAGCGTGCCTTGGCGGGGCCCTGTATAAAAATTTGTTTGGGGGCCCTTAGGAAGGGTAAAGATTTCTCACATAGGAAAAAAATGCATAAAATTAAAAGAAATATTTGGGCAGTTTTACCATAATTTTTAATTTCAGGTATAAAAGAATTTCAACATCACTTTAAATGTTTGTCAAAAGGTTTGTAAGGGTTCTATAAAAACAAAAAAAAGTTCAGCAAAGCTCATTTGTAAAAAACAAAAAATAATAACTAGGGATGGCCGTTTTTTAAAAACACCGATGCCAATGAAACTGGTTTAAACTGGCCTTACGAAAATAACTGTTTTTCAATGAAACCGAAATCACAAAAAACGGTTATTCTTAAAACTGGTTTCGCTTTTCCGTCCCTAGATCATTACGACGGTAAGGACCGGGAAGTCAGGAACGGAAGGTAAGGATCATTCACGCTTTTTTATGTTGAAACTAACTCTAGTTTAATAAAAATGGATCTTTTTACTTCTTGTACTCCACTTAAACATATTTGTGGTAAAAAAAATCAGTTATCAAGCAAAAATTATCCTTACGTGGGAGACTGTAAGGAAAGCAATAAAGCCTCGCAGCCAATTTTACTGAGGTTTTTTTTTATGTTGGGCTGATTAGCAAAATTTAGCAAAAATATGCGGCTACTAACTGAAATGTGAATTTTCTGCAATACAGTTTTCATGGTTCACTGTAGCTCAATCCAGTGCCTCTCTTCACCACTTTAGGAATGAGGTCAGTGAATGTATTAAAACCCAGGGACATGGTTAGGAGATGAGAAAAACACATTCTACATATTAAAAGCCAAAATTTAATGGAATTAATTTGTTAAGCTACAGTATTAGTTCAATTTAAAATATAAATGAATGCAATTTTTAACTCAGAAATATGTTGACTTGAGCCCTAAACTAAAAAAAATTGACATTTGGGACACACTACGGTAAGGATTTTTCTGCATTGTTCTGTGTTTTCAAATTTTTTTGGAGTTTCTTTGCTTTAAAATTCCGTTTTGCAATTATATAAGGACCAGTCTTTTAGTACCGTAGACGGGGGTAACTTTGGGACACTTTTCAAAGTTTTACGCTGTTTCTTTTTTTATTTTTTAAGTTAGGTTACTGAAAAAATTATTAATATGTAAAGCCTGTCTTCCTCTAACAAAATATAATAAGACAATAACTCTAGGAACAAGGGTATTTTATTAAAAGATATTTTAAACTGTCCCAATCTTACCCCACTAATTGGGGTAAAATTGGGACAGTGTATTTTTTTCATTAGAAATAGCAAGAAACATGACTTTGTACCAATATTACCCCACAATATTGTATAAGGGCATCATCCACCTAAGAAAAGACAAGATAAATGAGTGTGTACCAATTGCAAAGCATAATATTATATTTAAACAATGAAATTATTATACATGTACACATAGATTGCAAATAATTACTTTTTAATACTATTAGGCTTTGGATCTTTACTGAACATACAAAAATATTATTTACACACTTCATAAAAGTTAGTTTTTGTCAGCTGAAGCCAAGAGATCACTGTACACTTGAAGCTCTTTAACTTTGAAAATTTCTCTGACTGTATTTCTCTCTATAGAAATAGCAGTCTTTGTCTCTCTCTCTCTGATTTCTCTGAAGACTGTAGCCCCTACGGGTTTGGTATGTTTTTCCTGGGATTTCAGATGTAGTGCATTTTTTGGTATTTTATACTTGGAGGCTCAGGCTGCATTTGAGGCTGCATTTTGAGGATCGACAGTGTCTTGTTCTTTATTGCTAGTAAAGCCTCTTGTAAATTTTCTTCAGTGTAATTTCTGTAGGGCCGTGTGCCAAGAACTTTTTTATAATTTCTAGGCATTTTATTGTCCAATGCAATGCTGAAAAAAAAAACAACCATTGTAAAAAAAAACCTGTATACAAACTTTGGGGCTGTCCCAAAGTTACCCCGTAAAGATCTGAAAATTTACAGTTTATAGGTTATATAATACAAAATACTTTAATAACATTGTTAATTCTATATAAGATACTTAAGAAGATGCTTGGTATTGTGTATACGTACTTGAAAGTGATCTGAAGTTCACAGTTCTTGAGGCAGAAGAGAAAGTTTCATCAAAACAAGAATTTTGTGAAAAACAATGGCAAGAAATAAGACTTGGCTGTCACAACCTGGTAGTAAACTGGTTCTGAAAACTGCCGCCTGGTAGCGGCACGGTACAGGACTAAACAAAGAATTGCAGATTGAACCTACGCAGTGTGTCCCTCAGGGAATCCTGCAAACTAAAATTAACCCGTTGTCCCAATGTTACCCACCCAGTCCCAAAGTTACCCCATTCTACGGTATAATAAGATTTTTTTTAAAAGAAATATTAATTTTTTTAAGGTTATTCCCAAGGGACATAAAATTAAAAATTATGGTAGAATTGCCCAGTTATTCATCATAATTATGTATCTGTCACTTTTTCTCAAAGTAAAATTAAATTTACACTCTAATTGCCTTTTTTTCGGCAAATTGATTTATTAAATCATTTATAGATGATGATGGCTTTAGTTTTTCGAAAGTTTCTAGCTTTATGGACAACATAGTGACAGGTCTGACAGGCGTTCCTGTCCCATCGAAATTCTTAGGTAATTTTTTTATCAGTTTCAATTCTGAAAAACTTCTTCAAGCAGTTGTAGTTGTAACTGGAAGCGTCAAGAATAAAAAGCATGCTGTTATTAACTCGGTAAAACTGGATGCAAGACTATTGAATTTTATCAGCAATAATTCAAAGAGTTCCTTAATGGAATGAATTTTTTGAATTTCAGATTTTATGCATGTTTTTAGAGCCTTTAATTGATCATAAGTTTAACTGAGATGTCTTAACTGTAAAACGCTGGCAGTTTTGTGCTCCTGAAGCGTTTAATATCTCTTCGTTTGAAGGAGACAGGAGTTTTTCCGGTTTAGTTGTAATATTTTGAACATACTATACTCGGGCTGTAAGGAGCCTAGTGGTCCGGACCCTGGATTTGAAATCGAAAGATTAAGAGTTCGGGCCCCGGTTGCCACTGAAGACTTACCGAGTATACGCGGAGTACGTTCTCGTAAAATCTGTTGGGTCCGAAAGTCCTGTGGTCGGTCATTGCGCAGTTCACCATGGGTACAGGTTCCTGGAGAAAATTTCCCTCCCCTTCAGGGACATGTCTAAATTGTGGAGGTGGAGACAGATGTTGCCATCTGTCAACAGATGGCAGCATCAGTCATATGTGTTTGTGTGTGTCCTGTGTTTGTCCTACTTGACGATGGTTTATAAGGGGGTCCTTGCGACCAGCCACACAAGCCTGAAAATATATGTAAACCAATCCAATCCAATCCATACTATACTCAGCTCGCAAAGGCTCTGAAATCTTTGTTTCGTTTCCGCGTATGTCTATGTTCCCGCAGCCCGCAATAGCTGATGTAGGGTGTTGACAACTTTTGAACGCACGCTTTACCCGGGAAAAAAATAATTTTTTTTTTACTTTTGTCATTTGTGTAAAAAAATTAAGAAGTTTTTATTAATTTTTGATTACGCACGTAGGGGGCCCCCGTGGCCCGGGGGCCCCGTATAATTGATACGGCTGATACGGCGGTAGCTACGCCCCTGGACAGTGTAGTAAAGAGTCTATGGCTTCAAAAGCGTGAAAAGAGTAATAATAAAATAAACAAAAGAATTTTTATTCAAGTACAACAATTATTGTGTGTGCATCAGTGTTTTATTTCGCCATTATAAAAATTATCATATCAGGTAAAAAAATATTCTTACATTATTAGCAATACTTTCTCAGAAATTTGGATTTCAAAAACTAATGCATTAACTCCATGTACTAATCTAAGGCCGAAAATCCTTTATAATAGATGGCAGCACTGTTTTCCCCCAAATTGCCAAATTGTCATTTGTCAACTAGGGATGGCGGTTTTTTGAGAAAAAACCGGTTTTCCAAAAACCGGTTTTATACAACGCCGGTAAAACCGATCCGGTTTTACCGACCCTAAAAAACCGGTTTTATAAAACCGGTTTTCTATGAAAACGGTTTTGCAATGGCAAAAAACCGGTTTTCTGAAAAACCGGTTCCGGTTTTTTAATTTTTTTATTAATTAATTGAAAAAAGCAAAAATTAACTAATTAACAAAAAACTTAAGCATAATTAATATTAATAATTACCTAATTGACCATAATTAGTTAATGATAACGTAATTAACATTAACTAATTATTAATTAACAAAATAATATTGATGATTCATTAATATTCATATCATTATTTGTTATTTATATGTATATAAATAATTAATAATATCGTATTTTCCATTCCGGTTTCTTGTGTTCTGAGACTTCTTTACAAAGTGTTTTTTGATGGAAACTAAGTTCCAGGGTGTCTTCTCAATTCTTACTTCTATAATATTTAAAATTATGATGTTCCTTTTTGCTTTCTTATTTCAGCTTTTCTAATATTGTTTTGAATTTTTTTTATTAATCTTAGCATTATTCCATCTATATTTCCTTATTTTTTAAAAAAAATATATTTTAAAAATCCCATGCCGTGCATGCATCCTTCAGTTGGCCTCTCTATAATGACCTTCACCTTTTCCCGCCAGAGAAAGATACTTCTTATGTGAATATGTGGGTGATGAAGAAAGAAGAAGAGAAGAGATTCAAGAAACATTGCATGTGCAGCTTAGATTTCGTGTTTCTAGACAAGAATTTTGTTTACTTTTTAACTTTAATTTTAATGTATTAAATAAAAATAAAAACTGTTTTAAATGAAACTATAGCTGTAAACATTACAGAATAATTCTGATTTGTTTGATTAATATTCAAATAATTATTTGTTCTTCTATTGAGGTATTTTTTTTACTTTACTTTCGAATTTAAAAAAACAGTTCAAAGCCAGTTTTAAGTGTTTTTGTTGGAAACTAAGTTCCGGGTTTTCTTCCTATTTCCTACTTTCTTAATATTTAAGATTATAATGTTCCTTTTTGCTTTCTTATTTCGGTTTTTCTTATAACGTTTTGAGTATTTTTATTAAGCTTTGAATTATTCAATCTCTATTTCCTTTCATTTTTTCTTTATTATTTAATTCCAACCGTTTGCCGTCTGTGCGGCCGTGCAACATTTAGTCCGGCCGACTACACTTTGGTGCCAGGCTTTTTTTTTTATTTTGTCACAGTTTGAAATGAGTAAAATGGCCGCATAACAAACGCGATGAGCCTATTGGATCAACAAATGATCCTCGCCCCTTTTTCCATGCACAGACAAAACAACAAAAATCATTTTCAATCATTCGTTTAATTTGGCGCCTAAAGGCTGTACTTGGCTGTTTACATTTTAAATGTTTTTCCTTTTTTCTACTTTTTATTACTTAATAGGAAACTTTTTCCGAATAAAAAACATTTTTTGGTATTTTAGTTTCATTGGATATCTTTCATTGCATATGCCGAAGTAATATTTTCATTTTTTTGCAGCGATTTAAATTATGTCTGCGTTTTAATCATGTTTATTAAATTATATCAAAAAAATAAATTATATTAATTACATTTAATATAATTAATTTTAATTACATTATTTTTTATTTATTGTGTTATTGGAACACATACTTTCGACCTGAACCCTGTACTTGTATCTATAATTAGATAATATAGGTTTAACGGAACACGTAACGCGAAAACAATACAAAAATAAAAACGAAAGAGATATATACTAAAAAAAACTAAAATCACCAAACTAAAAAAACTACGAACAATTAAATATAAGCTATACAAAAAATACGAAAGTTGAAAAATATTAAGGAAAAATACCAAAGGCTAATGTAAAAACAAAAAGTTAAAATTTAAACCGGACGAGACAAAAGATATCGTCTGCAACTCAAATGAGAGTGCCCCTTTACAGGCCCCTACATATTTGTGAGAAACCCAAGCGAACGGAATTCCGATTCGAAGAACATTTGTTTATACGAACTTCAAAATTTATGGGGGCTTGGTAAGAGTGTTGAAAGAATTATTCGCTTCAGAAGAAAACCGTCGCTACGTCTTCGACCGACTTTGTTCTTAAACGATCATTACTCTGTTTTAGGAAACATTCCTTTATAGTTTCTACCTCCATTCAATGTACAAAATGAAGACACATTCTTAAACTTGCTTTATACGTAAGTTGCACAGATGGTCTTTAAGCCGGGTCAGGGGTGTAAAGAAAAGATGCAACTTTTTTTCATTTAAAATGCCTACAAATAAATAGTTTAAACTAGCAAAATTAAATAATTTTCCGTCAGATGGGAAAAGGCGTACGGTACTGCTTTAAACTTAAACTAACGATTTATTTCTTTTTCAATTTTAGATTAGATTGAGTAATATTTAGTTCAGAAGAAGATATTAGGTGAATCACATCGAACAAAATTAAATTGGCTCCAGTTCTCACGATAAGCAAAACCTTTGTATGATAACTGAATCACTTCACAAGGCCATTGGCGCCTGACACGCCTGTTTCATATCGAAGACCAAACATATTCATCGTGATCGATAAAAATAGTTGTCTTAGTAATAAATTTAATTCCGCTCTCAGAAAGAATCAAAACACAAATTTATATCTAACGATAAAAAAGACCTATGTTCAATTGTATTTATTGTAGTCTTGGCTCCTTTTCTGCCCATAGGAAATAGGCAACACTTTTTAATTTATTATAGATTATAGCCATAAACATCTGCCCTGCATCTGCCTATTTTGGAATTGCGAAACAGATTACTTGTAACTTTATTTCTTTATATATTTTTTTTTCTAACGATTTTTGAGGAAATTTAGTGCGGGAGTATTGAGGTATACTTCTTGGGGGTAGGGTATTCAAAGTTCGAAAATTCATTTAGCTATACAACACATAAAGATATTAATTAAAAGTTTCAATTTGTGATGCTATTGTTAAAAGAATTATGAACCAATTATGATTTTGATGCATGAGTGGAAGGAAAAAAAGACGGATGACAGATGACGGACAAAAAGTATTTTAAAAAAGTATCTTATATCAGGGGTCCATTGACCATTAATAATGAAGTGTTCGGGCTGTTTAATTGAAGAAGGTAATAGATTTTTTAATGCATTCAATTATTCAAAATCTCGAAATTTTTCTAAAAAAAAAACTTTTTAAACAGCATGTTTACGTAGAAAAAAAAACCTGAATTAACAAAGATGCTAGAATACCTCTTATTTAATTTTTAAAATTTAAATAAACGCTTTCCCATTGAGTTAAATTAAATTAAAATTTAGTTTAATTTTTAAGCGATGTATGCCTCATTATTTTAATGAAATTATCTGAAATTTGCGGATAACAGTATGGATGCGCGTTATCCTCAAATTTCAGAAAATTTCTTTAAAATATTGAGGCATGCATGGTCCATTAAAACATTTTTGGGGATGTAGAATATTGGAATGGGATGTGTTTCTAGCATTGGCGCTCACTTTGCAGTGTTGCCCACTGTGATCGGGATTGCCGATTGTCACTGTTGGTTTTCTTCGACTGTTGGTCCTTGCTTACCATTTACTGTGTAAATGTTTAATCACGGAAGAAAAGAGGAAGCTAGACAAAACCTGCTGTGCCCCTCTTAGCTTAATTATGCTCTGGTTAAGAAGTCAACCTCTTACGTACTACTCTGCTAGTTTAGTTCTTATAAGCATGTTTGGTTCTCATTTTATTGACCTATTTAGGGGATGAAGATGAAACGTATAGTATGTGAACCTGGAACCATGCAAAATTCGGGATTCGAACCTTGAAACTGTTACACATTAACAAAAAGCAGAAGCTCTGCGTATACGATAAATCATTGAAATAGAATGGATAACACAGCAACTTTATGAGGAAAGTAGAAATATTCATCAGAAATCTGGAACTTTAGGAAAGCAGAAAAGCAACTGCAATATTACAAAAATTGCCGGAGAGTAATCGAAAAACCAAATCAAAGATTAATCTACTATATTTTTAAATAAAAAAACAGGAATTGAATATAAAATTTAACTTCATATCAGAAGCACTTAAGATGGGGCACGGATTTCCGAGTGGTTAGCATCGCAGGGGCCAGCGGTCTGCACACTGTAACGGGTGCGGGTTCGATTCCCGCCTTCGCCCTGGGTGTACTTCCTTTCTCTGTGATATTAAAAACTCTTTTTGCGTTTGGCTTACTCGACGAAGGCTTATAAGCGGGTCTCTGATCAAGCACACAAGCCGGAATATAGATGTACCTACCCTACCCTACCGAAATACTTAAGATAAAAAGGTATTTTCAAAACTTTCAAAATAAAAAAACATCTCTATGGCAGCTTCTTATTGCGCAGATGTAGCTTTCGTGAAAACCTATTTTGACGTCCGACAGATACTGGGAACACGTGTATCAAATTAAAGTCGGTATCCTCTTTCAGTTTTTCTGCAATACCGTTAAAACCAAAAAAAGTCCTGTGACAGCTACCCATTGCACATGCGCAATTTATTCATAAAACTTATTTTGAGAGCCAATAAGTACTGGGAATACATATGTACCAAACTTGAAATGTATCGCTTTTAGATTTTCGGCACTACCTTTAAAACCAAAAAAGTTCTACGGCAGCTTCTCCTACGCATATGCAATTTCCTTGAAATTTATTATGACGTCTGGTAGGTATAGGAAGTCGTGAACCAAACTTGAAGTCCGTAGCTCTTTTAGTTCAAACTGTAAAGTGGGATAAACAGACGAACCAATGTTTAAAAACTACTTTTTCAGAATCAGGACCCCATTAGTGTAGAAATACAATTTTCGTAACGGTTTTGACAACATCATAATACTGTCGTTGCCGAAAGTTTCAAATTATTTGATAAAAAAGTAAAAAGAGTGAGACCTGATTAAAGAGATCGAATGGAACACAACGGAACATGTAAGGACAAAATCTGAAACTTTTTACTTTTATTCTGTTAAGAGGAAAGCTTGAATAGAAATGTGAAAACCGAAGTTTATAAAAGATGAAGACTTCAAAAACGATTGATCAAACAAGAGCAAAACTCCAATTTGAAAAAAAAAATTATTATTATAAAAAAAAACGTCGATGGCGGTTTTTGAGAAAAAACCGGTTTCCGGTTTTTAGACGGTTTTCTCGACAGAAAACCGGTTTCCGGTTTAGACCGGCCTCATTAAAAAACCGGTTTTTCGGTCAAAACCGAGGGCAAAAAACCGGTTTTTCAAAAAACCGGTTTCGGTTTCCCATCCCTATTGTCAACGGCAAAGCAATTCGTTTGAATTCCGATCAGATTTCAGTACTTTGCATAGTATAGTAGCATTCTAGCATTTAAATTTGAGTCCTCAGAAGAAAATACAGAATGTATTTCTCATTTAGAATAGTCACCCGTTTTGCCGTTGTTCTATAATTTTTCAGTTTTTAGCATTTAGCAGTGAATCGCTATAGAGACATCTACTGTATAGTTCCAGTTTTAAACATATTCAAAGAAATACTTTTAAAACTTGTTTGTAAAATACATTTGTCGTCATCATTTATTCTTCTTTTAGTTAGGGATCTGAATGAATTTTAATTTAAAACCAAAAAATGCTTCAATATGACATTTGACAATTTCGATTCGAAGTTAAATACTCTTAATTAAAAAAAAATATGGAATACTTCATGAATGTTTTAATCCATGGTAATTAGCAGTAGAAATAACGCCACAATCACATAGTATTTATTATTAGAATATAAAATTGAATGGGGTTACATATTTTGTTGTTTTAATAATAAATTTTAACCTTCAGATAACTCCCATGTGGTCTAGTGGTTAGGATTCCTGGCTTTCACCCAGGCGGCCCGGGTTCAATTCCCGGCATGGGAAGATTGGTTCCATGGTGTAATGGTTAGCACTCTGGACTTTGAATCCAGCGATCCGAGTTCAAATCTCGGTGGAACCTACATTTTGAATTTTTGGACAATTATATATAGAGGGTGATATGGTTTAGTTTTCCCAACTTCGCAAAGTAGCGGCAGCCTTTATTTTTTTAATTCTTAGCCCTCAATATTTAACTCTTCGCTATGATATTACATAAATATTTCTTTAATCAGACTTATTACACACGGATTTTAATTTAGCCAAACATATAAATTTGTAAATACGCATGCCTATAAATGCTTTTATTTTATGAAAAGTTCTATGCTATTTAGAAGTGTCATTCGGTGCTATAAGTTAAGAATTGAAAAAAATCTATTAATGAAACCTACCCTAATAATAGACTAATTAACTCTAAGCTTTTTTTAATTCTTCAATGACATGGTTTGTTAGGTCTAATTTGCCAATTTTATTTATCGAGTGATTTTTTTTTGAATAAAAAGTTTCGTATGGCGGTGTAATTTCCTTAAACCAGTGTATCTCCAAAAAAAATTTACATACCTAATTTTTTACTCACACAAAATGAAACACTTCTCGTCCTCTTGTGCATAACATGCAAGTACTTTTTTTTTTTATCTTCGAGAATGATTTTTGTCATAATGGTAATTCCATGTAACTGTAGTGTAAGTCACAATTAAAGAGGAGATTAAAAGCTTTTTAAATTTGACAAATAAATCGAATTAAATAAAGCACTTTACATTATTTTGGTGAAAGTTTTTAGTGTTGACCAGCTATTCCATTAATATTTTTTCATTCAATGTTAAAAGTTGAAGTTAGCCATAAATTCTGTTTTTAAAAAATTCATTTGCTAATTAATAGAACTACTTTGTCGAGTGAACAGTGCAATTTTTCAACTATCTTTTCACAGTAAAAGCATAACGGTGCGCTCTGAAATTCACCAACCTATACTAATTTCATAAGATGTCTGTTTTAATCTGCTAAAATATGAAAATTTTTCATTACATTTTATAATCAAACAATTTCGCATCATTTACCGCCCATTTTCGAACTATTCACTTCCACTTCGCAAAGAAATTAAATTGAAGAAAACCCGAAAAAGGCATTGATAATGTTTTTCTTCAACAATAACTGAACTTGACAGCTTAATGAAGGAATCCAGAATTTTTTAGAAGAAAAAAAAAGAGTTTGGAGTAGTTATTAAAAGAATCAGGTCACAGTTCTGCGTTGAACATTTACTTCATCTCTATATGAATCTTCCATTTGATTCTAATTCGCGCAGATTTGCACGCTCTACATGCACCGAGGTACACATTATGCTCTTTGTTTTAAATAGGCTTTTATCTAGTCGCAAATAAAGAGAAGATTATGCCATTAACTTCGATGATGAGATAATGGAGATGTTATTTTTTGCGATTTTTTATATGAGTGGATAAAAGTAAAAAAAAAAGGAAACTTAAATGAATTAGATAATGTCCCACTAGGCTTCTTACTTTTGACATATTAGTAAAAGAAGTAGCGTATACGGTAATTCTTCCGAGAGCTTGACCCATTGTTACAATTAAAGATTCATATGGTTTGGATGTTTACTGTTAACCGCAGTAGCTCTAACCATTAAAAATATTTAAAAAAAATTTTTTTAGGCCGGATTAGCTATTAGGCTATGAAGCTTTGGATTTCGATACCTACATTATTATTTTGTGTTCATATATTAAGTTTGTTATTGGAACTGAAAAAAAGTGTGATGTTATTCAAACTCTAAACCTACCGTTAGTCACAAAACACAATAAACGGTTGGTAATAATTGAGCCAACAAGTTAGCGAAGCAGTCTTCAAGGAAGCGGTGCATGCTGGGAATTACCACGGTGGTTAACTAATCCGGTTCAAATGAGCTTTCAGGGAAGTGTAGTGTAGGGGAGAGAAGGGGAATGGCGCCACCTTAAGGGAAATTGAATTTTCATGCAGAATTGTGTTGCGATTAATGTAAATTGTAATGAGCATAGCATACTACAGTTCATAACCTATCTTGTAGTGATTTTTTAAAATTTAAATCTTTAATAGAAACTGAATAAAATTGTATTTTTCTAATGCTCGCACAGTGGCGGGATTACCCCGGTATCTGGGGTAATGCCGCCACACCACTGGGGTTATGCCGCCACATCAATAAACAAAGCAAATAATCTATAAAAAATGGAAAAATCCATAAAAAAGCAATACATAGGGGAGAGTGTTGTACCTTGGGGCAATTTTTACATTTTAATTTTTTCTTCGATAACTATTGTCAAAATAAAAATTTCGAAGCAGCATTTGAACACACCAATATATTCCTCTATAATATATATTTTTAAATTCTGACAGCTTGAAATTAAAAAATTGCCTCTCATTTAAAGTAGAGATGATAAACTGTCCCAAGGTACAACATGATGTTGTACCTTGGGACATGGTTTATTATTCAGTCAATAGTCATACACTTGAACTAATTTGTGTCAGGAAACAAACTTTATTTCAAAATACATCAGAAAATGTGCTCTTTAGAACATTTCATCCCACGGAAGGAAAAAGATTTATCAGGTGTTGCCAGAATTATATTTTCAAACTTCAATCATTATAAAATATATCCAAAACAAAGCTGAGTTGTATTTTACATGTTTTGTGGAATTACTCTTAAAATAAATAATAAAGATATTTTTATTTATCCAAATTATTAAGAATTTAATCAAATTATTAATACTGTCCCAAGGTACAACACACTACATGGTTTAAATAAAAGCAAGATAGTGGCCAATCCAAATGCATTATCATTATTTTCTCATAACCAAAATATTTTAAAATCTTCTCTTTTAAGAAGAAAATAAAATGCAGTTGACTTTTTGTAATAGTATTAAGGTAAAAAATTATATTAGAATGAGAAAAATATTTACTTTGAGGTAATGAAATATTATTTTTTGTCACCATTTCATCAATTCAATGATGCTAGTGTTAAATTTTATTATGATGATGTCTGTTGGTTAAGGCTACTATTAGAAATAAACAATGTATGAATATTGCCAATACATTCTTAGAAATTGTCAGTGTCGCAAGGTACAAGAGTCCCAAGGTACAACACTCTCCCCTATAGAACTAAAATAGGTTTAATTAACTTTGGAATGGTAAATTTGTACAGGATGCAGCTATTTTATTAACTTTCTATGTGCAACTAACTATGCAGGTTTTTTTTAAAGTTTTGTTGGTCTATTTGACCAGTTCAGTTATTATTTTTCGGATACGTGGCATCTCTAACGAAAACCAATAGGTTGTAGGGCCAATATATGAAATTTCTATTTTACGAATTATGCCGCCATCCTTTTGCATGTGGCGGCATAACCCCAGAGTGATGTGGCGGCATTACCCCAGTAAGACAAAATGGCATAGACGGCTTGTTTAAAGAAAGATAGTTAGCCTAGCGTTCAAACTAACGACGTGATAAAATAGCCACATAATTACTCTTTTAAATGATATGTAACTGATTTATCTAACTTAGAGATAGCAGTCACTTATCGCTTAATTTCAGAAGGCTCGAGATTAAAAGAAAATCACAAAAAACAGTATTTTTTAAATAACTTACCACCAACTCGCCGCACGGTCATTAGCGTCTATACTACAAATTACTTTGTTTCCTGCTACAGGTCAACACTCACAGCCCCCCTCCCACACACACCGCTGGCGAGATACAAGGGGTGGCGGCATTACCCGAGGTGGCGGGATTCCCCTTCTCTCCCCTATGCCGGGATATACCAAAAATATAGTACAGCTCTATTGTGGACGTATGTCAAGGCCCGATTCAGACAGACGTGATTCAGTGTAAGAGAAGTCAGAGGTTTAAGTGGTGCAACGTTGCTCACTAAAATATTCCTTTAATTTCTACATTATCTATAAATTTCACATCTAAATAGATTGCCTTGAACTGGATTTTTGGCCCCATTATTAATTTATAGGGTGAGCCCGGGTATTTTGGGCATTTTCGTTGGATGGACAATACTGTATGTGTGAGTTGTTTAAAAACTAGCCCACGACGTGTTTAATTATGTGGTATGCCAAGTCGGTGTTTGATACAGTGTTCTAATACTGAAAACACATTCTTTGACGTGACACACCGATTTTGAATCTGCAAACAACCGAATATAAATATGACTTTGAAGAACGTCGTTTTTTTTTTTCATTTAAAGAAACGCAGACACTTGATTAGGAGTCGTTACTTTATCTTGGAAAAGGTAAGCGGTCTAACGACCGGCAATTTCGACCAACATAAAACGCAAAAAATAAGAAACGAGATAACAAATTCTTTTATCTAATCTTTATTCACGAAAAAAAGGAAGAAATTACAATCCCTTGTAGATTACCGCGTCTGCAATGCTTCTCACAAGATGGCGGCACGCGTTTCAAATGCATTGAACCGAATCTTTTTGGTTCAAGAACTTCCATTCGGTCCGAATCTTCTCAAAAATGATCCACTGAGAGATCGCCAAACGATAGAATTCTTTTCTAATTCTGCGCAGCTACAGTCACAGCTAAAGTTAACACGTGTTTCTTTACAATTAATTATGGAATTTTTGAGTGAAAAATACCGTCTGAAAATAATCTTTCTTTATGTGATGTTTCTTCTGTACCTTGAGTGAGACGAAAAATCAATAAGAACACCGGTGATTTTGAAAGGTAAGATTTGGAACTTTTTAAATTGAATGAAATTTTATTTGTTTGCACAGTTGAATGTTTTCTTTTAGTGTTAGGGATATTAAATTTATTGCTTTCTAATAGAAGTGGACTCTTATATAACATCATTTTTGGGACTAGAATGGGACTAATATGATTATGACATAATTGAATTTTAAAATATAGAATTTTAAAAAGTTATATCCAAAAGTTTTTAAAATATTAAGCTGTACTTCATATTTTACATTTTGAAAGTTAGCTTGCATTAGTTGACATTTATAATGTTTTTTTTAAATAGGTGAAAAAAAATTTTGTACTTTTTAACTCCGCCATTCAAATGATTTGTCTTTTGTCTAAATATTTACTTTCATTATAGAAACGTTTTTCACTATTGCCATATACTTCATTATTACAAATCGCCAAATCGCAAATATAAGAATACTGCATACGTTATTGAATACATAAAACTTTGGAATAAATATCGTTTAATTGAACCTTAGAAAATTTCCGTTCAGTAATTTTTAAAGCTTCCTCATAAATAAATTATTTAAGTCGTATATAAGTAATGTAACTAAATTGTATATTTTCTGCAAAGTTTTTGTGCTTGAAAAAAATAATTTTAATGTATGAAAATTAGCAAATTTGTTATCGATACCAATCATTTCCAAACATTCTCAAACGTGGTTTACTAAATAACTCATCACGTTTACACATTGTAAGTGAAAAAAAATCAGTTTATTCAAAAGGTCCTCAACCTCCTATTTTCAATGAATGGAGCATTATAAGCTTGAAAAGAGATAAGAAAATGATATTTTGCAATGCTTTGCCTTTTTATGATACACTTTTAAATTGAGATTTGCTTTTAGCATGCTAAAGCTTTAAAAGCTTTTCATGCTTTTAACATGATCTTTTCATTATTATATATGCGTTTGATAAATGGTTGTAAGTTTTACTTACTTCCAATGGGGCATTTAACATGTATATATTTTTAAAATATCATAATTAATTTATAACCAATAATTTTATTTATGGATGCTTCGTTTTTTACATTTTTAAAAATTATTTTATAACATACGCTAACTATTGTAGTTACTTTTAACATATGCTTCTAATATGATGCTATTTCATTTTTTTAATCAATGCTTTTTAATATGATTTGTTCTTGAATAAAACTTTAACTGCACAAAAAAGATACTTTTTAAATGATATCAGAAGATTGCGTGGATAATTTTTATAATAAGAGCGGGGGGTGAATAAATAATTAAGAAACTTTGATATATGTTTGATAAACAAAATAGCTAGCAACACAATATCACATATCGTCTCTACAATTATTTTCTACCTATTTTTATTGACTCTTAATTATATACATTCCAGCTAAATGCATTTTGGATGCTTTTAACCTTCAAAGTTAGGCGTAGTTTGTTTGCTTCATTACTTAAGACTAATGTGAGGAAAACATTATATTGTTGGAAAATATTAGTTAGATTTATCGTTAAATTTTTTCGTTATGGCTTTGTTTTGGAACAAAAAAGCCTCGTTAGAATTATATCTATAAAAATGTCCATTGTGTCATAATTTTTTAAAATTTATTTTAGTTTGCAGTTTTTTTTTTGTCTCAGATTATCAAGATTTTAGCTATAGTAAAAAAAGTTAATGTTTATAAAAATTCAGGATTATTCTTAAAAAACAAGACGTGAAGAAATTTATTATTTTCTACATATGGGTAAGTAATCGTTAAACCCTTAAGTTTAACTACAAACTACAACATAACTACAAATTTGCAAAGTGTGTTTTGTTGAAGCATATAAAATTTTAATAACATTTATATAAAATTGTTATTTTATGACCAAAAATTACAAATTTTAGGTATTTAAAACTTTTTTCTTAAAATGCCTTTATTATTTTCTTGTTCCGCGTAGTAATTAAAACTTTTCACAAACGGCAAATATTTAAAACCAGTTGATTAAGTTGAATATAGCCAAGTTCTTAAAGTGAAACATTCTTGAGCAATGGTGGTCATGAATATGAGGAAACACGATATTTTATACTTAAATAAAATATAAGTAAATATTGAAATAAAAACACTTTTATTTGTTACAATATATTGTATTGGCACACATGATAAACCTTTAACAATTTTCAATTTGATCAATTACCTATACCATTCATTATTGAAATGATAAATAAAATTTACGGTACACGATTCAAAGGACAGTTTTCTTTTTTTATAATTTTTCTTCAAGTTTTTTATGTGCTTCTTTTCAGGCTGAAACTATCAGTCTTTCGACAAACTTTGCAAAAGTCCTTCCAAAACCTTGTATGATTAAGATTCCATTCAGCATTGATGTTAACATTCAACTTTTAAAAAGAATGAAACTGTCGCTCCTTTCCATATGTTTTTCTAAAGAAGTGAAAACAAGCTTTTTCTAAAATTTTTACTTCTAAAGAATAAGCTGGTAAATTTCTTAAGCGCAAATAGTATAGTAAAATTTAGGTTAAAAAAGCGTTTAATTGTCAATAATAGCTTTTCTATATTTGAATAAAAAACATAAAATATCAGCCCTCCTTATAATTACGAAAACCAGAATATAGTATAAACTTTTCAAAATTTAATTATTCACGTTAAACTTCTTTTTAAAAGGAGAGAAGAGAAAGTATAAGTAGGCTTGCGTATAACCAATTCATTTTCGTTTTAGTGTAACAGTAGCCGGATTGGTAACCACTGGGTTTACAACTTTAAAGATAAAGAAAACAAATAAAAAAAAGCATTTGATTAAATGCCTTTTATGCCATAAAATCTTTACAACACTTTTGTTAAATGAACAAAACAGGGTTGTTTCGATTCTCGTCTGGGAATCCCGCCTATTCAAACAGATCGACAATAATTCGATTTTTAATTAATTTGTGTGTGGGAGAGAGTTTTGGGTTTGAAAATGGGATGTACGCGAAAGATCTGAATCGCAATTGAGCTTTTTGGTCTTTTCTACTATCTCCAAAGTTAATTAATTGAAGAAGACATTTTCAACTAAAGTATTTCGTAAACTACTTTTGCAAAACTCTTAAGTGTGTAAACGAATTTCAATATATAAGGTTTCAGTTTATTTAATTAAGGTTTAAATTATTGAAAAGGTATACACAAACTACTGCACCTAAGGACAATGCCAGTATTATAACTATGGCCATTTTAAATATATTTTGAATTTCTTAATATTTTACTGAATTATTAAACTGAGTTCTATGGTGTTTTTTTCTCCAAACATAGTTAAGTTCGGATGAAAGGCAATATGTAGACAGTGCTTAGTGTAAGGTATAGACAAATAATCGCGGGGAAAGTTTTATATTATTAGGTAAAAGTTTATGAGGTAATTTAGAAACTCTAGCTACATTGATCAACTAATATGTACTACTTAGGGTATTATTTGTGTTTAAGAAAAAAAACTTTCAAATGAATACACTGATATTGTCGCTTCAAAAATTTACCATTTATTTTCACAAATTGCAGAACTTTGGTAATCTATTTACTAATGAGCTTTTTTTAATCAAATAATAATTTAATCTAAATGAATAATACCCTACAAAATCAATAAAACTTTATAATTTATTTACTGAAACACTACCATGTACTCAAATAGCATAGTGGGTTTTACAACAATCGATCTTTGCTTGATCGTATAAAACAATTATTCCTGACAGTAACTAAATTTGTTTTCACGTCATTGAGTGACGTAATCGTTTTGGCCACCTAAAATCATGTTAAAGATAGTACAAGTTTGAGTGAAATGGTCTGAAAAGATTTGAAAAATTATAAACCTAAGTTAGTATTAATATCTATTAGTTACCCGACAATTTCTAACAATTAATCCTCAGGTTTAATCCTCAATAAGAGTAATTTTTAAAAGGTTTTAAGACGGATACGAAATAGTTTAAATACTTAAATTTATCATCGAACTTTCATAACCATAGAAATTAATTTAATTTTATAAATAGACGAGTAGAGATACGTTTTTGATGTTCAACTAGAATTTTACAAGATTTTGACCAGTTAAAAATACCTGTTTGAGGGAAATATTATTTTTAAATAGCATTTAAAAGTCATTTCGGAGACTTAAAAGAATCTGTATGTGGAGTTTAAAAATTCAAATATGTATTCAAATTTGTTGAATTATGTGTTCGTAAAAAGTTATAATACTTATAAGCCATTCAGGTGGAAAATTGTTGTTGTAATGAAGGAAATAGTTAAAACTATTAAGATTCAAATGATGCTATAAATGTTGCTTAAAAATTTTAACAAGGAAGAAAACAGGAAAACATTACTTTATCAAACAAAATTTAAAATTTGCATATTTCCCAAAAGCAAAAAATACAAATGCTTATTTTAAAATTTTGGGCACAAAATGATAATAACCATTGTTTCTCTGATAAATTTCCCATTTTTTTCATTAAAGATATTTAGATGACTCCCTCACAAGTTTAATATTTTATTCTATCATCTTTGACTTATAGATGTAATAATGATAATTATATTATATTGCAATTCATAGAAATCTATTAATTCACATCAATGAATTATTAACTAAAATGATACATACTAATTCTAGTTAAACTAAATTTCTATTTAATTGCTAAGTTACGAAGGGTTTTTTTCCCTTCAGAATTTCGTATTGAATCAACCGAAACATGTAGTTTAAAAAAAATTATGTGAATGTATAGCATTTATAAATAAATGATCAACCATTTTCAATTTAAGAAAACCTTTTCCAAATATTTGCTATTGTTAGTTTATTCAATTGTGATATTCCTTTCTTCGATAAATCCATTTTTCAGTTCTCTTGCCGGAAAAGGAATATTCTGTATCAGTACACTAACTCCCTTCAGGATATCGGAAGACTTTATATTACAAAGAAATATTTTCTTTTTGAGATGAACATTTGTGAGGTCAATAGAAATTTAATTTATTTATTTATTTATTTTATTTTTTACTGGTCACGTCCAATTACAGGCAGAGGATTGAAACAATACAAAACAATTACAAAAACTAAAAGGGAACACCAAAAACAAAGCCAAGGAATAAAAATATTAACATACAAAAATACAGTATTATCAGTTATAAATTATAAATAAAACTTGAAGTCAGAAAAAAGTGTACAATAAGAAATAGATTAGAAAGACAAAATTTGATACATGCATATTTTGTTAAATTTAGTATTAGACACAGAAAATAAATCAACATTATCTTGAACACTCGCCGGCCCACTGGCACAGTTGTTAGTGTACTAGCCTTAAGGAGCTGCTGGGCTCGGGTTCGAATCCCGGTAAAGGCATGGATGTTTGTGCTTGTCAATAAATGTTCTTTCTGATTGATCCAATAAAAATTCTTCAATACTATTCAATATAGGATTCTCTAACCCTTTCCGACCGAGCTATTACGATCGTGCGGGTATAAAAGAGAATGTTCAAGCTCTTCAAAAATATCGATACCGAAGCAGCTGACTTGTACCATTTATTTATTTGCTTTTAATGCGGTTTTTTTTTCGATAAAACTCCAAATTTTGTCTCATAATTATAAATCAGCGCCATCTGACCGCCGGTCTTAAAGGGCTAAAATAAACCCATGAAACTCATTGTACCTTGGTGGCAAAAATTAACATGGAGATGCTTAGAGCGAATAAAATTGACATGGTTCAGTTGACGTAGTAATTCCCAGCTTTCATTCCTGAATTTCTTTCGAACACTACTCCTTTTAGTGTTTAGTTATCACTTGATATTGGTTCAGCAATAGAGTATGGAGATGGAATTGATTTTAATTCAGTATTTCTGTTGTTACTCAAGACTTGAAACAGACCCATTAGCAATTTGAGGAACACATTAACCCTCTAATGCATACTGTTGCCATATGGCAGCAAGTAACGTATTCCAATTTATTCTATTAGAGTAGAGCTTCCTCTCGACAAATCTGTGTTTTTTTCTTCCATTTTGAAGTTATTAGTCACTAATAACCCTCATAGATGACATTAGTAAAAGTGTATTCAAAGTTAAAGAGTGGAGTTATTAACTGTTGTGAAATTACATCTTTGGCAGTATTCAAAGTACAGTAATATTAATACTAAATACAAATAAATTGTTTTGAAAAAATAATTATAGTTCAAGAGGGTTATTTCAAAATATATTTAGTAGTTTTCTAATCATTCTTATCAAAATTGGAATTTTGTAGTTAGTTTTTGCCATATGGCAAAAATTTAAAAAATTTAAATTATTTGAATTCCAATGTATTTTTCAGTATTTTTCCCATAATGTATGAGTATTAAAGATACGAATATATTTTTTCGGAATGAAAAAAAAATCATGCATTACAGGGTTAAACACTTTTTATCCGTACCAATACTATCTTAACTGATATAAACGCTATACCCAAAGGAGTACAATCCTTATTATTCTAACTATTTCTAAGCGGAATAGAACTTCTTTTCTTGTTACTGCATATGCCATAAAAGCTCTTTCTAATACAATGTTATTAAATAAGTCCATAAAATCACCCCTAAGGCCCATTTCAGTATAACAAGCATTTAATGCTGAAAGGTTTTCTTCGCCAAGAGCCTTATCCTACTATTACTTATAACATGTAATGGAATTGAATTTCGAAGATCTATCTAAATGCATACTTTATCAATTAATGAAATTACTTGTTTTAGGAAATTGACCCTTTCTACATGACATTTCATTGAATAATTATATAAAATTCATTTTGTGGCAATATTTTTTAACTACTTTATTAAACACGTGAGATTTTTAAAGTTGAAGTACCATATCGTTTCACATGATCTCTAATTGCGGGTTTGATTAGAGACAAAATTATTCATTAAATCAAATTATTAACACTCAAAAAAATCTCATAAATAAGAACACTATGGTTTTGAGGTATCCATTCAAAGCGTTATTTTAAAAACCGAATGGACCTTCTTTTATAGCTTTTGATTGTATAAAATCCTTATTAAGAACTTTCAATTCAACTGGAATTCTTAGAATTCGGCAGATTTCCTCTGAATGATACGTCTAAGAGTATAGATGACCGTAAAACTTTTATTTATTTTCTATCTCTGATATTTTTCATCAGATATACCATTTTATTTTAATGCTGCAAATAGAAATTCGTTTATCTTGGTAACATCTTTGACCATTTAAAATATGTTACAAATTAGTTGAGGGTAAATTCTTGCAATTCACAGTTCATTTAATTTTGCAATTCTTTTCTGGTGGAATTCGACAGTTAACTTCAGCACTTTCTAAACATTTGTTTTAACGACTTGTTTTACCTATCATTAAAAAATATATCATAAACAACCGTTTCAAACGAACACGATCATTTAAGGAAACTATTTCTGAAATAAATTAGACTTCTTTAACTGTAGATCTTCTTAAAAGTTCAGAAATACCTTAAAATTCAATAAATATTCTTAAAATCGGGATTCGGTAACCTAATGAATAGAATATTTTAAAGCTAAGAGCGTTCGATTGCCTAAGTATACATTTCGCTACGAAACTAATTCAGTGAGATGTATCTATTTGGACTGTGAGTATTACGAAGCAGCAAAATCCCTTGCATTATAAATATCGCAAATTAAAAGCGAGCTGTGAATATTATATTTGTCGATTTGAATTGCTAGAATTACGAAGCAGCAAAATCTCTTTCATAAATTACCTCAAATTAAATGCGAGATGTGAATGTCTTATTTGTCGATTTGAAATGCGAGAAGTTTGCAGCGTTTCTTGTGTAACATTTCTTAAATTCAGTGTCTCCAAAGACACTTTCATTTTATAGCAACTATTTCAGAATCAAATGACGCTTGTAGGATGTATTGGATCTCATAAAAATTCTTTAAGACTAATACACCTAAAATTATTAAGTGCGATACATTATTAAATAAAAGTTCAAATCCGTCCCTAGAGTATCCTCTGAGAGATTGAAGTATTTAAGGCTAAGAGTGTTTTCTTGTCTAGGACCTAACTTTTATTAATTCTTGAAACTTTTCCTATTAATCATTAAGTGTGTGAGAAGATTTTTAGCTTTTCAGTTAGATAATAGGACTTCTTTCAGTATGATCTCTGAAGTTAAAACAATTTCACAAATATAGTCTATGATGATATAAGTAATGCCAGTATTTAATATTTATGTCTAAAATACTTTATCGAATTCTATAAAGGTAAAGACTCAAAAAAAGTATGGTCCTTTATTGTTTTAGAGTGATTTTGTGCTATTGCTAGGAAAAATAATTTAAAAAAAATTGTGAAAATTTAGTAAAAATATCATAATAAATGTTTTTCGCAAAATGCGCTACAAAATCATTTAAATGTTGTGACGTTGGTCTAGACAACTAAAATGTGTTTTGATTATTTTCAATGATTAATTTTGTATTCCTAAAAACTTCCCTACAAATATCTTTGATAAAGCAACAAAAGTTATCAATCCATTACATGGGTGCGAGTCTTTGTGTAGTTTGTTATAAGGAAACGCGTGATACTAGCATAAAAAAATTCATTTTTTTCTGACGCAAAAAATTTGCATACGCGTGACGTACAGCACACACACTTCTTTTGTCAACGTTTGAACACAAGTTATAGTCTTTATCTTGACGGTTTTTCCTTGCCGTTTTTCGTACTTTAACCCTTGGTTTTAAAATGGAAAAGGAAATAAAATGCTATTACCCTTTTCTTGGGGAAAATTTGAATTTTAAATTTCTTGGCAGCGGGTGACTGTTTGAGTGCTTATAGTTCGAGAAGCATTTTACTGATATCTTGCTGCACGCATAGCTTTTATGTTATGTGTTAATGTATTTGTGATGCTTGGAAATTCTAAGTGTAATGACTAGATTGCTTACCAAAAATCTCGGAGAAACTTTAGCAAATATTTAATTTTAGTTAAGCACTGCACGTACACAACACTAGGTTGCAATAATTACAACATTTAAAGTTAAGTTAAATTAAATCAAAATGCAAATATTAAATTGGATGGACAAAAGTTCAATGTTTACAGTCTCTGGTGACGCGGACATCAATTGGACAAAACGTTAATGTAAAAATGGTGGCGCCCTCTTCTTGGTGCAATAGTAGCGCGCGTTACATAAGCGGAATTGTATGCAATAAAAGAATAGCTATGTGTTGTACGTTTCTTATGGATTCAATCAATTGATGCCACGTTGAAACTATCATGGGGGATACTGGGCATCGATATAGAAATTTTGTAAGGTACGAGATCAACGCCTAAGCTGGCAAAAATGCAACTGAGATATCATACGCGGAATGAGCTACAGCAGATTAAAAGTGCAGCAGCCCCATAAACGTTGCTATTCAATGGTGGCATTTTTTTTCGCCTCTACTAATATGTTTAAATGATTCTATCTTTTTGTCCGTCCGTCCCCCTTTCAACTTCCGTTCTAATGTTGTTATTATCGTGTCCATGATTTGAAGCTATACAGGGAAAAAACATTGATGATCAGAGTCGCCAGGTCATGGGCCTGTAGGCTATATAGCATGTCCTGTGATGGTGCGCCAAGGTAAAAAAGAGAGACAGAAATTGCTTGAGAGTCAAACAAGTGGTCTGGCGTAAGTTGGACTTATGCCTAAGCCAAGCATTATTTGCGATTTTTACCTTCTAAATCATTGTTTGATGTTATCAATGATTTAATTGGTAAAAAAAGGGGTAAGTTCTGAAAAAAAATATTTACTCATCTCCTTTTGAACTAATTTCTATATTAAAAATTATATATTTAAATTTACTTCTCAAATTACATACCATAAAATAAATCATTCAAACAAGCACCAACGACAAATACCTTCAAGTGTCATCAAAATCACCAATCCATATAAAAATCACTAGCGTAAACACGCCTCACACGTCATTCATAAAGATATTCCTGGAAAACATAATTTATCGCCAGTGACAAAACACCAATAACCCGGCCTTCAAAATATATTTATGGTCCATTTGAAAACCCCAAATTCTATATTTACGGACCATTTGACGCATGCCTTTTTAATTAAAACACCCCAACCCACAGAGTTAAGAAAAATATGAGGATGCTGTCGTGCAAAAATCAATACAAAAACCGGTTTGCCAAGTGAAGTCATCGATCGCTTTGTAGTAAGCCCAAACATACGTTCTTGGCTAAGTATTTGCAGCTATTCTACAGTTGAGTTAGCATTTGATTCGACTTAGAGATTTCTGTGACTCTCTAATAAAACTGTAATAGCAACGTATTTATAAGCGGCTGGGGATCCCAGTCGGTTAGGCCTTCACCTAGCATGCGAAAGGTCCCAATTTCGGTTGCGGGCATTGCCAAAATAACAGTTGACCTATAAACGGAGAAATGTCCAACGAATAATACCCCGTATAGAGGGAGTGCACGTTAAATACGCTCCAAAGTCCCAACGCTGATTACGATGTCGCCCTTAACTGTTGCGTTGGGGACCTAGACTCTTAAAACGAACGAGCGATTTTAACTCAGTCTGATTGATTTTCACTCCTCCAGACTGGAAAATGCACTTCTCCTTTTGGAGTGGATCCTTTGTGCGTTAAACCTCCGACAGGATCACTCCAAACGAGTGATTTTAACTCAGTCTGAGATAATATTCACTCATTTCCAGTGTCGGAAATGCACTTCCCCTATAGGAGTGGATTTCACTCGTTTGTTTTGTTAAACCTCCAACAATCTTAACAGCAAACGAGCGATTTTAAGGCGATTAGGAGCGATTTAGGGCGATTTAGGAGTTAATTTCGCTCCTTTCCAGTGTCGAAAATGCACTGCTCCTATGGGAGTGGATTTCACTCTTTTGTTTTAAGAGTGTATGGGCTTACGACATCGGCTGAGTGATTTCTGACTTGCTTATAAAAACTTTAAGGGATTTTTCGCACCTGTAAAAAAATTGCTACCATCTTGCATAAATTAAGATCTCGTGCTATACTTAACACGAGCGATTTTAACTCAGTCTGATTGATTTTCACTCCTCCTGACTGGAAAATGCACTTCTCCTTTTGGAGTGGATCCTTTGTGCGTTAAACCTCCGACGGGATCACTCCAAACGAGTGATTTTAACTCAGTCTGAGATAATATTCACTCATTTCCAGTGTCGGAAATGCACTTCCCCTATAGGAGTGGATTTCACTCGTTTGTTTTGTTAAACCTCCAACAATCTTAACAACAAACGAGCGATTTTAAGGCGATTAGGAGCGATTTAGGGCGATTAGGAGTTAATTTCGCTCCTTTCCAGTGTCGAAAATGCACTGCTCCTATGGGAGTGGATTTCACTCTTTTGTTTTAAGAGTGTATGGGCTTACGACATCGGCTGAGTGATTTCTGACTTGCTTATAAAAACTTTAAGGGATTTTTCGCACCTGTAAAAAAATTGCTACCATCTTGCATAAATTAAGATCTCGTGCTATACTTAACACATACCCAAACAGTTTTTTTCTATTTTCAATCAACGGTTTTTGAGGAATAAAATAATTCGTTTTGCATTGAACTAACATTGACTGAGTGGTTTGGGCTCTACAATGATTCTTCTTCTTCTATTGGCACGGCAGCCCAGTGTCAGTCAGGGAATTTCTCAAGAACTCTCTACCATTCCGTCCTCTTCTTAGCGATGGTTTGCCAATTCCTTATACATTCAAAATTGGAAAGTCTTTGGTGGTGCAGTCTGTCCATTTTAGTTTGGGTCTTCCATTTTTTATGGTTCCTATTATCTTGTAATTCTTTAAAGCATGTAATATTCTATAAGTTAAGGAATATTGGAGGAGGGCTGTGAAATCTGCAGATATATCCGGCAAATTTCATTCTTTAAATTTTCAGAAACTTGACTATGTCGATTTCCTTATATAATTTTTATAGTTCATTGTTGTATTTATGTCTCCATCGACCATCTATTACTGCACCAACAATATTACTGAGTACATTTCGTTAGAAAATACATAATTGATTTATTTGGGAATTGGTAAGTATCCATCAGGTTTCAGAGCCATATTTAGCAACTTGTCTTATTATGGATTTATCAAGAGTCAGTTTTGTATTTCTTTTAATTATAACTTTGATCGCATAAAGGTTTCAGGACATTAAGGCAGTGGTTAGCCGCAGTTATGGGTCTTCTTATTTATGAGTCTAAATCATTTTGAGCATTGACATTTGACCCAAGGTAAGTGAAGTATTCACAAGGATTACTAGGCGACATTGGCGACTTCACTTTATTTCGCTTCAAGCATCTACATCTTCTTCTAAACTCTGTGCCCTAACCTTAACCCCTTTTAACGCCCACTTCCGTTCTTCCCCATTAACCCTAACCGCAGCAGATGTATCATGGCGACATTAACCCTATTTTTCGCATTTAAATCCCGATTTTTTTATTCCTTGGAATAAAAATGACGCTCCGAAGAACGCCGATCCATTAAATCCATTAAATTAGGGGCAAAAACGAGGTGAATGCGTTCACACGCCTCATTAGGGATAGTAGAGAAGTAACGGATTTTTATTTTTAAACTACTCGGTTGCAATAAATAAGAATTTATATTTTTTGTTTTTATAATAACTTATACACTCCTTGCCAACCTAACTTGGGCAAATAGAAATATGCAATGGAGAAGATCCCTTTTCGCGGATGTAAAGAAATCCATAAATTATTTGTGAATCCATCCAGAAAACATGTTTAAAACATCAATTTCGTTTGTCTAACATATTTGAATATTATTTGAGAAAATTTGGCAATTTTATCAGAATTAAAAGTGTATTTTGGTCAAATTGTATTCAGATAATTTTGTATGAAAATATTACCGTACAAGAGTTTCTAACTAACGAACCAAACGCGCTTTTTCCTGTGCCTTTTTACTCTTTGTTTTTACTTTAGTTAGGTTGGCACGGAGTATAGTCATACGCTGTAAGAAAAATCTGTTTAAAGTTAGAATGATTCTTTGGTATAACTTAACACTCATTTTGAAGTAAGCTTACGAAACTCTAAATATGGGAGGAATGTTTCGTAAAATGTTGTGTTACCTAGTGTAAATTTCAGAGAGTTTAAGCAAATGCGTAATCATAAATGTTGAGAAATAAACATCATTATGACAAAAAAAAATAGCGGATTCTATAACAAGCTGACTTTGAGTAGTCGGAAAGGTTACATTTTTGTCGTCAAGGAATTGTAAAGTCGAATCTGGTTTCATTATATCAGATATAATTATGTATATTGTTAGTGTATCATAGCAAAAAGAAAATTTAATTCCATTGTAAATTTGTATGAAGCCTAGTAATAAAACTTGTTTTTTTACTCCGTCATCATGTGGCGTCACTTTACTCTATACTCTCTTACGTTAAGTTTTTGTGGCGAAATGTTGCTTCTTTGATGTAAGTTTACACCACCTTATGACGTAACGTTACTTCGTAAAACTGGAGGCAGTACTTGCTGCCATCTCTAACGTGCTACCGAATAGCATTATACCAATTGTTTCACATTGTACAAATTTGGACCGAATAATGTTGGCACAAATAAACCCCTGATATTTTGATTTTATTAATGGGTGAATTATATTTTTTTCTTTCATTCTGAGATTTCAAATTCTGATTTTCTTTTAAGACAAAATATAATCTTTCCTATAACTATGGTACACTTTATTTATGCCAGTTTTAATTTTTATTCTTGAATTTCACTAGTTTAAATATTTACATGTGTACTATTTATTACTTATTTTAAGAGGAAACTAATAATAAGTACTAATTTAAGTTGGATCCACTGCAAGTTGTATGTTTTATTAATTAAAAGCAAGATAATTTATTATAGTTCATGTTTAGTCTTGGAAGAATATTATAAAAAAAGGTTTTAAGGTCATATTATTTTCGTACAATATCCTTTAAATACCATTTTAAAACTAACTTTTACTATTTATCCTAAGCTAAAAATATTTTTAAAAAAGAAACAGAGCAACAATTTTAAAATTTTAAAAAAAGATCATTCAATTTAAAATCTGGAACACATTGTAACAGTTCTAAAAAGTAATCTTATTTAACATTTACAGTTCAATTAAGCAATCTATCGGAGAAGCCAACCATTCCTCTAATGATCGTTTGCATTTTTAAGAGAAAAAAACTGAAGTGAAACGGTGCACTAGTTAAAAGAACGTATCGTAATTTACGATTCTAATTTTCGATTTGATCCGCGAAAATGTTTCAAGATGCCACCCTAATCTTCAAGGATTCTGGTGCACCGCATGGAGAAGATTAGCCATAATTAGAATGATTTATACTTAGGAATTTAGTGGGGATTACGTAGAGGGTGTTTTGGTATGGCTCTCGATTAATATTATGATTCTAGCCATTAATTCTGAATTTCGCACGTTCAAAATTAATATTATCTTTACAGTTATTGAAAATATATATGACATATTATAACTTAACTCCCTCCAAATCTTATATTTTTAACCCCAATTAAATTTAGTTTTTTTTAACCCCAATTAAATTTAATTTTTTTGACCCCAATTGAACTTAATTACTTAAATTATCTTTATCACATATCCTTAATATCACTTAGTACTTTAACATCCCAAACACACCTTGTTGGCGACAAACAGCCTTCTAGATCAATAATTCCCACAGAAACTTTGCTGAGTCCTCTTGAACTTACACCTTTTCACACGAATAAGCTTAAATTTGATTGGTCAGTGGAGGATAGCTGGACATTCCTCGCTATTTTTGTAGATCAATGCGTCACACTCTCTCGTCGATTTAAGACGACCAATCTATCATCTCCCAATGTCTAACTGTTAAATAAAAAAGACTTAACTACTCCAAAGTTTCCTTGTCGTTTATTTTACATATATTCTCATAAACTGATATTTGATACGTATGAATGTTATATTTGGAGGGCTCAAATACAGCCAAACTTAATTTTCAGGCAACCAAACATAGTATACATAGTTAAAGGACGGAAATGTATAAAGTTAAACGTCCCCATTGGAAATATTCTATTTGAGAGTAATTGTATTGTATATTTTTGGAGATTTTATAATTTGGTCCGCAAATCGGAAATGTACGGAATGTTTTATTGAAATAGATCGAAAATTACCTTTGAATTAGGTAAATGGGATATCACCTTGCAGTGACTGTAACTTTTTATTCTTTTAATCTACAAATATCAAGATTTTATTAAATTTAAATATAAATTGTAGATATTAACAAATGGAGATGAGGATAATTTTACAATAGTTTTATCATGAAGGTTTTTGGTATTCAATATATTGTAAATTTAAAAATGCAAAATTTTTATAAGGATTAAGTGTTTTATTTTTAAAGTTTTTTCAATGTTATAGGCTTCCTAACGCATGTCGATTTTTATTAAAAAATAAAAATTATGTGATAATCCTAGACTTTAATACATAATTATTAAAAAAATTAGTTTATATTAAAAAAGTAATGAAGCTAAGATCTTAACTAAATTATAATAGTGTTCTTTATCTTAAGATTCTAAAATATAACAATCACATATTGAAATAATCTTATTTCTTAATTTCTTAAATAGAAAGTCATATTACAATAAAATAATTAGTTGCAACAATCCGAAATCAATACAAAGTATGTTTACTCATTGATTTCTTCATGTCTCAGTAAATAATAATATTTCAGTAGGAAAGTAATTAGTGGCAGATAATTAATTTTTAGTACAATTACCTGTATAATAAAATAATTAATTTCCTCGTCGTGTAATTAAACGAAATGTTTTTTTTAGAGAAACATGGAATTGTAAAATAATCATTTGTATGTTTATATATTAGGGTATAAACTTTTGAAACTGAGGGTGACACTTGGCACTCCATGGATGAATGGTGGTGTCCTGTCACCGGAACCCCTAGGAGTATCAGCTATTCACAATCCCAAGATTCATCGACCCAAGTTTATTCAAAATTTTGAGGTGCCAAATGGAACCGCCTTTTCACTTCGGGGTGAAAAATGCCCCAATTTTTCACCTTCAGTTTTAACGATCCATTTTCAAAATTCACATTCTCCAAAGTATAACTAAAATGTACACTCCTGCCCCTTTATGGGCGATTTCTTAGAGTTGAGTTTACTCTTTCCGTTCACTACTGCCATGGGCTAAGGTAAACTGCAGTAATTGCAACACTATTTCGGTCACTACTGCCGTGGGCTAAGGTAAACTGCAGTAATTGCAACTCTTATTGGGTCACTACTGCGGTGGGCTAAGGTAAACTGCAGTAATTGCAAAACTCTTTCCGGTCACTACTGCCGTGGGCTAAGGTAAACTGCAGTAATTGCAACAATGAGTTGTACCATTTTTGCTTTTAAATATTTTTTCCAGTAAGTTTTCTTAACAGTTACAGTAATTAAGTACTTACAACAGTGGTTCAATGTCATTATGGAAGTTATCGCAGTATTGCCTACCCACGAAAGTATATCTTAGATATACGTTGGAGAATGAGATTTTTGCAACTGTACCCTTCATACGAACTTAATTAAAGTTATTTTAAAGAAAAAAATATGTTCATAGTTATGGTATGGTACATATATATTCCAGCTTGTGTGCTTGTTCAGAGAACCGCTTATAAGCTTTCGTCAAGTGGGACAGACACAGAAAGAATTTTACAGTCACAAAGAAATGAATAACACATAGACAAATAACAACATTTATTGACGGTCACAAACATCCATGACTGACCGGGATTCGAACCTGATCCCAGCAGCTCCAAAGGCTAGAGTCCTAACTATTGAGCCACCGGGACGGCAAAAAAATATTTTTTAATATTTGGAACTTTAAATAAAAAAAGTAAAAATAGTTAAACAACAGAAGTACCATAGCTACATTTATATATGTGCTTACCAAATTCCATAACATGTTGATGTAACATTTCAATAGTGTTTCAAGATATATACAATAATATATTAATAGCTAAAATATTTAAAATGAAAATGTCTTAAAGCTAGATGATTCTTCAAAATGCAAGTACTAATAATGAAATAGAATTTGGTTGTCATTTTTTATTCTAACTGTCTAATTAATGAAACATTCATGTCCCTAGAAAATTTTAGCAACACAAAAATAAAACATTCGACATCGAAAACTAATGTATTAATAAAATGACATAAAAATATAACCACAAGTGGAAAAAAAAGATTAAAAATAACGTTCTACAAAACTATTATATAAAAAAGGATTATTCTTTCTTTCGTTTAATCTTGGTATTTGCATTTGTTCAAACGAAAGTATGCCCTTTCACTCCGTTTTTAAATCTTATTACTAAAAAAATACAAAATTTAATAACGAAATAGAATTCGGTTACTATTTCTTATACTAAATACCTTAAAAATGAAATATTCATGACCGAAGTAAGGATTATTATAACCAATCCAAAAATAATCTATTATAAAAAATGTCATAAAAATGTACCTACAAGTTGAAAGATAAGTGTTCTTGTAGATGGTTTAAAAAGGATTATTCCTTCTTATGTGTAACTATGGCATTTGCATTTATTTAAGCAAAAGTATTTTACTTAGTTTTTTTTTATTAAGAGGCGTTATCAGCCAACGTTATTTTGATTCTGACTCAGCAGAGGGCGCATACAATTCCCGCCAAATGATACGTCTGGCGATTTAAAAAAAGGGATGCGTTTCTCCTTCTGGGGAGTGGTGCACGCGGCAAGATTTCATTACAAGATAAGGAAGATTCTATTGTAATCAGAGGTAGACTATCGGATACCGGATCCGGTACTCTTTTGCGTGACGAGACGATGTTCCCGAAATTTATTTGTGCATTGTTTGGTTATTTCTCTTTCGTTTACTTTTTTATTATTATTTTTAAAAATTATACTTATTTTGTAAATCTTAAGATCTTTCAGGAAACAATTTCTTTTCTGGTTTGCACGAACTAATATATTTTATTTCTATCAGACGGAACGGTCGTTCCGCCCGCCAATCTCAAAATGACGCCAAGGGCTAAACGGCAGTTATGTATATATACAGAAAACATTTCGCTATGTTAACAGCTAAATTGATTTTATTTTCTACCAGGCAAACTAAACTTTGTAGAACAATAAAAAAAATACAGTAAAGAGGTTTCGTAGATTAGTTTCAATAAAAAAATTTTGGTTATTCTAGAGTCAAAAACAGCGGAGAAAAAAAATATGGAAATTTTCGAAAATGAAATCTTTCGAGCAGTTTTAGTCAAATTTTGACCTAATTTTTGAAGTGACCTACAGCCATTACAAGACCATTAATCAGGAAGCGGTTTTTACTAAAAGATTCAGAATGCTCCAATTAAGCCTCTTTTATAGGTTTGAAGTTTCAAAAAGAACTCGTTCTATTTTTAATTAATTAAAATCTATATTACCTTTGGCGGTATGAATGTGCGATAAATAAGCCATCCTAGCGGCCAGGTACCTCCGAAAACGAGCCAAGGTTTACTGTATTTTCATCGAAGAGCCGCATAGCAGCGCTTTTAACTATTAAGTTATTATTACAGCTTCTAAAATATATGATTAATCTAATATCTGAATAGACAGATTGAAAAAAAAATCTAATTAATAAACGGAAACTCTTCATTTAAACTTTTTGACGTTTTTATTTAAAAAACTTATGAATAACTCGAGTTGGATGGATCAATCCTGAAATGTAAACAACAATTTGGTTGCCATATTCAGTTACCAATACCATTAAAAATAGTTTTATTGGTTTTTTCTTCATAAAAGTAAGAAATATATTTTATCCCTAAAAATTATTGAGGAATAATTAATTATGTCAAAGAAATCTTTGTTTATTTTTTTATGAAAAGAAATGATATTTGTTTCTAAAATTTATTGAGGAATATTTTATTATGCCAAAGTAATATTTTATAATTAAAATTAAATTTTTTAACGTGAGCTGTTACTAAATGTTTGTATTATATTACATAACCGTAGTCTAAGAATTGTATTTGGTTATTGTTTTTTCTTGAATAGGCTGGATATTTTTTAGTTTTATAAAAGTAAATTGAATTTAAATATGCCTACAAAAGTGAAAAAAAACTAAGCATAAAAGACGGATGTGGTACACTAAAATTAACAGCTGCAAGGTAATCTCGAAATGTGTCTAAAACAATATATCGGGAATAAAACGTCCATCTAGAAACTGTTCCTGAAAATAACAAACGGGAACGTTACGATAATGAAGATTCGGTTATTAAAACTGTTCCTATTTTTCAGTTACAGATGTGATAGGGGAGATTTCTTCCCTTAAGCTGTTTCTACTAAACGATTAAGAATGCCCCAATTCAGGCCCTTTCATACGTTTGAAGTTTCAAAAACATTTTTTTTTATTTTTAATTAATTAAAATCGATATTATCTTTGGCGGTACGGTTGCGCGATAAACTAGCCACCTTAGCGGCCGTATTACCTCCCGAGACTGCGCCAACCAAGGTTTGCTATATTTTCATCAAAGAGCGTCAGAGTTCAAAAACACAACGAACAAGCCGATATTACAGTTTCTAAAATAAATGATTTATAAAATATATGAATCAGCAGACTGAAAAAACTTTGGAATTTTAATTAATAAACGGAACGCTTCATTAAAAAGTTTTGGCGTTTATTTTTTAAAAATATATCAACAGCGATAATGGAATGGTTGATCTTGATCTATAAATGTAGACTGTCATATTTGGTTGTCAGATTCAGTTCATATTCAAACATTCAGTTGCATTCAAACTTTTTAAACACTTTGCTCTTTCTATGAAGAGTAAGAAATAATATTTCTTTGGTTCTCAGAAGTTATATAACTCTCTATAAACATTGAAATCATGTCGTCAATTTTGTAGTCGTATTGTGTCTTTATCTTTTGTTATTTAAAAAAAAAACTACTGATATCCCCCCAAAAAACTTCGTAAAAGTAAGCAAACGCCAATCTCAGAAAAAAACTATTTTATCAAAAAACAAGCTCATTATATATATGAAAGTTGTGGCTAAAAAAGTCGTGATATAAAATGAATGCCAATCTCTTGTGTAAAACTTCCTGGTCATAATAAGTAGTATAATTTGAGTTTTGCTGCCATAAAAATATTGCACTGTTTGAGGTTGGTGCACAACTTAATCACCCTAAAAATTTAAATCACGCAAATGAACTTGAATTACTAAATCAGAATAACGAAGGATACTTTTAAAAAAACTTTAACAAATGTATGATCTCAATACATTTATATAAAGGTATAGAGGGTGGTTAAGATGGGGCACCAACCTCAAACAGTGCAATATTTTTATGGCAGCAAAACTCAAATTATACTACTTATTATGACCAGGAAGTTTTACACAAGAGATTGGCATTCATTTTATATCACGACTTTTTTAGCCACAACTTTCATATATATAATGAGCTTGTTTTTTGATAAAATAGTTTTTTTCTGAGATTGGCGTTTGCTTACTTTTACGAAGTTTTTTGGGGGGATTTATGATTACCGAGATGTGATGCCACTATGAACTGCTCTAAAGTCATCCCTGTAAAATTCGGAATGCGAACTTAGCTTTGGCATATGAACAGTATTTTTTTTTAAAATCTAGTTCCGTACTTTTAATTGTTGTCGTAGCAATCTTTGTTAAAACTAATGGCCTACCAATGCAAAAGTAGAAACCCGATCCATAATGAATATGTCGTTAGCTGTTTAAAGGCATTAATAGGTCAGCAAGATACAAACAAGCGCGGGTTTATTTGTAGCGTAGGTTGTAGCTCGAAGGTGCGTTAGGTGCTAGCTCAGGTTCTGACCTCGTCACTTAACCGCTGCTCAAAACTACGAGGTGAGCGTGTTGAAACTCTGTACTAATTTAGAAATTTAGACAGTTCCGTTCAAACGCGTAAAGGGGAGACCAAATCATATTTGCCTTTTATTACCATATCACATTACCCTACAAGAGAGTTGTACCAAAGGGTTGGTTCCAGCCCAACACAGCTTTTCATCGTCCAGGCTGCATCACAGAACCCATATCAAATTTCTCGTTTTATTATATCCGTAGGGGGAACTAGGGATGTTTGAAACCACTTGCAGTTTTTGGCTTAAAACTTTTAAAAAACATCACTTATGGATGAGCAAATGCAAGCAATTTTTACTTCATTAAAGTGTTACACAATATTATATTAGAACTTTACCTAAGTATTAACAGCAATATAAGTAAAATATCAATTATTTAAAACTTTATGCATTGGGATACATGACCCCCTCATTAGGGATACCATGACCCCACCCTTATCTTTGGTAAAATGAATAAAAAATAACAAAATACTTTGACATTTTAACAAAACTAACATCATAAAAAGTTTATATACATATTTTTCATTTTTGTCATACAAAATTATTACATATTTTTAATCCGTTAAGTAGTCTTATATTAACAAATTATTCAATTTTAAACGTAAAGTCTTGTTTGAATGCATAACTGGTGATTCTTTTATTTTGCAGAGAAAACAAAGTTGGTTGAAGAATCGCTTCATTTTGTTAATATCAACTTAGGATATATTATTCATTTCAAGTCATTAAAAAACAATTACCATAATTTCAGTTTTTCAACTGAATTGCAAGCTCGTAGTATTTTTTTTCTTGCACCTTCAAAACAAATCTTATGATCTACTGCCCCAAAACATTTGGTAAGAGCCCAGTCTTTTACTTCTGGGACTCCCGTGATTTTTTGAAAAAATTTCTTGGCCTGCTGTTGTCTACTTTTTGTACTAATTACTGGGGTCACATATCCCTAGTTGCACTTTTTTTGCTACTTTTCCAGCAGATTTTTTACAAGAAGCAAAAGTGTTTTGGGCCATATATGACATGTTTCATGATGCTAAACTTTTGCTCTTCAAGTGAATACCCACTTCCTGTAGCAAGAGCTCCCAAAACGGCGAGTTGGTTGAGCGAGCGTTTCTCTTTATATCAGTCGTCACTTTTGCTGTAAATTTGCAACGGGATTTGTTACAAATAAAATAATAATCAAATATTAATCCTGTTTGTAGTACCTTCTGAAAAACCATCTTGCCTACTAATGTGCAGTTAAAAGAATGTTCGCCCAGTTTTGTAGAATGAGATATTACGTGAGCTACATCGCAAATGACTCTGTTTGAGAGGATATGACTTTTCCCTTATACTTTCAATATGTTCAATAGTTAGTGGAGGAAGATCTTCGTCGCTTGAAGGGTCGAGATCGTAATCTTTGTTAGCTGGAGAACTACAGGGCTTTGGTTTATCTTCCATCACTGATACATTGATTTCGGAAGTTGAGGCTCGAATGTAATTTCACCATCATTCAAACTTGGGATTGAAACGTCTCCGGAAATCCTGAGAATAGAAATAATTTGTGTTGCTTAGAAAGTGCTTATCTCTCTACAAATTGACACAGGAAAGCCATTTCTTTGACTTTTTTGCCCTTTTCACATTTCTTCGGACGCCTTCTATTAATCAAAACACTTTTCTCAATTGAACGTGGTGATGTAATTTATAATTCTGTAGAACAAACGATGAAAACAATTATTTATGTATTATATATTATTATAATAGTAGATTCGAACAAGTAACTGCCACTTATGAACACTTCCACACAAGATTTATACACACAAGAAAAAAATCACACAAAAGCACTATTTCGTTCTAATTCCAACTTTTGAATACCAAAATTGTTATTTTAATTAGTTTTTTTTGTGCATAAATGATTAACTATGCTTATCGCTTTCCGGTTTGTGTGCTTTATCAGAAACCGGCTTAGAAATCTTCGTCAAGCAAGACAAACACACAGAGTTTTTACTGAAATAGGAGAGGAAAAATACACCCAGTTCGAATGCGGGAATCGAACCCGCACCCGGTAAAGTCTACAAACTCTTTGCACAATGGACTACGATCAAACCCACTAGACCAGCCGGGCTTCAAGGGGTTGGTTAGAATGGAAGTAGAAAGAGTGGTTCTGACAAACAGATAGACGGAAATCTCCACGATATCAACACCCTACACACCTTTCCTTAAAAAATTCTTTCAAATTTAAAAAAAAAAGGTATAAGTTTTCTAAAAATAACTTATTTATTTTACACAAAGTTTTTTTTTAATTACCGTAAAACTAGAGCTACACAAGGCCAATTGGCGGCGGACCTCGTAATTTTGAACCCCGGTCAAGTAACGAGTTCGACACCTGAGTCTTTTATATAAAGAATGACAATATAAATCGAATGGTAACATATTGGTTTAACAATTTTTCTGATCATGAAAACAACGTTGCGTACGATGTCGCCCTTAACGGTTGCGCTGGGTGCCTATACAGGTGTCACTTGACTGTGGTTCTAAAATATGACGCCTGTTACCAATAGTCCCCTTGTAGGTCCAGTGCGACTATAATTCAAACCTAAACTAATCTGATTAGGAACAAGAATTATACTGTCGAGTTTATAAAACAGCAAATATCATACAATATCAATAAAAACAATTTGTCAAAACAAGAGGCACTGACGTATCAAAATCGCGGTGTAGTAGTATCAAACCTGACTGCAACTGAAGTTAAAAATATACAAGTAAAGTTTAATCAACTTTCAAAGTTGCGCGAAATTCTTCGACTGTATTTATAATGAGCTCCGCCCACTCTTCTCACTTTTTCGTTTTAGGTTTACAATTCGAACGACTTAAAATTTGGCTGGTGTTTTCAGTTGGCGATCCTTACTTGGCGACCTTAATTTTTGTGTGTCATCGCATTTTAAAATCATAGTTTCTCGTTTGTAATGAAGTTTTTGTCATAAAAAGTACCTGAAATGTAAAAGCATCATTTAAATTCTGTATTAACATACAAAGATAATGCATGAGTGAATTATATACATTAATAAAAAATCTTTTTAATCAATTAAGCCAAGTTGTCCTACAGATGTCGCCACGATTCTCAAAATGAAGTTTTAAAAAAAAAGTAAATAATAAAAAAAACTGCTTTATATTGTTCTTTCAAATCTTTTTTAAATTATCTTTCATCCCTATTTGCATATATTGTGCAAAAAAATCATGCGTTAAAAAAATACTTAACCAGAAACTGTGATTAGAAAAATGAAGCATTACGTCTATAGGACTGACAGTCCCTCTTAATCTGCCGCTTCACTGCGTTTTCTAACTACGACTTACTTTGAAAAACAACGATTTATGCCATTAAAAACAATTTAAATTTGGAAAACAATCAATAATGGTTGTTATTTATTTTTAGACTTTCTCTAATTCAGCATTCTTTGTGTTTTAAACATAACTTGTTTAACTTTTAAACAGCATATATACCCAAAAGAATAAATATAAACACAACTTCTTTAATTGAAAGATTTAAACTACACATTCAAATCGAATTGTAAGAGAAAAGCTATGTATCTAAGAAAGAAAAATACTATTAAAAGTTAAGTACCGAAATTAAATACTAACTTTATTTTAAGGTCTGTTGATTTATGTTTGAATTTAACCAATTGATTAAATAGTTCAAAAATAATTGAAGAGCTTAGCGGAAGAAAGGGCTAAAAGACATTTTTTTAAAAAAAAAAGTAAGACTTTTGCGTCTGGAACTGTACTAATTAACTTCTTCAACGTTTAACTTTAACTTATCTAACTTTTTAAGTTTCCCCCTTTTCAAATTTAGTATATTTTTTAAGCTTTACAAAAACCGTTTTCAACAGATCTGAGTGCAAACTAAAAACTTTAAAGCTAATTTTCTTGTTTTCACCTTTTTTTACTTTGCATGTTGATTGGTAGACATATACATTCAGGTTTGTGTGCTTGGTCAGAGATCCGCTTATAAACCTTCGTCAAGTAAGACACACACACATAAATTGATCCATTTACTTTTTAGAGGCAGAGGGTAACTAGAGGATCCCCAGAATTAACTTGCCCCCCTCCCCTCCAGAGGTATTGATTTGGTATGGGAACTTGGAGGATTTGTGACAACGACGGATTTACCGTGCACTAATCACTATTAGCGTACACGGGGGTCTTCATAAGGCAGCGGGACTCGAACTCGCAAAAGTAGGAATGCCAGTCCAGGACCTTACCGTCCAGGCTATCCCGGCCCCACTTAGCATGTTCTTCCACTAAGCTCTTCAATTATAAACAGATCGACCATCCTTTTCCAATTCTTGAAATCAATAAAAAAAATCCCTCTTCATTCATCTGCAAAAATGTATTTTTTCAGTAGTAAAAGTATTAATATCGATATAATTATAAATATACAGGTCCCTGTAATTTTTCCCATTTAAAATGCAACTAAAAAAACCCCAGACTTCCGTTTACCTGAAATTGCATTTTTCCCGTCCTATCACTTTACAGCTTACAATATAATATGCTGAATTAGATATTTCAAATGCTTAAACATAACTTATTGAATTTGTCGCAACTTCTTGTTGCCTTTGCTGAATATGACAAAAAAATATTATTGTTGTTGTTGCTTATCTCCCAGGTTTGGAAGAGCTAAATCAGGTCTATGATGATAGTCACTCTCAAAAAGTCCAGAACCATGACTGGATTTCTGTAAAAATCGAGTCTGGTAGGCCCAGACAGTCCAGGATGTGGTCAGGTTCCACCTGTTCATTGGAACACTTCAGGCAGATAGGAAAGGTCTTTTTCCCAATGCTGTAACTCAGAGATCTTATGAGTCCATAATAACTCACTCAATAAAAACTATAATAACTCGTCCATAATAACTCGAATAATACCTCACTCAAACTAATAAAAATATTTGTATATTTATAAAAAGGTTCTATATAATGTGAAAGGAAGTGCAGAACATGTTTACTTAAAATTCATAACTAAATTTCAAACCATTTTAACCGATGTGCTTGTGTCGTGCCTTTTCAACCACAAGTACAGATCTAAAAGATTTCGACATTCATATATAGTTTAAATGCTTTTAAAATTACTTTAGAAAACCAGTGTTTTCAGATTTGAAACATTAAAAAACAAAAAAGTTCTTGTGTAAATGTACATTGTAAAAAACTTCGTTACAAATTACGGTTTTAAACTGTTTCGAGTTGCTGCAAAAACCGTAAAAAAATTAAATTTTCTGAAATTAAATGCCGTAAATTCTAGCTAAGATAATGTTTCCCCCCTTAAAATATATGTACGAATTTTAAGATGGACCTAGAAGACGCTATTTGAACCTGGACTCATTGATTTTTTGTTGCATGACATTTAAAAGCATTTGAAATAACAAATTATGAGTATCATATAACTATGATACTCCATAAAATATGAAACACTCGAAAATGTTGATAAATTTAAGCCCTATTTTTAAATCAAAGGCAAATATTAAACAAACTGAAAAATTTGTTCACCTGAAAAAAATAAGCAATTTTAGATAGAAACCTCCAGTATTTAGTACGTCTACACTTAAACTCATAGACGTATTATGTGTTGTTTTTAGACCTGATTCCATCGACGTACGAAGATTATGATTCCATACCGCTCAGGATAATAAAATTTCTGAATTACGACTAAAATTGTTTACTTACCTAGTTTCTGAGATTTTACATGAATGAAAACGATCTCGTCAATAGTTTAGATTCAGTTTATATTTTTAAAACTATATATTTAAAGGATGGAAAATTTTACCAGGAAAATCTGTAATTAAGAAAGTTCAGACTATTTTTAAGTGATAATTTTAATTATTTTAGCAAGAATTATAATTAAAATTGTTTTAGCAAGAAATATAATTCTAAATATTTTAGCAAGATTATCATTCAAATTATTTTATCAAGAAATATAAATCAAATTATTTGTACTAGAAAATAATATTCAAATTCGTACTTTTTTTATTGCTGGATTTTATTGCTTTAATTAAAAGTTTATAAAGCCTAAGACAGTAGCCAAAAAACGATAATTTTTGGTGTGTTTTTGAAAGTGCACAAAAAGCCAATATTATTTTAAAAGATTTGTCTTATTGAAGTCTGAAGAATAAAGGTAGCATAACTTGGTCTAAATAACTAAACAACAAAGTATTGAAGAAATTAATATTTTTATTTGAATATAAGTTATTTCCTTTCTAAAAATCTTTCAAGAAATTCTTGTTCCGGATTTCTAAAAATAAAGTTTTGTGCAAATCATTAATTTCAAATACTGTGAATTCAAGAACACACTTTGCAAATTGTACATTTTAAAAAAACTCAATAAATATAGTCAGCAAATGGTACATTTAAACAAACTCAATAAATATAGTCAGTAAATAGCACATTTAAACAAACGAAATAAATATAGTCAAAATCATTGAAATATATACTAAAACAACGTACGTTGAGGCTAATTTAAATAATGTTGGGTGAACTGTAAGCTCTTACGTTAAATATGTTCGAAACTTTATCCATTTGTTGGATTATTACTGTAATAAAATTAATGTAAATAGTTTCTAGACTTTGTTCATTCATATTTGTTTAAGCACATCAAATATTTATGTGCTTTTACTGTAAATTCCTTTCAAATAACTGTACTCAAAATTTGCCTTAAAATAATTTTTGAACATATAAAACGTGTTATTCATATCTACAATCCCCAACTAATTAAAACACTTTATTTTAATCCAGCATCATTTAATCCTCATTGAACTTAAATATGTTTCTTGGAATTTTTTTGTAACTTAAAAATTACAAGGGACATTTCGTTTAGAAGTGCAGATTAAATGTTTGTTTTTTTTGCATTGTAACAAAACAAAATTTCAAAAAAGGGCACAATATTTCTTTTTAGAACAATTATCGCACCCAAATAAAAACTAGCCATCACACGAAGAAACAGTTGTTTGCAGAGTCTTATTAAATAGATTATACGAAAATTACCGTTGTTATGTTTATGTTAAATGTGCTATGATTTAAGTTCTTAATATTATATTTTAGGGCTAAAAACACTTGCCAAATATTAAAAACTACTTTTTTTAATGTATAAAATTAGCATTTTATGGGCCTGCTGCATATAACTTGAGACAAACAAAGAGAGAGAGAGAGAGAGAGAGTCTTTCTATAAGGAAGGAATTTATTTGCAGTGTTCTAGAGATTTGCAAGGAACAAAACTTAAATTATTCAATTAATTCCAACAGTTCATATGGAAACATTTGTTTGGTTGGTAGACATATATTTTCTGGTTTGTGTGCTTTGTCATATACCCGCTTATAAGCCTTCGTCAAGTAAGACAGACGCAACACACATAAGTGACAGATGCTGTCAGCTATTGCCATCGCCGCAATTTAGACGTGTCCCTGGAGGGGAGGGAAATAGTCTCCAGGGATCTGTACTCGTGGGAAACTGAGCCATGAAAAACCAAAGGACTTTCGGACCCACAGATTTAACGAGCACGTACTCCGCATATACTCGGTGGGTCTTCAGTGGTATCGGAACCCGATTGCGGGACCTTCCGATACATGGAAACATTAAAAATATGATTGTCAAAATGTTGTTTTTTCCAAGTGGTCTTTTAAAAAAAAATTCTGAAATAACTTTTGTTATGATGTTCGAAAATGAGGTTTTTTAAGAATATTTTATAAATTGATTTTTATAAATACCAACTTCCCGCTGTACTGTTGGTTGAAAGACTCATTTAATGCTTCATTGTTGGCTCATTTATCAAAGAAATTTTGCATAGAAAGAAAATTTCTTTCCATTTATGACGTCACTCTGGGAATAAAACCGAAACATACAATGAAATCGTAGGAAACGAGACAACGAAAACAAGGCGTTACATCCTGTGAAAAATTTCCATTCTATTTAAGATTCTCAGATCCTCAATTTTTATTAACAAAATGAAATTGAAAAGCAAATAGCTTTAGAAAATTTGATTTTTTTTATTTCGTATAAAGTGTTGCATATATAGCATCTCAATTTGAATCATGAGCCTTACAATGTATTTCTCAATAACATATTTTTTGGAACAGGACTTATTCATAACCTAGAAGAGAACCTTAGAATCTTCCCATACAACAACGAAAAATTCTATTTTCATTCCAAAAAAAGACGATGATTAACGGAACCTACATATCTTGATTATTCTTTGATTGTCCGATTCGAATTTCAATTCAATCGAACAAGAATACATTCGTTCTGTTCTACAAACCGTCTTATTGGAACATGGTCCATCTGCATTTCAATCTCCTTTTCTACAAAGCAGCCTTGAACTTGCCCAGTGGTATAGGGAAAATGAATTTAACCCACTGGCGGGATGCCGCATACGCTTGTTCGTAATTAAGATGATGCGTATACGCACCGTTGATTTTAGTCGCACGCGTATTCATCCGAAAACACCACCATTAAAACGCAATGAACAAAAAAAGAAGAAAAAGAACGCCCGTGTTCTGTTTTTTCCTATCGTTTTTTCCCGCCTAAAACCAGAGACATAACATAGAGTGGACTGCGCATTAACAGTAAAACAGCTTAGGGATGGAAAACCAAAACCGGTTTTCAAAAAACCGGTGGTCCCGGTTTTGACTGAAAACCGGTTTTTTTTGTATGAGGCCCTTTGGAACCGAAAACCGGTTTTTTAGGGAAAAACCGATGGAAAATGGAAAACCGGTTTTTTCTGGAAAACCGTTATCCCTTGCAGATTAGCATTATGTCCCAAACATCATAAATCGCCAAGAGGGGAAAGGTTGCTACATATGGCAACTTAACGCTACCGTTTCGTTACGAACTATTCCAAATTGTCGCCAGACCTGAATATCAGCTAGTAAACCGAAGTGGAGACTACCATCAATACCCAAGTCACGTGGGTTTCTACCAATCACGGCAGCTTTAATTTTTTTTAATGTTTTTGCAGACGATTTTTTGAGCATTGTTGGTATTTTTCTCTTTTGGCTTTTATAATAAATATTTAATTACATTCTTTTAATCTCTGAGCATGAATCGTGAATGTTGTACTCTTAATTCAGTAACGTTTTGTGCAAGATGCCAAATGCTTGTGAATTCCTAATTGTAAAGAGGGGTATAAAAAAGGATTAGTCACACTTCACGGGTAAAATTTATTTAGTTCTGCATACTTTTAGTAATTGTGTGTTCTTCATAAACTATAATTTCTATCGAGGGAATTTATTCTAAAATCTTTTTTATACTGAAGAATCATATCCATGATTAAATCAACGTTGTTAGAACTCTAATTATAATAAATATTTAGGGCCAAGTCAATTAAATTAATGGTCTGAACATTAGACAGCTTAGAAGTAGAATATTTTTTTACAATTTGGTCAAAACGAAACCTGTTTTTGAATTATTTATATTTAAAAAATCGAAAATTTGTTGAATTTTTAATATATTGATGTGTTTTAGAAAGTTGATTTATTCCAGGTGAAATAAAGGAAGAAGCAATATTTCAAAAAAAAAATGATTTTTTTTTTAAATCGGACCGTTAGAACGAAAGTTATAGAGACGGCAGAAAATGTTCACCATGTCAATTACCAACTTATATTACAGCAACACTCTACATAAACCTACTAATGTTCTTTTAAATTAATTTTTAATAAAGAGTCCACATTCAATTGTTCAAGTAATCTTAAACAGACTCACAAAATCAAAGAAATAATCTGATATCTATTAAGAGGATCTTAAAATGCTAGCGATTCATCCTTGCTCCTTTCCAAGCTTCTTTATCATAACATTAGATTGTCGGCCTCTGTGTTCAGGTCGTTGTGGAAAAACTCGCCAAATGGTAAACTCGCCATAGATGCGAGCCAAACGCGACACAGTCATGTGACTGTGTAAGTTAGATGTTTAGGACACTTTAGGTTTGCCAATGCGCAGTCCACTCTATGTTATGTCTCTGGTTAAATTGTGTTAAACTTGTTTATATGTATTTTTTCCCTTAATAGGAATGTTTCAAATGATGTAACGCTCTTGTTTTCATTTTTCTCCGTAGTGAGATTTCATTGATTGCCTAGGTTTTACTCTCAAAATGAATGATATAAATAAAAAGAAGCATTTCTTTCTATTCGAGATCTCTTTTACAAATATTTTGAGCAACCAACAGCACAGCAAGGAGTTGGTACTTAAAAAATTTAATAATTAAAATCGTCTTAGAAAGCTAATTTTCGAATACTATAACATAAGGAATTAAAGGCAACAAATGACAACAAATCATTAGAGCTGTTGCCATCCACGACGTGAAACAACTCCAGTACATTAAATATACAGTAAAAACCGTTTTCTCAAATCAGTCTCATCTTACTAAATATTCGGAGAAACTTGTTTGGAGAAATATTTGGAGGCGATTTCTCATAAGAATAACTGTTAAATTGGTAGCCAATTTGCATGTTTAAGGTGGCAACAGAAAATCTGAATGAAAATAAATCCTTCTTGGTCATCGTCACCCCGGTGGCTCAATCGTTAGGACTCTAGCCTTTGGAGCTGCTGGGGTCGGGTTCGAATCCCGGTCAGGCATGGATGTTTGTGACCGTCAATAAATGTTGTTATTTGTCTATGTGTGACTATAAAAATTCTTTCTGTGTCTGTCCCACTTGATGAAAGCTTATAAGCGGTTCTCTGAACAAGCACACAAGCTGGAATATATATGTACAGCTGGGGAAAAAAAAAACGCTCCACCCCACGTTTCTCAGCTGCTATTGGGCAAGGAACTTTGTGAAAGGTGTCATTTTTCAGGAAATAGCGTAAGGAACTGAGAACTGGCAACAAAAATTGTATAAGGGGTCGTCTACATATTAAAATGTGTACCAACTTTGAAAATTCCAATGGCAACACCCAATTTTTTTTACATAAAAATGTTCAGCACCTTCAAAATACCCCATCTGTAAAAAATAATTATTTACTTTGCATTATTTGCTGAGCTATAAGCATTCAAAGTTGAACGCCCATAATGTTAAAAAAGTTTCATAAACTTTTATTCATATCTCCACAAATAAAAGGAATTAAAGAAAGTTTTTTTTTTCATTATATACTTTTTGATCTTCCAAAAACAAATCACACAAGTTTTTTCATCAATTTTTCAGTTTTAATAATTTTTTATTTAAATTTAAATAATAAAAAATAAAACATGAATAGCAACCCCAATTTTTTTTTACATAAATCGATAAAGTAGATCAAGTAGAACCAAAATCCCAAATTTTTTAGTTCAAAAACAATTATTTGCCGAGTTATTGTAAAAAAACTGAAAAAGACGAATTTTAGGGATCGTGTAAAAAATTACTTGGCGAATTCGATCCTAACTTGCATTATCGTTTGGTGATTGAAAAGCATTTGTTGATAAATGTTTATTCAAATTATTGATGTCTGAAAAAAATCTGAAAATCTTTTCTTATTTCAAGTGCATGCAATGTATTTTGTTTGTCGGATTAACTTTAAATTATATCGATTACTATTTTTTTAAATATGTGTTATTTCCAATACAATTTCAAGAAGTGAGTATCAAAAATAAATATGCTAAAATATAATTGGAATTCGGTTTTCAGTACATTTTATTGTTACCACATTGCTTATTTAAAATTATTAGTGCCCACTTTCCTTGATTATAAAACATTGCCCAATCTTTCTGAATAATTTTATTTTGCTTTCCTTAAATATCGTGTTAAGGTTGTAACCCCCGTTTTGAAATACGTGGTTTATATTACCGATAAAGGGCGACAAATTTTTAACTAACTTTTTGCAGCAATATTAATGAAACAAAAATTTGCATAAAAAATGTGAAACATTAATGCAATAATCATGTTAGTCAATGTGATTATAACCAATCGCATTTGAAAATCTGTTCGTTATAAATAACCGTATATGCGACTTAAATTAAAATTAAAACTTTTTATCTTCTAGTCTTTGTTTTATTTCTGAATTTATAATTTCAAAATAAAAAAATCACAATATTAGTGAAGAAAGTTAAATTCTAGCATCCGTTGGCGAGATTATGTTAACCCAGTTAGTTTGTTGTTTTGAAAAGACGCAACCCAAATATTACTGTTTTCACTTTAGAGATGTCCCCCTAAACGAGTTAAAAATTAATGCTTTAATATCTCAGCAAATAATGCGAACTAGATCATAATTTTTTATACATGGGGTATTTTGAAGGTGCTGAACATTTTTATGTAAAAAAAATTGGGTGTTGCCATTGGAATTTTCAAAGTTGGTACTCATTTTAATATGTAGACGACCCCTTATGCAGTTTTTGTTGCCAGTTCTAAATTACTTACGCTATTTCCTGAAAAATGACACCTTTCATAAAGTTCCTTGACCAATAGCAGCCGAGAAACGAAGGGTGGAGCGTTTTTTTTCCCCAGCTGTACCATGCCATGCCATACCATACCATACATTCTTGGTCATCGACTGGTTCGTTTATTATTTTGAATATCTTCGCACTAGAGCTACATGAAGGTTATTCGGTCATCGTTTGATATATTATTGTTAAATGGATATATAAACCAATAATCGGAGCACCGCTCGAATTAACAATGGGAGTTAAAGCTTTGAAGGAACTACGTCACCCGAAAGAAGCCAATTGATAATGCTTACTTATTGGATAAAGCAGTTATGTTGTTTTGCGATGGTGGTGCTAGTTTGTATCTTTTATTTTTATTAATTTAAAACGTAAGGACAAATAGTTTACAACCATACTTGGTGCTAACAATTCTTATTTATACGTAATTCGTCAAAAGTTTGAACAAATCTAGATTTTTATTTGACACACACACATGAGTAAGAATTTGTTTTTTTATTTGTATAGATTTTACGTTGTACTATAATAATAGTAGTAACAGTTTTTTTTGAAACAGGCCTCTCCCACTATTTCTAAATATAGCGAAAGGTAAGGTTTCGCCCAGAATACAAAATTAGCAAAATATATCATTTCCTAACTTCCATTCATCGATACGCATCATCGCTTTTGACGTGATTTGATAAAGTAGTATTTAATACTAGCAGTATGGTCCCGCCTTACTGGGAACCCGTTAACTTCGCATTGCTTCCTTTTAGAGGCATGCTTACTTGTGAAAATACACTCAAAATCAAAACAAAATTAAATTCGTGTTGGCACATGCGAACTTAAAAAAGCAAACACTAACAGAGGATGAAGCAGCCTTAGGGCGAGCGCATATCTCAACCAAACTCAATCAATCAAACTAATAGAGGATGGCGGCAAGCCCCCGTTTCGGCCCGGTCCATGTATTTTCAAGCCCTGTTATGGTCCCGCAATCCCACGTGGATGACGTTTTTTTTTAAAACTAATTATATTAATTAAAAATCACAATCAAATATGAAAAAACTAAGCCTCAGGTGCACACGTAGGTATTAAAAGGAATCTATATTAAAAAATTTGAATTTTTTAGAGCAGTCTAGGTAGGTCTTTTGCGATCCACAGACAGACAGACTCTTTCTTTTATTATTATAGATGTTTTTTAAAAATTGAGATTTTTTTTAACGAGTAAGTTTCGTAACACATACTGTCTCATACTACGTTACGCCTCATTTGCCCAAGTTTGCGGGTTCGAGCCGCGGCTGAGTCGTCAGTTTTTCTGGATTTGAAAATCGTGGGCACGCATGTTATACATATGATTATGTGGCTGGTAAAATAAGGGTTTGCTCAGCAAAATTAAATCTCGGCATACTTTAACATACACAGAAAACTCATATTCCTTGTAATCTGAGCATCAAAATTAGTAGAGAGAGAGAGAGAGTCACCTAGATGGTGCCGCAAAAAATGGCTCTCAGATCTGGGAATATAGCGAGTTTAGCTGCAAAGACTTAGACGCCAAAAGCAGCTCCGTTAGAAAGAAAAAAACGTCTCTTAGAACCGCTTCCACACACCAATCATACGACAGAAAATAAAGCCTTAAACACTGCATTTGGTTCTATATTATTATTTTAAAAGTCAAACTTTGTTATTTTCCTTTGATTTCCTTTGAATTTTTAATAATATTTTCTTATCGTTTGCTATAAATTTATTCAGATTTCAAAGAAAAAAATATGTAGTATTGTTCTCTCTATAAATAAGCAAAACCTTTTATATCAACTTTAAAATATTTTCCTAAATACCATTTATAAGACTAAAAAACTCCTCAAATAGAATAATTTCATTGAGGCGTCATTATTCATTAATAAACGCTTAAATGGCATGGAAAAATTACGCCTGCTTAAAAAAAAGTACAACGCTTTGCGCCTCTTTCTAATTAAATAATCTGAACCATCAAAGAATTCCGTTATCCTATGACAGCATTCTAAACTGATTTGTTCAACAAAAATATTTTTTTTTTATATTTCTCATTTTAAATGCATAAAGTTTATCGTGTGATTGTTAAGAAAAAAAATTACTCAATTTAAGGGGTCTAAGGAGTCTTAAAAATGTGCAAAGAAGATACTACAAAGCATAGTCTGATCTTTCATGTCATTTTTTAACTACTCAATGTATAAGTATAATTTTTTATATGTAATTCTACAAGATTTATTTATTATAAAACAAGTTTTAAAATTTATGAAACTTTAGCAAAAACTAAAATAAATGATATTAAACATGAAGGTTCTTGAACACACTGTGATTAGGCTTGCGCGGCAAATTGTGAGGTCAAAATTGAAAAAATGAATAAAAAAATGACTTTATATTGTACAAATATGTACAAACAAAGACTTATACCTAAATTCTCAGCTCAATTTTAATTGGAAATTATTTTTAAAAAAATTTTAAATCAAAATTTTGAAATTTTTATTAATTTTTTTAGAAAAAAGTTCTTAAAATAATTTCTAATTAAAATTGAGCTGAGAATTTAGGTATAAGTCCTAGTTTGTACATATTTGTACAATATAAAGTCATTTTCTTGGTCATGTTTTCAATTTTGATCTCACAATTTGCCGCGCAAGCCTAATCACAGTGTGTTCAAGTACCTTCATGTTTAATATCATTTATTTTAGTTTTGGCTATAGTTTCATAAATTTTAAAACTTGTTTTATAATAAATAAATCTTGTAGAATTACATATAAAAAAATTATACTTATACATTGAGTAGTTGAAAAATGACATGAAAGATCAGACTATGCTTTGTAGTATCTTCTTTGCACATTTTTAAGACTCCTTAGACCCCTTAATAAAAATGGCCTTTTATTATCGTTATAATGGTTATTAAATTTTAATTATTGAAGTACACTTCGAGCATTTGTATTTCAAATGATTTCTTCTTCCCATATTTATTTTGATTGAAATATTTCTCGATAGTATTTGTAATTTGGATTGTGAAAGTGGGTGACGGACAGATATAGCCTTTATAAAATATACTTTTTACTTTACAAACTTAGTGTCGAAGCTACAAACACGAGCGGATGCTTTTTTTAATTGCTAAACTAACTAGTCATTTGTCCCAAAAATTACATAGAGTGTATTAAAAATTAATATCTATCTTTATATCATATTGTAATTCAAATCACCATTGTTAAAGTGCAACACTAGACAATTGAAAAAGAAAAATATATATTTCTAGTAAACATAATGTGGATTTGCTAACCTAATGACAATACTCTACATTGAAAATAAGTAGAATCTTTCTATAACTTCAGTACCACGTGTGCACAGAAAAGTAGAGAATCCAAATCGATCAACTCAATTTCAAGAAAAATGGATGAATGTTACTTTTTCAGGGGGCCCGGATGGCTGAGTGGTTTGGACCATTACGCCAGCAGTCTGTGCGCTGTAACGGTCGTGGGTTCGATACCCGCCTTCGCCCTGGGTGTATTTTTCTTTCTCTGTGAAAGTAAAAATTCTTTCTGAGTCTGTCTTAATTGACGAAGGCTTACAAAGAGGGTCTCTGATCAAGCACACACGTCGGAATATACAACAGGGTGGCCCAAAAGTAGCCTAACAGTTAGTTCGATATACAGTTATTCATACAAAAACAGTTATTTTAATACAGGTTAAGTTTAGTTTTGTTGAATTATCGTAGTACTAGAGCTACAGGAGAGTTATTGGCGACAGTCATCGTAATTAAGAACTATAGTCAAAAGTGACCGCTTTATTTACATGCATATATTTACATTCCTTATCCCGAAGGAGCTTAAGGGGTCACAGGAGTCTTAAAAATGTGCAAAGAAGATACTACAAAGCATAGTTTGATCTTTCATGTCATTTTTTAACTACTCAATAAATGAGTATAATTTTTTTATATGTAATTCTACAGAATTTATGTATTATAAAACAAGTTTTGAAATTTATGAAACTCTAGCCAAAACTAAAATAAATGATATTAAACATGAAGCTATTTGAACACACTGTGATTAGGCTTGCGCGGCAAATTGTGAGGTCAAAATTGAAAAAATGACCAAGAAAATGACTTTATATTGTACAAATATGTACAAACAAAGACTTATACCTAAATTCTCAGCTCAATTTTAATTAGAAATTATTTTATGAACTTTTTTCTACAAAAAATTATAAAAATTTTAAAATTTTGATTTTAAATTTTTTTAAAAATAATTTCTAATTAAAATTGAGCTGAGAATTTAGGTATAAGTCTTTGTTTGTACATATTTGTACAATATAAAGTCATTTTCTTGGTCATTTTTTTAATTTTGACCTCACAATTTGCCGTGCAAGCCTAATCACAATGTGTTCAAATAGCTTCATGTTTAACCCTCTAATGCATGAATTTTTATTTTCATCCCAAAAAAATATATATGTATCTTCAATGCTCATACATTATGGGAAAAATACTAAAAAAAATTTAACTGCATTAGGTTTTAAATAATTTCAATTTAAAAAAAAATTTCCATGTGACAAAAACCAACTAAAAAATTCCAATTTTGATAATAATGACTAGAAAACTACTAAATATATTTTAAAATAACCCTTTTTAACTATATATATTTTTTCAAAACAATTTATTTGTATTTAGTACTAAAATTATTATACTTTGACTTACGCCAGAAAACGTAATTTCACAACAGTTAATAACCTCCCTCTTTAATTTTGAATACACTTTTACTACTGTCATTTATGAGTTTTATTATTAACTAAAACTTCAGAATGGAATGTAATAGATGAAAAAAACACAAATTTGTCAAGATTGAGGTCTACTTTAATAGAATAAAGTGGATTATGTAACTTGTTACCAAACGGTAACAGTATGCATTAGAGGGTTAATATCATTTATTTTAGTTTTGGCTAAAGTTTCATAAATTTTAAAACTTGTTTTATAATGAATAAATCTTGTAGAATTACATATAAAAAAATTATACTAATACATTGAGTAGTTCAAAAATTACATGAAAGATCAAACTATGTTTTGTAGTACCTTCTTTGCACATTTTTAAGACTCCTATGACCCCTTAAATTGTCTACCTTCGACATTGATGCATTCCTGCCTGGTGTATATCCTGGTCGGTAAGATCTAACAAACCGAAGATTTCTCGAAAATAAAACAATCGAAGTCCACGAATTGCTACTCTTTGGCTAAGATACGCTGTAGTACGACTTTATTTAAGCCAACCAACAAAACTAAGCTCGACTATGTCAAATACCTGTTCTAAATAACCAAGAGTTCTGACCAATGGTATAACATTACCTGTTAGGCTACTTTTGGGTCACCCTGTATTTGTACCTACACTCTTAAAACGAACGAGCGATTTTAACTCAGTCTGAGTTAATTTCACTCCTTCAGTCTGGAAAATGCACTTCTACTTGAGGAGTGGATCCTTTGTGTGTTAAACCTCCAACAGGATCACTCCAAGTGAGTGATTTTAACTCAGTCTGAGTTAATATTCACTCCTTTGCAGTGTCGAAAATGCACTTCACCTACTGGAGTGGATTTCACTCTTTTGTTTTAAGAGTGTACTCCTACCCCTACTTTTTCAGTGAAGCCCTATTTGGTTGACGATTCATGGTCATCGGATGCCAAGTAAACGCTTGGCATACAAACCATAGTCAGAGAAAATGCATGGCTCAATGAGCGATTTGCTTTTCAGTACATGCCATGAATCAGGAATGGCAGGTTTATCAACCCTACTCGCGGCATAGCGGTTCTGGAAATGCATGCTTGACCACTGGCTAACAAAATCCCCCGCCAAACTTTTGCAATTAGTTACACTCTGTTAACAAAACGCATATAAATAGCGCCAAAACGGCCAAAATACAAAAGCAATTCAATTAAAATGAAATTCATGGGCCATTTTGCATTGGAGCGTGCATAATTCGTCGCCAAGGCGTAACACTTGCACTTTTGCCCCATTCATCTTAACACTTCGGTTGCTGCCAACTGCTGAAGTAGTAATTAATTAATTAGAAGTTTAAATATTTGAGTTTCTTCCGTGTTTTGGGGTAAGTTGATAAATTGTGTACTTTATAATGTAATAACACTCTTAACCCTTTCAATCCCAATGATTCCATTTGGAATCATCAAACTTGTGGCTTTTTCTCACTAAGTTAAACTTGTACTTATTTAAAATAAATTTTATTATATTCTTAATGCAATTTTCGGCACAAATATATTTTCTTTTTGTATTGTTAGAGGAAAGAATCACGTCTTTTGATAATGCTTGTTGTAGTTAAATGAAAATTCGAAAATTATGGTAAAACTTAAATTCACTCTTTACTAATTTTATTAAATAAATTGGCACGAAATTCGTAATGCTGGTTTATTTGTTAAATGTTTTAAAATGTAATTTTAGTTTTTTTTAACAAACCTTAAAATTACTGTAATTTCTTAATTTGTAGTTAAACAATTTAGATATCTCCCCTCCCCTCGCCCGCAGCTTTTTACCATTTCATTGTGGATGTAAAATGACTCCATCTCACAAATTTTAGATTAATTAATTGGGATTGAAAAGGTAAAGTAAATTATTTAGTACCAGTTTGTTACCGATAGTGGAATTTGAACAACTTCAAAGCCATCTTATCTCATCAAATTCCAATATTTACACTCCCCTAATATAATATACACCAATAGACACTAAATATTCTCTCTTATAATAATTTTCAATGGATATTTTCCTCGGGGTGAATAATTTCCTCTACAAACTTGACTTAAATTTTGCTCGGGGGTTAATAATTTGCCATCCACTCTTGACTGCATCATATGTCATTAACCATAGCACTTCAGCTCGGTAGTGACATAGTAATTAATTAGTTGGTTAAATATTTAATTAGCTTCTGTAAGCATCTGGGGTGAGTTAGATTCCGGTACTTAGTGCGCGGGAAGCCGTTCTGAAATATGGTCCCCAGTGGATACTGGGTTTCAAAGGATTTGCAGGATGGACGATATTAAGGCGTGAAACCTAGACTGATGAATTGTTTACGTAAGCTTTATTGATGGTAGTGGAGTATCAATGGCTTGCATTTGCGCGTTTGTATGAAAATATTAATTTAGGTGATTGGAGATTGTAGTATGTACTCAACGTTACAATTTTATTAAATTTTAATTTAATCTCGGGGTTCATTATATAACTTTTATCCCTCTGAGGGATAAATTGCTGAGATATAAACTTGTTTTCACTGCATAAGATTAATATTTGAATTTTTAAGTAAAATTTGAAAAATTGTGTTTCTGTAATAGATGATCCTCCATAATTTAAATTCTGAAATTCGCTTAAATCCTAAATATATCTAATTTTTTAAATTACATGTGTACCTGGGAAAGCTGACTGTAAAGTGACGGGTAGGGGGTAGGGTACATATATATTCCGGCTTGTATGCTTGATCAGAGACCCGCTGATAAGCCTTCGTCAAGTAAGACAGACACAGAAAGAGTTTTTACTGGCACAGAGAAAGGAAGAGAGAAGGGTTAGGGGTAGGTACATACATATTCCAGCTGGCGTGCTTGATCAGAGACCCTCTTATATAAGCCTTCGTCAAGTAAGACATACGCAGAAAGAATTTTTACCGTCGCAGAGAAAGGAAGTCCACCCAGGGCGAAAGACGGGAATCGAACCCGCACCCGTTACAGCGCGCAGACTGCTAGCGTAATGGACAAAACCACTCGGCCATCCGGCTTCTCGTTGTCTCACAGATGAGTTTACACGTATGCCACGACGAACACACTTTCAGCCATTAAATGTTTTCATTCACACTTTATCAAACACTACCATAGTACAAAAACGGTAAAAAAGTTATGTTACAGAAAATGTACGATTTGTTATCAGAATATATCTGAAATTCTTCTGAAAATAATGTCGACAATTTTTCCATATAATAAAGCAATACGAAAAAAACACACCGGTGCATCAAAACTATTTTTTGTAGGACAAGTTAAGTATTTTAAAAAGTAACCAATTGACTACTTGCCACCTTTAACGTATAGAAAACAAGAAATCTTCTTATGGGATTTTCGAAAAAGTACAGAAGAAGTATTGAGTTTTCCAAGAGTTCTTACTATGTGGAAAAATATATATGGTAACAAAAACAGTTGTTAAATGAAAAAGAACTTACGGTAAATGTTAAGATTACCTCAGCTAGTGTGTTATATCAGGCAGTTCATATTCATCCAGATACTATCCATTACCATGGCAACCATGATATTTACCTTGGTAACGAATCCCATTGCCCAGAAAGGCAGTAGTCAACATGGTAAATGTTACAATCGGTTTATTAAATGTGAATGCAGATACCTATTCAATAAAACATTTGTTGTTGTCATGTGTTACCGTATCTGGGATACATATGAATAGAGAAGCAGGACATACATACATACTAGAATGAGTTTTTGAGAAGTGAAAATTTTCAATATTGAAATTTTTTTATTTCACTTTTGGTGAATTTTAAATAGTTTCTTTAAGGCTTCGACACCTTGAAATAAGGCTAGGAAAGCCACCATAAAGTTTATCGTGTAAGATTTCACTAAATGTATTCGATAATACAGAAAGCGTTTATATTCAAACATATTTTTAAAATGAAAATATTTCTTGAAATTTCTTTATTAAATTTATGCTAGGATAAAATTAAATTTTACTTGGGCATGCAGCAATATATATTTTATCTTTCATACCTCAAAGAAATATTTTAGATATTCTTAACTTAGTGCTTTATAGCAAGTTACAGCTACTTATTTTCGAAAATAAAAAAAATTAGAAAATAAGTGCTTTAAGTTTAAAAACATATTTTTTTTCAAAAGCCGTTAAGCCTCCTTTCCGTTTAAAGAATTTTTCAATTGATTAGAAAATTTAATTGGATATATTAATAAAGACTATTTTGGAAAGTGACCCCAACTTGTATTAGTAATAATGCAATGATACTTACTTTTATATTTCAAGTAATAAAAGTAAATAATTGCATTCAATTGTAACAAGTGCGAGGTCCATGGCAAAATAAAATTCGACCCATTACAATATTTTGTTAGTGATATATGTAGATAGTTTCAGTTTTGTATTCGATAATAATAACCCAACCAACCTTGCAAATATAATTTTTATTGAATTTCATTCATAATAAAAGCTTACAATTCAATGTAAATTATTTTATTTCATATTTTGGATGGATTTGACAATAGTTTCTTTGTAAAGTGGTTTTACTTTCAAAAACGACCGTATGAATGCCAAGAAAATCTTTAATACAATTTTCGCCTTCATAAACCCATCCTACAGTAATAAAAAAAATATGTAGAAACAAAGAAATATTTGACTCTTCATTGCACATTTTTTTCATGTTAACTAGGATTTAATATTTTATGTTGGCCATGTTACTTGGAAAATTATTAAAATAATTATTCGTTTATTCTTTGCCGCGCAAAGATACATCGATTTAAAGCACATAGGGTAGGCTGACCAGTGAGTGAACAGGCCCCAGTGAATGAACATTTGGTAAATATAATTAAAAAAATAAGGATTGAAAATCATTCCACTATATGGATTGGCAACACTGACTTCCTCCCATGTATAGTAGGAAGCTATCTGACAATGGTTGGTTGTCCTGGTCATTATATCCAGGTGTTCATTCACTGGCGAACGTGACGTCTTAAACGTTCATTCACTGGCGAACGTGACGTCTTAAACGTTCATTCACTGGTTAGTCTACCCTAAATAGGCATGTTAAAAAAATTTCGAAAATCACCCCAATACACATAAAATTTACTAATTATACTAGCCAAACGCAGTTAATTGACAGATGAAAAAAAGGTTAAAATTTAATTAGCCTATTATTAGGTTGGTTCCATTAAGATAATTTTGCAATTTATTTGTTACTTATAGAACTTATGGACATTTCTAAATTGTACGAAATATTGTGCGGGTACGGGGGTGCGGGGTAGATACATATATATTCCGGTTTGTGTGCTTGATCCCGAGACCTGCTTATGAAGCCTTCGTCAAGCAAGACAGACACAGAAAGAATTTTTACTGTCCCAGAGAAAGGAAAATACACCCGTGGCGAAGGCGGGAATAGAACCCGCACCCGTTGCAGAGTGCAGACTGCTGGCGTAATGGTCCAAACCACTCGGCCCAAAAAATATTGTATGAATAGGTAATTTGGTAATTTAATCGCTTCCGGCTGTCTATTTCTAGCATATTTTTGGAGCTCTAACACAGTCAGTATGAATAGTAAACCAATTGTGTTATACGTTGGTTGGTATACATATATTTTCAGGCTTGTGTGTGCTTGGTCAGAGACCCGCTTATATACCTTCGTCAAGTAAGACAGACACAACACACACTCACACGCAGGCACCACATGCGTGACAGATGCTGCCATCTATCGCGCCACTTCCACAATTTAGACATGTCCCTGAAGGGGAGGGAAATAGTCTCCAGGAACCTGTACCCATTGGAAACTGCGCAATGACCGCCCACAGGACTTTCGGACCCAACAGATTTAACGAGCACGTACTGCGCATATACTCGGTGGGCTTTCAGCGACCAGGACTAGATCGCGGGACCTTCCGATCAGGTAATCGAGACTCTGACCACAGGGCGCCCGACATCCCCTTGTCTTATAGATCTAAATAAAGGTTAGTGCAATGTCTGACACACGGTTCAGTGAAGAATTAACAATTCCAAAAATAACCAAGTAACTATTTAACCTTCCCGCTTTCTCTAATGATAATGGCCATTAGTTTTTTTAGCTGTTTTTCTTCCTCACACACTTACGCCCAATTAAAGGTAAACTTTTTGGGAAAGACACTGGGACAGCGAAAGTTGTCAATTAATGCGCAAGTAATGACTTGCAAATAGTCACTAGCTTCTTTGAAATTTCGACAGCTAATTGAATGAATAGCATCTGAAATAGTGTAGACTAACTGGTGAATGAACGCTTAAGCACAATTTGTTTTAATAAAATTCATACATTTAAAGAAAATAGAGCTTGTGGGTTTATGACAATGTGAACACACCTGTCATTATATGTAAATTCTACGAAAAAAGGAGGTGACTTTATATTGCATTGCTTTGAGTCTTTTGGGGGTCCAAATAAATGTGGTTCAAAAGCCAAGTGAATGAACAGTACTTTTACCAGTGAATGATCACAAAAATGTCCAGTCAATAAACATGTTGGATTTTAATTAATGACCAGGACAACCAATCAGATGTCAGATAGCTTCCTACTAGATGAGAGGAAGTAAGTGTTGCCAATCCATCCAGTGGAATGATTTTTAATCCTTACTTTTTAAATGTATTTACCAACTGTTCATTCACTAGGGCCTGTTCATTCACTGGTCAGTCTACCCTACGCTGTTGCTATTGTTTACGAGGTAATCGTTGAATATGTTGGTGAATTGTTTCAAAACAACCACAAAATGTATTTTGTTCTAGCTTTGGCATTTTCTATAGGCTCATTTAAAAATATTAAAGGTCCATTTTTTTCTAGAATTATATAATCTATGTTTAAAAAATACGATGTATAACTTCAATTTCTTAACAAAAAAAATGTATTATCTATCCCATAGATAAAGCCTTTAATTTTCTACTATACATTTTCCTACTAGACTTATAATATTACTTTTACATCATAGTCACAATTTTAGTTGCATGTGATGATTACAACACTCGCTATTCAACGAAAATACGATTAAATACAATTTTTAAAAAAATACATTAGGTCGCAACTTAAATCGAATTTTGCCTTGTGGTAAGTGATGAAAAGCATTTTATGCTTACAAAATGATAAAAACCTATTAAATATATATTAAAACGTACATAAAAAATCTGAACAAACACAAGATTTTTCAGGAAACAATAGGAATTTCTTTGACTCAGTGAAATGGAATTATACACCTATGGAGTAAAAAAATTGACCTCAATCAACGAAAGGATTTCTTTCTAATTGCTGCTGATTTGAATTATGGCAAAGGACATTGAATGCGCCCTCTATAAGTCAGGAGTATTGGCTTTTTAGCCCGTTACCCCACTCACCAGAAGTGACACAGACACAAGAGACCGACTACAATTAAGAGTGAACTTTCTCTGATATGAGAGATATCAATCCACATCTCGGAAATATTTTTTTATCATTCCATTGATTTATCAGTTCATAATTTCAATGCTTTTAGTCAAAAAATGACTGATTTAGCTATTGAGTAACGTGTAACGTGTGACACTGCTCTAACTTAATAGCTCTCATTTTGCAGGCATTTAACCTCTTAAGACCCGAGCAAAATCCTGCGCGTATATTCTAAGTCTGAACATACTTTTCATACAAATATATGCAAAAAAAAGTATGTTTTGCAAAGTAATTTTTTTAAAAAAAGTTATGTTTAATAGTTGCTGAGAGACACTCCTTTAGCTTTAAAAATACACATTTTTTTTGCTATAAATGCAAAAAAAAAGACCGTATCACTTATTTGTAGTTAACAGTTTATTTTAACATTGCTTTGATGCAAAATACCTTTTAAATTAACTACTAAAGTAACTTTTTTGAAAAAAAAAATAATAAAAAGTTTACATTAATTTTTTTAAGAACTCTAATATCGTATTGACCCTTGTTTAACTTTATACCTTTTATAGAAAAAAATGACTGATACCTGCAATCAAAACGCTGAAAACTGATATTTGGAACTTCTTCTATCGGACCATATCAATTTCGTAACTTATTAACATGTTTATTGTGGGGAGATTTTTAAAAATGTCCTCAAATGGCGATGCCAGGTTGCAAGGGGTTAAACTGCAATATTAATTATGTGCTGTTTATCAGATATTTAATGACACAAAAAGATAAAAATCCGATGCCACGCACTCCAAAGTGATTCATTTTTACTTTAAAATTTTATTTAGGTATTTAGGTTCGGATTTTGAGCCCTCATAACCTAGAGACTCTCGTCAAAATCCCCTATTATACTCTCTCTCATACGATGCGCCAATATAATAATACTTTTTTTATTTTAAACAAAATAAAAGGCATGAAATAAACCATGAAACTTTTTCCAAACGGCCTTTTTAGAACGTTTCTTAAAATATCACGCATCGTGAGAATCTGGCGGGATGTTAAAAGATTTACGATCACCACTTTCCTTGTAAAAGTAAATTGAAATGTTTTGAGGCATGTATAAAAGTGTGCTTTTATTTGAAGAGATTACTTTGAGAACGTGCTAAGTGACACAAAGGAGAAAACGAGAAATTAAGCTTTAAAGTTTTCGGTTTGCACTTAGATCTGTTAAAACCAGAACTTGCAAACAGTAAAAAATATACTAAACTTAAAGTTTATAAAAAAAGAGGGAATTTGTTATCGTTAAAGAAATTAATAATATGCTCATTGACAAAAAAACCTCAATTTTTTCGAAAATGTCAGTTAGCATGTTTTTCGACTAAACTCTTCATTTCTGGCGTGACGGCCTACTCTATTGTTGTAAATAATTGAGAAAAAAATATTCAATAAGGTTGAATGAGCATCGAATAGATAATTATTTCCCTTTTTATGCAAAGTTTTTTCCGATTTATTTGAGGATGTTTAGATATTTTTTTATAAATTGAAATTTAATTATGTGCATGTATTCTGGCATTTTAAGTGGTGTTTAAGTAATAATAAGGAAATTTTCTATCGTAAACAGCTCTAAAGTTTAATGTATGATAAGGATTTATTTCGAAGAAGATTCAAAACTAAAAACTGAAGTTCTAACTAAAGTTTTTCCGATTTATTTAAGGATATTTAGATATATTTTTTTAAATTGAAATTTAATTATGTGCATGTATTCTGGAATTTTAAATAGTGTTTAAACAATAATAAGGAAATTTTCAATCGTAAGCAGCTCTAAAGTTTAATGAATAATGAGGATTTTTTTAAGAAGATTCCGAATTAAAAACTAAAGTTCTAACTAAAGTTTTTCCGATTTATTTAAGGATGTTTAGATATTTTTTTTACATAAATTGAAATTTAATTACGTGCATGCATTCTGGAATTTTAAATAGTGTTTAAGCAATAATAAGGAAATTTTCAATCTTAAACAGCTCTAAAGTTTCATGAATGATGAGGATTTTTTTTTTGAAGAAGAAGAAGATTCCAAACTAAAAACTAAAGTTCTAACTAAAGTTTTTCCATTTATTTAAGGATGTTAGGATATGTTTTTGAATAAATTGAAATTTAATTATGGGCATGTATTCTGGAATTTTAAATAGTGTTTAAGCAACAATAAGGAAATTTTCAATCGTAAACAGCTCTAAACTTTAAAGTATGATGAGGATTTTTTTGAAGAAGATTCCAAACTAAAAACTAAAGTTCTAACTAAAGTTTTTCCGATTTATTTAAGGATGTTCACCTATTTTGCATAAATTGAAATTGAATTATGTGCATTTAATGATGTGCATGTATTTAGGCATTTTAAATAGTGTTTAAGCAATGATAAGGAAATTTTCTAGCTTAAACAACTTTAAAGTTTAATGTATGAAGATGATTTATTCTGGAGAAGATTTCTACTAAAAACAAAATCTTTCATTATCGTTAAAAATTATATTAACCTAAAAGTTGTATTCTGGAGAACCTACAAAATACATACATTTCAGTACGTTCGCTATGCTTTCTTAGTCGATTTGGAGGTTCTACTGAAATTTTCAACAACATGATTTTTTAAATATATATGTTTTGCGCGTAGCACTGAATTAAAGAACCGAATAACTTTTATGAAACGTAATGCACTGTTATAGTTCTAAAAGCACACGAAACTCTTTTAAAATACAATGCATACTGCGTACACAAACCGATCACTCTGTGTTTTCATAATATCAAACACTTAATCACCTTCCAAATAAATGAAATACTTTCTCACAATACAATAATATTCATTGTTTCAACTTATTACATGAAATGAATGATATCTCTTCGACAAAAGATGAACAATTTCTAAAGTCTACGCATAAGACTGACCAAAACGTAACAACGATAGTGATAGGCTCTTTTCAAGCATGTGACCTGATAAATTGCCAATCACAGTGAAGATTACTGTTCGGGTCTATTGCTGTAAGCCCCTTAGAAACTTTTAAGCACAAAAGTACGAAAACATTCTTCTTCCTTTACAAGCGTGTATTGATGGATGATCAAGGTTTTATTGAAACGTAATAAATTTCCCGCTTGCCGAGACTATTATTCGGTTGGATAGTCACAAATCACTGCTTGTTCCCTTCCCCACTTTGAATCAATGCCAGTGATTGTAGTTGTCAAATCATTGCGAAAAATAACGGATATTCTTCATATGTTTGTCATGTTGGCCACATTGGTGTAAGTCGCAGTCTTCCTATGATCATAGGAATTGGCTTGTTTCAGGTGACGTATTTGTTTCCTTTTTTCATTATTGTGTTGTTGCTTATCTCCTAGGTTTAGCAGAGCTAAACCAGGTCTAAGATGTTAATCACTCTCAAAAAGTCCAGAACCGTGACTGTATTTCTGTAAAGATCGAGTCTGGAAAGTCCCAGTCAGTCCAGAATGTGGTCAGGTGCTGCCTGTTCATCACTGGAACACTTCGGGCAGATAGGAAAGGTCTTTTCCCATTGGTGCAACGCAGATATCTTATATATCCACTTTTAAGTCTCGTAATGGCCATCTGGTCGCTTCTGTAGCACTGAAGGGGTATAGCTTCTCCAGGTCGCTTACCTTCTCTACCAGGTCGCTTGTCCTTCTTTTGATCGGTGCTCTTATTGGTGCTATTCTCTCACGTGCCATTGATTCACCAAGCAAGGGGCGAGAATTTATTTACGTATTATTATACGTATAGCCAGCTTACTTTAAATTTTTATGATCATCAAAAGTCACCAACAGAACGCTCCATTTATGCCATCACTACTATATCCAACTGGTTAAACGATTGCAACTGCTAACGGAGTTAGATATCAAACAAGCAGACAACCATGTACATATTCAACCCTTAAGAATTTATATTATTATTGCTTGTATATTTGCTATGTATTTCACTTATTGTAACTACTGAATCGGGGTTGTGCGCCAAAACTTTAGCTAAATACATTTATAAGGATCGAAAAGTAACTTTCCACTACCAAATCTTCCTTTTACTTATCCTTTTTTTCTCTACACCATCTTCCTTTTACTTATAATTTTTCATTAAATCAACAATAGAAACAATACTACCCCAACACTACACTTCACTAACACCAAAAATAAATCAGGATGTCACATAATAAACTAGATCACACCCCATTGTCTTAAAAAAAAGAAATCAATGAAAGAAATCTTGTAACCCATGTAACCCATCAGACTGCCGCGAACAGGAAAACTGCAATATCTAGATTAATAACTTAGACCATTGTTGCAAGAACTCAATTACTCTACCTATGAAAAGTATACTAAAAGACTAAATATATGAGACCAAAACTGGTCTAATTCATTGTTGTAGATACTGCAATTTACCTGTTCACTCCAGCAAAGAAGAGAAAGTCCCGGTAGCATTGTGCACAGTCACAATTAGGTAATTTCTATATTACTCCGAATAGCACAATAGGGTGCGGTTTGTATTGATTTGGGACTGTGATAGACAAGGTGGATTACTTGGCACAAAGAATACGATTTTTTTAAGGAAGAAAACTCGTGTAATTCGAAAGAATTCGCTGGAGCTCTTGGTTTTTATTGTGAATTGTGGTGATATAGATTTGGATGTTAGTTTAGTTGTGATTGCGAGGGATTTGATACAGTCGGAGGGATTAGTTGTGAGTATATGTTTTGTGTTATAGTTCTTAATTTGATGCATTTTTGAGGGATTTTGTAATAAATCATTTTTATGTAAAAGGTTCGGCCCTTTTCTGTAATTACTGGCCCCTTAGTTGGATCCCTCATTAAGAGAACAGTAATAATATTATGACATAAAAATTGCATATTATTCAGTAATAACAATATTTATGAATTAATATTGTTCTATTAAATATGTTATTTTAATACTTTGTTGTCGTTGGTGTTCATTAACAAACCTTCAAATTCTCCGGAAAAGTAATTACCGGACAGGAATTACAAAGCCTTAGATAAAAGCCTAACAGTAGATGAAGTATTATATTTATGTATAATAGGTACTTGTGGTTCAGAAATGCATGTTTCTACTATTTATGTAAAACAGAAAATTTTCTATTGATTGCACAATTCAGGGGGGTGGGGTAAAAATCATGAAAAACAAATCAAACTCCATATAAATATGGAGCATATACTAAAACTTTGCTATCTTGACAGAATTAATAAAAAATATTTAGGAATTCAACTTTACCTTATTTGATCTTTTCCCAACAAAAATAAATTTATTTCATCATAAAGTAAGATGGTTGCAATTCCAATAGAGTTTTTCCCTTTAGAGCTTGTTTTCCCCCGAACAGTGATTCCTCCATAGCAAACCAATCTAAGCTAATATAGTTCTTTACGCAATTCACTACAATTCTAATTCTAGTGTTTAAGATTCATAATTTTTTTTATTCAAAAACAATGTTTCATCCTCGAAAGGCTATGTCCACACTTCGACAATAAAAACTGAGAAGAAATGCGCGTGTATGTAAATGCATATACAATTTGTACAGGCATGCACCCACCTACCTCGAATAGTACAAATTGTATATGCATTATTCCATGCGCGCATATCTTGTCAGTTTTTATTGTCGTAGTGTGGACATAGCATAATAAACATTTGAAGCGCACAATAAGGAATTTTAGCATTTTTTTAATCAAATCAGAATGTTGAGAAACTACTGAATCCCAAATATTTCTTTATTTTAAGCAATATTTGCTTAATTACAGTGTCTCAAAGTCAGCGATTTCAAAAGCGCGATGAACAGCTGATGACGTAGAACGTGCCCAAGTTGTTCCACGACGGCCCTGCTCTTTTTACCAGCCCGCAATGATTTTAAAATGCTTTAAATTCCCCAATTCACTATTAATACAAAAATCGGCACGCGGAGCGATAGTAAAGCTTGACGTTGGGACCTACGAAACTGTGTGTAAGTTAGTCATTTCCCCCCACGTTTTTGTTTGCTTTTTAAATTGTTAAATATTTTTTTTCCGGAATTTCATTTGTGAATTCCATTTCAGAAGATTTTTTTTTCTAGAATTCCAACAAAAAAAAATTAAAAATTTATAAATAATTAACTCATTAGTTTAAAATTGTTTTAAACATTGAATACACGTTCCCTTTTCTGGGCAATTTGATAAAGTATGGCTATAAATCATTCTTTTAACCAATGATATAATTATATAAAGGATGTTATGGTCTGAAACTGTTTATACTTTAAATGATCTTTTTATGTTTCGTTAAAAAAAATCCAGTGTAAAAGACAAGAACTGAATGAAAAATCTCCGATTGCTATGACTACTACTAAAAAACCACAATATATTCATGAACGATATAATTTTAAAGAATGTTTAGGTCTAAAGCTGATTAGATTTTAATTGATAAATTTGTTTCGTTTCTTGGAAAATTCTTTTCTATCTAGAATATATGGTTTTACTGATTCCTTCTCAAATGCGATGACTACTACGAAAAATCCATACCATATTTAACAACTTTTGTTACAGTGGTGGCCAAAAGTGTGGTTTTTTAAGTTTCATGTAACTTTGTGTGCTTTTAAAATATTAATTTTTACTTAAATACAAACGTTTATACACTACATTGAAGGTAATTTAATGCAGAATTTAGTAATAAAAATTGCCTAAAGTTAAAATTAATATATTCTACAAGCACACCATGTTGAAAAACATGAAACTTAAAAAAATGTCCACACTTTTTGCCACCACTGTATATTCTAAAAAATACCATAACATATTATTTCCCTAAAATGCTGCAATGGAGGAAGATATTTTTGCGCTCATTATTTTAGTCATCCTTAACCGTACCGTTTATTTCTAATTGGATTGCCGCATCAGTGGCTACTGCCCAATAACCAAAGACAAACGTTCGGATAAAGCCAATGAATTATCGAAATTATCAATAGAAGGACGGGTTTAGTCGAAGCAAATAAACGAGAATAGTGCATCGAAAGCTGTATCATTTTTATCGATGTCATTACTTTATAAGGGAAAAATACAGCAGGATATCCTTAGAGCTTAGATATAACTTAGTCATTGTTGATCAGCTACCGTATTGCTAATTTTGATTTTGCTTTCTTTAAACTTTGTTGGGTAAATATGTTTGGAAATGTCATTTGATATAAATATGACGAAATTTCCGTCATTTTTCACCAAATAATGGAAGTTAGAGAGCGAGGGAATCGTTGAAAATCACGTGACCTTATGTGGAAAGGATTGTCAAAGGTGATGAAATTCGATTAGACGATTAAAGAGTCCGTAACATTGATATTTTTATTTCTGAGAATGCTATCACTTTACATCAGATATTACTACGTTGCAAAACAATATATTACCTACACATATCATTACAACATTTTTTTTAATCAGTTTAATTAATTATTTAACTAAAACCCTCGGTTAATTCCTTGAAGAGATAATACCATCTTTTTTAAGAAAAAATAACAATTGAAAAAACAATGGGTAAACTCCAAACTTTCATAAGAAATACTCATATTTTAACTATTGTTTTTAAAATAGAAACCCTACATAAACTTCATTTTAAAGAAAAGTATGAGGTCAATCTTTATATAGTAACTAACCTTATTGTCGGCCCGCCGGCGCAGTGGTTTGTGCTCTAACCTCTGGAGCTGATGGGCTCGGGTTCGAATCCCGGTGAAGGCATTGATGTTTTTGCTTGTCAATAAATGTGGTTATTTGTCCATGCGTTTGTGTCGTCCTTCTTTGCGTGTCTTTTGTGACTGTCTCTTCTGGTGAGGGACTATAAAGCCTACACTCTCCCCTCTAGAGGGCGCAATCACTGTCCTTTGTCAACAAACTTTATACACTATGAAAATCATTAAATGCATCATATTTCAGTAAGTGTACCGCAAGAAACTCCTTTCTATTAAATGTGTCTTCATACCAACAAATTAAATGGCGAAATGGTCCGTAAACCACACAATTTTCTCACTTTAGCTGAATTTGAAACGATTCACATTTTCCATTATATCGCGGTTTCACGATCTAAATTATCTGGAAAAAAAAGTTTATTCTCACGCTTCGTACTACATTAAAGCATTGAAAGATCCGAACCATAAAAAATTATATTTTTAGTTAAAAGGATGTAAAAAAACATTTTTTTCTAAATAATAATTCTTTTTTGGGTTATGCTTCTAATATTTTCCTTATGAAGTGGTCTATACATTAGTTATAGTTGAAGAGAGTACAAGGGAAGATTTTCCTTAACCCTTTCAGTCCCAGTGATGCCATTTGGCATCATCACTTTCAATATTTTTTTCAAAATTTCTATGTCCCGTTATGACATCCAAACACACACCATTCGATTCTTCATACTTTGTTCTATCAGACAATATTTTATATTATCTCAATAAAAGTCAGAACTACTATTTTTTTTATTTAGAAAATAGTCAACAAGCGTTTCTCCCGATTTTTGATAAGTTCACTTCAGTTCCACATATTTAAAACACAATTTAAACTATTTTGGTTAAAATAATTACTAAATTTTTTTAATAATATGGTCAGATACCTTAAAATATGTAACTCGAAGTGTTTTTAAGTAACATATATATTTTTATTTTGTTGTTTTCCACAGTTAAAAAATTTTGGCATTGTTTCAAAAACCATATAAAAAATTTTAATGAATTTTTTTTTCTTATGGAATTCGTATATTTGACCTAAAATAAGCTTATTTTGTGAATATCAGATGTTTCTGTAGTGTAGTAAATTTTTGGGACTGAAAGGGTTAATTGACTGGGAATCTGTCTAAATGTGTAACAAAATCTGTAGTAATACTAGAAAATCTCTAGGAAACTCAGATGCCATGAACTTTTCTAGTAACCTTACTGAATTAAACTTAGTAACGCATGCATTTCCTCAGTAACCATATACTAGAAAACTGTAGTAGATTTACAGATGTATGTTTGTTTACTAAATTAGAACTAAATTAGAGGAATCATTTCAAACTAAATTAGAGGAATCTAATGCCGCTTAATGAGAATACAATACATTTGTTTTGTGGAGTATTTACGTTTATATCTTACTATTTAAATTAATTAAGCACTACTTATATCTCTACATTGTATTTACATTACCTATTTAATTAACTTCTTTGTACTTTCGAAGAAATAACATAGCTTAACAATGACAGAATGGCTTTTCTATTGATTTGCAGCCATCAAAACCAAAATTCTCAATCCCAACAAATATTTTGGTATTTACATTAGAATGAAGTTAATTAGGAAAGTTAATTTTACCTTTTCCGTTGAAAACGGAGTTTTGTACTCATTGAATGTGTGAAGAGAAAACTGTTGTTCGATCAACACAAAAGGAAATCGATAAGTAATTAGTCGTGTACATCATTAGTAGAAAAAGTGCCTATGTCCTACATCATAACATTGGACGTTGGTTCTAGGTAAGGAGTTTTAGGATGGGAAACAGGGACTTCGAAACTACCTCTTAAATCATATGTTGATTTATTTACCTATTGCAAGTTACTTTTAAAATTATAGAAATGCATTCTAATCTTTTCAACTCTTGCAATGTTAATTGAAATATCGGGCTTAAACTTTTGACAGAGACCCTATTAGTGGTAGCAGGTTCTTTATTAAAGAATCCAGAGTAAGGGGTTGTGATCCATTTATTAAAGCAATCAAACACATCAATATATAATGGCGATACAATTAATGATAGGTGCTTAAGTTCCCTAACAGGAGGCCCACAGGTATTATGTTAAGTTCAAAGGAGTTTGCTTGTTGGGAGTGATTTTACCTGGCACTTTCGCATGCTCGGGCGAGAGCGGTTTGTTCGGAGACTTGTAGTTTCATCAGGGCTGTTGTCTCAGGATCATTTGAGGAAGGAAGACCGCCCTTAGCAAAGACGGGACGCCTGGAGCGCATGTGTGATGGGTAACACTGGATTATGTTTCTAAGTACTACTGGTAGCTGACGGCCGCCTTTCGGATCATCGTCGGGAAAAGACGGAGAGGGATTTTTCCCAAAGAGAGGCTCCGTGTTATTTTCGTGAGAGTTTTTTAGAGAAGAGACCCCGTTCTCCTTCCTCTGTTCCACGCCGGGGTTATCGAGGTCCGCCCCCGCTAAGCTATTCGCTCCTGGGAGGTCAGAGGTCGATGTATGTGGAGTGCTTCTTGTGGGGGTGGAACGTGATTGGCTAGTTGACTTGTCGATCACACCAGTCCCATTATATATGCATCGACAGTGTGTCTCTTGGGCCATCATTTGTTGTGGCCGATCAGTAGGGTTGCCCTGTAGTCCGTCTATAGTTTGCCATATTTGGCATATTGGCGAAGACTAGGATTGACTACTTGGCAACTTTAAGAATGAAACTCTCAAATTGAGTAGGTTGATGTTCTCATTTTGTTGTGCAAGCGATATTCTCAAAAGTAAATACGTTAAAATATAGAGTTCGAACTTATCTATGAATGAAAAACTTCGAAAAGAGTGTGTTTTTATTTTATTGTGAGATCGATATTATCAAAAACAAATATTTTTAATTTTTAAATTTTAGATTATACAGGCTCTTAAACTTTAAAGTGTCTAGTTGAGGTTCTCCACACAACAACTACAAATAGCCTAAACACCCACTAGGTACTGGTGGATGGAATAGCCTTGTGAAATTTTATAATGCTCTAGACTGGGAATTTTTAATAGTAGCCAGTGGCTACCAGAGTGAAAAAAAATGGTAGCCACATTTCTATTTTTAGTAGCCAGTTTTAAATTTCAGTATATACGACAAAAAGAAAGTGCGATTTTCCACAAAAGAAAATTTTATTAATGACATTTTTGATATTATAAGATTGAAGGTAAAAAATGTATCATACAAATTATGTAGTATTATGTGATTGGCCATTATTGTTAGGAGAAAATTATTTTATGTACAATCAGTTCAACTACTACTAGTTTCGGGGAATTCTTGACGTCGCCCACGACCCACGATTGTTCATGAAATTTTCTCATATCAAAATTGTTTAAATGAATAGTTGAGATCTTAATCAGATGTAAATCAATCACCTGTAGATTGCCGAAATCGTAAAGCAAAATTTAAAAATCAAATTTGCATTTAAGATTTTCATCGCCCAGCTCCATTTACGTCACACGGAGGAGGATGGAAAATTTCACCGATGAGCAACAACTGTCATCAAGTCTTTCTTCCCGACAGAATCGAAGCGGAGCTTTTTATTATTTTAGAAATGCAGCTTCAGTATTAATTATTTGTTGAACAAAAAGGAAAAATTATGATCGCCCCATTTGGCGACTGGGGTTCGATTTTTAGGTAGCCACTTTCGATGTAATAGTCTCCAGGTGGCGACTGGCGACCGCTAATCTAGAGCTTTAGAAACTTCACACCTTTATAGGCTTAGCGTGGTTCCTCAAATAGTGAGTTCCTCAAAAAGTTAGAGCCCAGAGGACCCCTACTACCATCTGATCAGTCTTTTCTCGAAAATGAGAATATTCCGGATCTTAAATTTGAGAACAATGTATCCGGAGCTATTATGTAAATGACTTTCTACTTATTAGCCAACTTTTTAAATTTGATAGAATTTCTAAAATTAAAAAGTAGGTATTATCATGCTGACGATGTTAGCTCGTCTGCTTGTTTGTTCTTACTTCTCTTCCAAAATCGATTCTATAAGTTGGACCTTAATTTTTTTTGTTTAAAATGTTTGACCTCGGATACTTTTTCGGAGACAAACTTTCGGAGAAAAACCTCGGAGACAAACTTTCATACTTTTTATCTGTATGTATGTCAGGAAGGATATCTATCTACTGTTTGTCGGCGAATTTCCATTGAATTAGTCTTGAAATTTAATTTAAAATCTTTTAAATCGGTGTAAATCAATAAAAATGGCATGAGAAACTTTAAAAATAATATTTGAAGAAATTTTTTTTCATAGATTAGCTTGAAATGACGTTATAAAATTCAGCAAAATGTTATTCTTTGACCGATCATTATTTGTTTACTAAGAAAGAGACTAGACATTGTTTTTTTTTGCATAAATTTGGGTTAGTTTTACATATAATATCTTTTTAGTGCAGTTTTCTTTCAAGTTTCATGCTTTGTTATTAATGGCTGATTCTATTCAAAATTATACTTTCTGTAGTGTAAGTCACGTGCGTAAAAGGGGATTATCGTTACAATTTTTAACTTTAAATGAAAAAGAAATTAGTGAAATAGCTGATCTACACTAAACTAATAGTTAACTTAAACTTATATTAAAACTAAATAATGTACCGTGTTTTTTTTATTTGATTTATTATTTTTTTTAATTTAAAAAGCTTTTATCTTCTCTTTAATTGTAACTTACACTACAGTTGCATGGAATTACCTAATAAATATTAAGTAAATATCAGGTTTTTTTTTCAGAATTTGTTATGACGATACATATTCAAGATTAAAAAAGCTCGCATCGCTTAATGTAATGTCATTTATATAGTTTCATTGTGAAATAAGCAAGAGGTTTGGTATTTAGATATAGTTTCTTGCATTGATCTACATTTTTTTCATCATACTTGTCAATATTACATTTTAAAACATTTATCATTGAATTTTTATTGGGGTTTTTCAGTAAGATGAGTTTAGTCAAGAAAGTTTCAAAATTTTATTTAATGATGAATATTTTCTCTCTGACTTACCAATAACAAATCTTCTCCAAAAGTATTTGAGGTAAAAAGTTCTTGTTTTTATGATGCTCTGAACATTCCTCAAATGAATAAGTTGTCTAATTCTTACACATTTTGAAATTGCTTGTCAATTCCCATGCAACATTGTGATTACTTTTAATTCTAGCACTAGCATCTTTCGACACTTTTAATGGCGAAAAAATGTCTAGTACAACATATTTTTCTATAGTTTTAAATTTTGTTGTATTTTACGTAATTAGCTAGTTGGTCAGAAGCAATTGTGCTACTGTAAAGCTGGTAACATTTTACAACGTTAGAAAGAACCCGTAAAAATTACATGAAAGCTTAAAGCGTTCTCCACGTTAATGGCACAGCAGCTGTTGCACTTCTTTTTAATACCAAAACTTTTATTAATTTTTATAGTTGATGCTTAACTATAGGGGAGGGTGGGGGCTATTGGGACAAATTTTTTTCAACCTCTGTATTTCAGCAAGAATAAATTAATTTTAATTTCTTTTTTCACAAGCTCATAAACTGAACATTCATTTACTTAAAAAGTCATTCGACAAATGTTAAAACATCACCATATTTTGGTTGCTGAGCATTTTAAACAAACATGTAAATGTCCCATTAGCCCCCATATGTGGGGGCTAATGGGACAGGGTGCAGGGCTAATGGGACATGCTAAATGTTGCCTTAATAAAATATTAAAAAAAGGGGAAATGAATGAGAAAAGGACCAGAAAATAAAACTTTAAAGCAAATACCATTTAAATACTGTGTGCATAACGAAATTTTTTAAAAACAATTATTCAACATTGAAAGAGATGAAATATCATAGTTAAAACTCAAAATCGAAGATGCTCCCATAATTTTTTTTTGAATAACTGGAAAGGATAGTTTTATAACTAAATATTTAGTTATTTCATAACTAAATATTTAGTTTTTATAACTAAATCTTTAGTTTTATAACCAAATCTTTAGTTTTATAACTAAATCTTTAGTTTTACAACTAAATCTTCTGACATTTATCCCAAACTTGTCCTCTTTTTCACCGTACAAGGATTTAAAAGACCGTCTTATCTTCAAATAGCTTACCATCGTTCACCTGTTTCAGATCATTCTAACGAACATTTTCCCTGTAACGGGTGCGTGTTCGATTCCCCTCCTTTGCCCTGGGTGCACTTCCTTTCTCGGTGACAGTAAAAAATCTTTTTTTCGTGTCTGTCTTACTTGACGAAGGCTTATAAACGGGTCTCAAGTAAACAAGCCGGAATATATATGCAACTACCCTACCCTACGAACATTTTAAGTTCATCGCCTTCTTTTTCAGAAAGCAATCCAACAAATAGCAAAATTTACCAATAACAATACATTTATCTTCACCAAGCTTTGTTCAGATGTAATTATTAAAATTCCAGGTGGAAATATGTCACCAATAAAGCTACTTGAACTTCCACTTATTATACGGTGAAAAAAGTTCAAAAAGTTTTAAATTAAAGTTTAAAAAAGTTTTAGGCAACTTGACTGAATAAGATATAAGAGATTTAAATAGATTGTTTGAGAGAAGCATGCGAAGCTAGGTTTATTCGTGTCCCATTAGACCCCACTGTTTCTGTCCCATTAGACCCCACTGTGTTGTTTTTTATAAATGTCAAAACACAGAAGCACTTATACTTCACCACAGTATTTGACATATACTATCTTTATCTAGAATATTTCATCTATCTAAAACTGCATTTTAATTCATAGAAAGTTTTTATTTGATATTTCAAAATTGAAAAACAAGGTACACTTTTAATTAACTTTAAATTCTCCAAAACAGCAATTCTTCTCTCCTCATCAGCACATGCGTTTATTTGCTGATCTTTGGTTGTTAAAATGTGAAGTGTAACTGTTACAATTCTCTAGAGTAGAAAAATTTGCAAAAAAGTATATTTTTCCTAGCTTTAGGGCCCTTGTCCCATTAGCCCTGCGTCCCAATAGCCCCCACTCTCCCCTATAATAAAATTATACTTCATAATGACGTGAAATGGGTAATTTATAACCAGGAAAAAAAGAAAAATAACTAAAAATAATTATTTTTTACCCTTATAAAAATTATCATATCCTTAAGCTTTTTACTGAGTTAATAATAGTCTCCATCATAATTAATGAGACATATTTTAATGATATATATTGTCTCAAAGTGAAACATGAAAAATATATGATCTAAAAATGAGCAAAACATTCTGTATAAGTTCAGTGCATGGCTTGCAACCCCATTAGAGAAAAAAATTTAGTGCATAGTCTTTCAAACTACAAAATTATGGCCTTTTAAACTACAAGATAAATTTTTCACAGTAGAATAAATCACAGTTTGCCGCCCCGGTGGCTCAATCGTTGGGATGCTGGCCTTTGGAGCTGCTGGGGTCGGGCTCGAATCCCAGTCAGACATGGATGTTTGTGACTGTCAATAAAATGTTGTTATTTGTCTATGTGTTATACCTTTCTTTGGACTGTAAAAATTCTTTCTGTGTCTGTCCTACTTGACGAAAGCTTATAAGCGGTTCTCTGAACAAGCACACAAGCTGGAATATATATGTACCATACCATACCATACCAAATCACAGTTATCACAATTAATATAATACTTTCACTGGCACCGTATTATACACAAAACATTTAAAAGTTAATAAAAAAATTGAATTTTCGTATTAATTAAGTTTTCATACATTATTTGAGATGAAAGGAAATGTAAGCCAAATATTATATTTCCATTTTAAAATAAGTTGATTAGCTAATATACGATAAAGTATAAAGGGATAAGCTGATGTATAGCTGTATTTTAGACAATTAGCTAATGTATGGGTGTGGAAGTATTGATTTTTTGTGCCAAAAAAAACTACCAAAGGTTTTGTTCGTGTTTTTAATAATAAGAAATCTTTCTTCTTTTGACTTAAAATAGTTCTTAGTAATGAAAAGGCTAAAAAATTGATTAACTAAAATGAATTACTAATTTCATTATAACATACAAAGCAACTAAGTCGTTAAGAAAATTATATTTACTATTAGGCTTTTACAAGATGATATCTGAAAAGTTGTAAAATATTTTCGATATTTTGTCTGACAAAGGTGATAGAAAAGTAACTTTAGTAACGAAGAGGGAACGAATGTTTTTAAGCTTCCGTTTTTTTCATGTGTGTTCTCTCTATGATACCTATTGTTTTACGATTTAACATGTTTGTTTATTATACTGCCACCGTATAGTATCACCGTGTTCGCCTCATAAGCCCAAGTTTGCGGGTTCAAGCCCCGGATGAGTCGTCAGATTTTATGGATGGTAAAATCATGGGCACGCATGTCATATGATTATGTGGCATGTAAAAAATCTCCCTTGAGTACCCATTTGGCTTAGGTTCTCTCCGTAAAATTAAATCTCGGCATATTTTAACATCTACAGACAGCTCAGATTCATTGTACCCTGAGCGTCAAAATTAGTAGTGAGAGTCACTTAGATGGTGTCACAAAAAAAAATCTCTTAGTTCTCGGGTATATGACGAGTCTGCAAATGCTTAGCTGCTAAATACTAGCCTCGTTGGAAAAAAAGTTTTGAGAAATGTTTAGTTAATTTAGAAATATTTCTCATTTTAAACAGAATGGCATGCGGATTAACCCTTTAAGACCGGCGGTCAGATGGCGCTGATTTAAAATTATTGGACTAAATTTGGAGATTTATCTAAAAAAAATGCGTTAAACAGCATCAATGCCAGCAACTCCTTAAAAACAAAGAATTTTTTTTTTACAAATAACGAATGGTACAAGTCAGCTGCTTCGGTATAAATATTTTTGAAGACCCACATTTTCCAACAAGACCCCCTATTTTCATACCCACACGATCGTGATACCTCGGTCGAAAAGGGCTAAAATGGAAACACTTTTGATTTACTGATATCCATAAAATATTCATTTCCTGTAGTAATTAATGGATATAATAGAATAATATCCATATATATCAATTGATTAACTTTGTGTCCATTTTAGTGGGATATATTCAATAATGTGCTTGTTTTTTATTGTTCTGCAGAAATTTTTGGTTTTTAAAAAAGTTTACTCACCAACTTTTTTCACTCTTTACCCACAAAATTTCTAAATTTTAACAGAAAAAGAGAAATCAAAATTTCCTGAGTTAAAAATACCTTTGAAGCATTAAATTCATAAATTATCGATTATTCTTGATTATATGTGGTGTAAAAAGAATCACATAATATATGATCCTTTGTACATATATATGATGATATGATTTTTTGTATATTCTTACATATATAATATGATTCTTTGTACATACATTATCAAAGATTGTATATCAATAAATGTAAATTTTTTTAAAACCAGTTTTGAAATAATGAAATTTTGAAAGCACTCTTAGATAAATATTGAATGTCGATTGATTTGCGTTACAAAAAAAAAAGTGGTATTTAAAAGATAAAGCTAATTCAATGATTTAACGAGGAATTTCTTGCAAACTTTTTCTAAAACTAAAAAAAACATTTGAAATATAAAATTAAAAACAATATTTTCTTTAAATAAAACCCATAGAAGTGTGAACCTATTTGTAATCTCAATCATTTTTTTTTTCAGAAATTCAATCCTCAACTGGCATCAATCTACAAACTTATCAACCAATCATTTCGGAAAAAAACCTTATATCCTGCTTCAAAGCATTGGAGCCTATACCAAGAAGATCACCAGCATAAATCTGTTCACAAGAAGATGGGAAATCGAATTGACGTTATTTAAAGAAATCTTCATGTTTTTCTTTTTATGTTGACACTAGGTCTCAGTTGATTATGTTGCGAAAGCGTGACGATTTTTGGCACTTCTATTTCTTCCATTCCCCGTTACCTTATCTAAGAGAAATCCTGTTGTATGGCTGATACTGTTTTATCTTTTAAAAAAATGTTTTTTACATAGTTTTCCTTTCTTTTAGTTTAGTTTTTAAGATTTTGTCGCTGGCTAAAACTGTTTACATGGAAGAAAATTATATTGTGAGAAATTGAGTTTTAAGAGCTTGGTGACTTTTTACAAATATTTTTGTGGCTATTTAAGAAAATATTATTAATAAACGCTAGGTTTTTAATTTGTTTGATTAGATGAAATAGAAAATAAGATGTTTTGATTTTTTTTACGTTTAATTATATTAAAATTCTTATATTTATAATTATGTAACACCTTTCACTGTTAAAAAGAAATTCAAAATAGCCCTTTCCGAAAAAAATCCTTAAATTCGGTTATATTGCTTCTTTACAGCTATCAAATTAAGATTCTTTAAATTCTTCGATCGATTTTTGATTAAACTTTTTATACAAACCAAACACAGTTCGGCAGAAAAAACATCGAATGAAAAATAAAAGAAATTCTCCTCAGAGATGCATCCTACCAGAATGTTTTCTAGTGACAATAATAATTCCATCAGTCCTCTGGTTGTCATGACAACCTACCTGCGCAGTCGATCTTTGAGTAAGAAATCTCGCATTTTCTCCGGAGCACCACGTGTTGCTGGTATATAGAAGGGGAGCTTGGAACGCGTAAAGCCTCTTCGCAGACGATTTTCAACACGATAAGGAAGAGAAAGACAATTCCGGACATACCTTATCGTTTGCCCCCATATCGGGATTAATTATCATAATACCAAGTTATCGTCTGTACCAATTATTCCATCGTCAAAAATTCAATTATGTTTTTGGACTTGAATTATCCCATGCATTCAACGAAATCCATCATTATTATTTTGCTTCGATGACCAAATAGAATTGATAGGACTATATTATTATATATTTATTTATTCCACAAAAAAAGCTTCATTAAGATGAAACTCAGTCACAGATTAGCGGCTGTAACCGGCGGAATAACACTCTTGTTCTTAGTGATTTTTGTGATGGACAGCGGACTACAAATGAACGACTTAAACGTTGACACCGAACTGCACGGACGGCAGCATTACATGTTCCACAGGAAGTTCCTAAACCGGGAAGAAAGTTCGAAAATCTCCGGCGAGGCCCACAACCAACCCATGAACGTGATGCCATTCCCGCCAAGTAAATCTAGGAATTCCAGCACTAGTACGACGTTGCCTCCAACAACCAAAGAACCAAGGGACGAGTTTCTGGACTTGTACAAGTACTCCACTCTGAACCCAGAGTTCAGGAAATACATGGAATGGCCGCCGTATTACCGACTGCCCAAGGAAAATCCAACCCTTGGGGATTATTTGGGAATCCAGATTACGTAAGTCACCTTTCATTTTTACAATTTCAATCGAGGAGATTAGAGGAAGAACGATCTATTTGACACTTTAGAAAAAAAAATTATAATTTTATGTCAATGAAATTTTTATACCTTTCTTTAAACCTTTCAGTTCCAATGGAAAAAATTTCATCATCGTTTTAGAAGTTTTTTTCTGGATCGTCTATAGCCCTTTTTGTTATCAAAAAGCACATCATTCGATTCTTCAAACTTTTTCTATTAGAAAATATTTTTTATTAATCTCAATAAATGTCAGCCATATTATTTTTTTTAATTATGACGAGAAACATGATGAAACCAAGTGGTATCACTGGGACTAAAAGGGTTAAATATAAAAAGTTTTCCCTTTTTCATAAACTTTAAGGAAAGTACATTTTTTACAACTTGCAAGTACCATTTTTAACGGATCTAAGTGTAAACGAAAAACTTCAACGTTCATTTTCTCTCTTCACCTTTTTTTGTAACATAGAATGTTCTTCTTCAATAATTAAGTGGACATTCTAACTTACAATGTATTAAAAATTAGTTTCCTTCATTCTTTTCTAGCTACTATTATTACAAATAAAAACGTGCATGTTTTACAGGCGCCTTTTTAGTTATTGCAGCGGACTCAGTACAGATATACAAAATACTTTTTTATTTATAGTATAAAAGTATTGTCAATGTTAATGTTATTTAAGCTTATTTTAATCTTTTTAACACGTTGCCCGTCGCAACATGAAAAATAAAGACGAAGTTAAGTTTTTTATCCCCGTCATTTGAAATGTACCTACTGTAGAATGACAAGTACAGACAACTAATAGAGCAATCTCGAATGATTATTAATTCATTCAACTCATTTGAGACAAAATTTGTGAGTTGAACACACCTTATATAACAATCAACATATTAGCGATTTCAAGTTTGAACTGGACACCCTGACTCATAACTTTTAAAAATAATTTTGACCATTACTTTAAAACTGCCATTATAAATGTAAAATATGCATCCTTTCCTTCAATACACGTAAAAAAATTTTGATTGAAGAAATATAAATGAAAAATTATCGGTATTTCTTGTATGTATTTCACTTGCGCTCTTGAGAAAAAAAATTCAAGAATATTTTCTAATATTTTGAATATTAATTGCCAGTACTTCAAAATAATTATTTAAAGAAATTTGACTTATTAAGTTTATATATTCGTCGTACAAATGTTAACATTACGAACGTACAATACGAATTTACATACGAAAGTTACTTTCTGCTTCATTAGAAAAATCTGAACCTAACGTTTTTGCTCTTCGCTTTTACAGATGAATAGTTCACAACAAAATCAACTTTAAATACCCGGAATATAGCGAAAACAACTTGTTATACACTACTGGTACTGGCATATCACATGTACATCTATGATATAAAACTTGATGATATAAATGTATGATATAAATTGTATGATATAAATTTAAATACCCGGAATCTTAAGGAAACAACTTGTTATACAATTGTGGTACTGGTATATCACATGTACATGTATGATATAAAACTAGTTTAAAGACTGAAGCAGGTGCAACTTTTATATTCTTTGCACTTATCAACGGTATTGCGATTTTTTATTGATATTTAATAGGAAGTCATTTGTATCATCCTTCTGAAATACTTTTATTACCCAATTCATAAAGTTCTATTTGTCCCTAAGTATGAAATATTTTTATGGTATGGTAAAACCCACGGTTCGAAAATGTACAAAATAGGGCTTTAACTTGTATTTTGTCTGAAATAACAGTTTTATATTTTCATACGTGGCTTTTATTTCATCACTGTTTAAACAAAAAGCAGTACTTTCTAAGAAAACCCACGTATTTAGAAAAATGGGTCTAAAATATATGTTCCGATTGACCCACATACAGTTTTAAAAATATTTTTTCCGTTGAAAATCAATGAATTGCTATAACAGGTTCAGTTTTTTTAACAGTTTATTACAAGTGCATACTATGCTGCATGCTCCGTTAAATTTGCCATTGCTTTGTTACAAGAACTAGAAAAATGATTTGTCCTAGACAAGAATGTTTTAATAAAATGACAAGGGAATTTTTTAAGATGAATATCAATTAATAAATGGGAAAAGGTTGGTTTTTTAAAACAATTAGTTACTATAACAAATTTCGATAGTACGTTAGACTGTAATCTATTACTTAATTAAATATTTTTTAATTTCGTTATCATATCGTTACACAACTCGAAATGCTTTTGTTCCAGAAACAAACGTTTAAATTTTATGGAAAAAAGAATTTTTAATGAAAAATATAAATTGTTAAGTGGAATATATTTTTTTATTTAAAAAACGAACTGTTGCTTAAAAAAGTTGAATTTGGTGGAACCCTTTTTTATATTTTGGAAGCAAACACTGAATACCAAAAATATGGTGAAATATTTCACCACGCAGCCGTCGCATGAACATGATTTATAACAGGAACCATACAGGTACCATAACCTAACAGGAACCATATTTTTGGTGAAACAGACACTGATACAAAATTTATCGCAAGATTGCACCGGAATCCTGGAACTTTCTAGCTGCCACCACGATTTGGAGTTAGAATTTACCAAATTTTGTGGTAAAATTATAACTTTGATTGACTGCAGAAGTAGAGCATCTACGCTTCGAATAGGGTGGCATGTAGAAAGTTCTAGGATATCGGTGCAATCAGCACCAAAATTCTTAAGGTAGGCGAGTACCCAAAATTCTAAAATTTTTACTATACCTTTAATATTTTCCAAATTTGGCATAGTGATTTCAAATATAATAAACAATTCTTTTTAAGCAATTTTTTTATTTAAATATATAACTGATTTATTTTAAACGGTGTTTTTCAACTAAAAAAAAGGGGTTATGCTAACACTTCTAGCATAAAAAGTCTTACATAAATTTACCTGAAATTTTTTACAGATGATATTACAATATATATCTGTGCTATAAGCCTCTAATATCTGGTGTAAATATTGTAGTTTTTTTTTGAAAAAAAAATTTCCAATTGTAAGTTAATCGAAAAAAATCTTTTTTTTTTTAGTTCATTCATAAAATTTTTCTTAATAACTTCTTTTCTGGTAATTTGTATGTAACTCTAGAGGGTCATTGCATGTATCAGTTCAAAACGAAGAATTTAACACCTAATTAATGTTTATGGGATGAAAATTCAATGTGGTAGACTTGTTAGCGTAAACCTCTTTTTTTGGTTTAAAAACACAGTTTAAAATAAATAATTTATATTTAAATTTAAAAAAATGCCTAATTAAAATTGTTCATTATATTGAAAATCACTTTGCCAAATTTGGAAAAGATTAAAGTAACAGTAAAAATTTTAGAATTTGGGTGAATTTTGGGTACTCGCCTACCTATGTTGACAGTGAATACTAAATATCGAATCATATCCTTTTACTAGCTCTTTCCATATTGTGTAACGACAAGCAAAAACTCATTGAAGACAGTTTATCACTTCTTAAAGTATAGTTTTGATGAGAAACGTGATCGAAATAACAAATTGTCCCTGCGTAAACTCGAGACAACGTTTTTTCACCTGCTAATTAGCTACCCCTTATCAATATTTGCTTTTCATTATAAGGAGCTTGATGGTTGCTTTTTTTGCTTCAAATTTCTTCCAGTCTTACTCATGAATGATCTCTCGAAGATTCTTGTCATAATTATACATATTTTTGGTTAAAAGGAGAGTTGTATCGAATTTCCAAAAACGATTTGTTTTACCATCATATTATAAACAATACTCCAGTATAAACTCCTCCAGTATATACTCCTCCAGTATATACTCCTCTACTACAGTAGCCGCCGCTTAAATGAATCACATCCGTCCCAGTACGTTTTGAACCAATAAAGCGGCTGAACCATTTAACCGAAAGTCATGAAATTATAAAGAAAAAGTTGTCATCAAGAGACATAATGATTTTTTTTAATACTTGCTACTGAGTATTACTATTACTACATACAGTGGCCGCCGCTTTTTGGAATCACTGGTTAATTGAATCAGCCGCCTAATTGGAATAAATTTCGTAGAACAGAACGGAATCACTTTTTACATTGAAAATACGCCGCTTATCGGAATCAAATCACCTTTTTACCGCCGTTTTAAGGACTCAAAAAATTCTATAAAAGTTCCTTTTTTCTACGATTCGTGGTATTTTTTTTTACCCCTAATGACCTCGAACTACAAATGCGAACCAAAGAGGCGCCGACGAATCCATCTTTAAAAAAAGGTAAATCGCATAAATTGTATTAGTATTAAGGCAAGGATTGAGAGAGAGAACTATTGTTGTGGGGGGGGGGGGGATAGAGGGGAAGGAATTTGTAATCGAAACGTGTACATGAAGGTGTAGGTAGACAGTAGACTCATTTTGATTTTTGATCGATTAAATTAAGTACGTGTTTTTCGGAGTGTTATCGCGATGTTTAAACGGAAAGATTTTAGCTTAGCCAAAAAATATGAACTCCTAAAAAATATTTATAATCTGGAAAAATGCAGCCAAAGAGAAGCTGCAATTAAATTAGGACTTTCTCAAGCAACTTTATGTAGGATTTTGAAGAGAAGAAATGAAATTATAGCAAGTTGCGAAACAGAGCCCAACATAAATCGGAAATGTCAGCGAGTTGGCAAAGCAGAAGACGTAGAAAACGCTTTATTAGAATGGTTTAAGGCCGCGAGGAGTAAAAATATGCCGGGCTCTTCAAATATTAAGAACTTTAGAGCAACGGGGTGTTATGTGTGATGATTATAATTTCTATTATGACATTGAAAGGAAGGTAAACGAACTTATCAGTTATACGACAACGCAGGCGAAAACAACGAAGTTATTCATTCAAGTAAGCAAAATTTAACTAAATTTTAGTACTATAGTAAACATTGTTGTTTATGCTTTTAAATTTTGTTTTAAAATTATACATAATATCGTTCAAATTATTATGTGTTTGTAGGTATTCGTATATTACCTGTTAATTTGTATAACTCCGGATTTTATTAAACATAACATAACGTGTTTTTCTTAATAATACAGTAGCCGCCGCTTAAATGAATCACATCCGTCCCAGTACGTTTTGAACCAATAAAGCGGCTGAACCATTTAACCGAAAGTCATGAAATTATAAAGAAAAAGTTGTCATCAAGAGACATAATGATTTTTTTTAATACTTGCTACTGAGTATTACTATTACTACATATTATTAAGAAAAACACGTTATGTTATGTTTAATAAAATCCGGAGTTATACAAATTAACAGGTAATATACGAATACCTACAAACACATAATAATTTGAACGATATTATGTATAATTTTAAAACAAAATTTAAAAGCATAAACAACAATGTTTACTATAGTACTAAAATTTAGTTAAATTTTGCTTACTTGAATGAATAACTTCGTCGTTTTCGCCTGCGTTGTCGTATAACTGATAAGTTCGTTTACCTTCCTTTCAATGTCATAATAGAAATTATAATCATCACACATAACACCCCGTTGCTCTAAAGTTCTTAATATTTGAAGAGCCCGGCATATTTTTTACTCCTCGCGGCCTTAAACCATTCTAATAAAGCGTTTTCTACGTCTTCTGCTTTGCCAACTCGCTGACATTTCCGATTTATGTTGGGCTCTGTTTCGCAACTTGCTATAATTTCATTTCTTCTCTTCAAAATCCTACATAAAGTTGCTTGAGAAAGTCCTAATTTAATTGCAGCTTCTCTTTGGCTGCATTTTTTTCCAGATTATAAATATTTTTTAGGAGTTCATATTTTTTGGCTAAGCTAAAATCTTTCCGTTTAAACATCGCGATAACACTCCGAAAAACACGTACTTAATTTAATCGATCAAAAATCAAAATGAGTCTACTGTCTACCTACACCTTCATGTACACGTTTCGATTACAAATTCCTTCCCCTCTATCCCCCCCCCCCCCCCCACAACAATAGTTCTCTCTCTCAATCCTTGCCTTAATACTAATACAATTTATGCGATTTACCTTTTTTTAAAGATGGATTCGTCGGCGCCTCTTTGGTTCGCATTTGTAGTTCGAGGTCATTAGGGGTAAAAAAAAATACCACGAATCGTAGAAAAAATGAACTTTTATAGAATTTTTTGAGTCCTTAAAACGGCGGTAAAAAGGTGATTTGATTCCGATAAGCGGCGTATTTTCAATGTAAAAAGTGATTCCGTTCTGTTCTACGAAATTTATTCCAATTAGGCGGCTGATTCAATTAACCAGTGATTCCAAAAAGCGGCGGCCACTGTATAAACAAGGATTGTGTAAAACTAGACTACTTTCAATTACCCCTTAATAAAGCAATGTATTAAATGGTAATTATATACCTTATAAGGTAATTTCAAAAACTTTAGTCTAAATATTATACGATACCTGCAACCATTTGCGCATGCGCGTTTATCGCAAAACCCATAGAGATAGAAAAACCGTGCGCTATCGCCCACTATCTGGTAGGGAAACGGAGAGTCAAAATCTGTTTCCTTTGAACACCTCAACATGGTAGCCTATTGCGTAGAAAATGACAATACTAAAATTTCTAAGCATCTAAAACAGCTTCTAAAAAACGCTTTTTTTAGAAGCTGTTATCTTGGAGCTGGTGGCTTTTTGAAAATTTTTGTAGACGTGGATTGTATTTTTATGATTCATGAATCAGGATCATTTTTTGGGTAGTTCTAATTCTATTCAGTGAAATAATTTTATATGTCTGACACAACTTTGAATGACATTTTTGTTTGGTTAGGCTTAATGATCAATATAAAATCAATAATTCCAAATTATCAATAAACAAATATACACATTTTCGGTTACTTAATAATATTATTTTTGACACTTGCAAAAGGAAAATCAAAATATTTGCAGTTATCAACTAGAATCAACTCAACAATAATGATTCTAAAAGCTCAAATTCTAATATAATTCAATAACTCTAAAAGCAATTTTATCAAAAATCTCAAATACAAAAGCAAATACACTGGTGGGCAATTGCTTAGGACGAGACGGTTTTTTCAATGTAACTTTGTAAAACAGCTTTCCAAATCAACAAATTTAATACCTTAAGATCCTCAATACGTAATGGCATGAGTAATGTAAGCAACACTTACTAAAAGAGAAATCAGAGGGATAAAAAAGCTTTTCATCCCTCCATTTGAACTTCATTCCATGCATCTCCGAAGTGAAGATGAATTTTGGACTTTTACTTACTATAATTTCATCATTGTGCCATGAATATCGATAATCCAGTAAAACATTAAACCTACGACACAGCTGCGGTGTAAAAAAGACCATGCAAAAACGGATCATCGATGATGGAGAAAAATCATTAAACATGATCATATATTATATATGTAACTTTGTACAACAGCTTTCCAAATCAACAAATTTAATACCTTAAGATCCTCAATACGTAATGGCATGAGTAATGTAAGCAACACTTACTAAAAGAGAAATCAGAGGGATAAAAAAAGCTTTTCATCCCTCCATTTGAACTTCATTCCATGCATCTCCGAAGTGAAAATGAATTTTGGACTTTTACTTACTATAATTTCATCATTGTGCCATGAATATCGATAATCCAGTAAAACATCAAACCTACGACACAGCTGCGGCCTAAAAAAGACCATGCAAAAACGAAAAATTATTAAACATGATTTATTGTGGATACGTGATACATACGGCTCCAGAAGCCCATATCAGTGAATATCCATTAAATTGTTAACAGGACGACACTTGTACGACATAGAATCGACATAGGCGTTTCTCACATTTAATAATCAGTTGTCAATGGACCCGGCTTTTAAGGTTATAACTATGTCGTAGATTTGATGTTTTGCTGGATTATCGATATTCATGGAGCACTCGTAAAATTGTCGTAAGTGAAAATCCAAAATTCATCTTCACCTCAGAGATGCATGGAATGGAGTTCAAATGGAGAGATAAAAAGCTTTTTTACCCCTCTGATTTCTCTTTTAGTAAGTGTTGCTTACGTTACTCGTGTCCTTACTTATTGGGGATCTTACGGTATTAAATGTGTTGATTTGAAAAGCTGTTGTACAAAGTTATATTGAACAAACTGTATCGTCCTTAGCAAGCGTCCACCAGTGTAATTTCAGACTTTGACTCGTTCGATCTATGTATTGAAAACCAGATTCGAGACTTAGTTTACATTGGTTAGACTATACTCAATTGTGTTACCTAAAAAAATTCCTCAAACCATTTCCTAACAAATAAGAACAATTCGTAACCAATTCATAGAAACAAGAAATGCTAAGTTTGATGTAAATCAAAATGAAAATAATCCCCATGTTTTTGCATGTAATCGAATATCACAAAAAGAAGATAAATATTATGAACTATTCCGACTGTACGTAAGATGTGGTATATTTACGTATATATTGTTGATTTACTACTCAGTTGTCGTGTATTTCAAGCGTTATCTAGAAGAGATTATCATGTGAATATATATAATGTAGTTGTGTTTCGTTTTAGTGTATTTTTCTAACAGAGTGATCCATCTGTATGATATTACTGCAACTTTGAGCGTATAAACCAGCTACTTTCGTCACTTTTTCATGTTTTTACACAGTTTTTTATTAGTTGCTGGTATATTCAGGTTTTTCCCAGAAACATAATAAAAAAATTCATTTAACGAACATAATTTTGAACTATTTAATATAGCGCGACTTGTTTAGCAATTCCTCAATGCATGGCTCACAGTTTCTGAAATGTTATAAAGAGTGAAAACTGATGTAGCTGAATCGAATCCGAGCAAGTCGTAATTGAGAAATAAGTTAGGGAAAACCATGGTGCCTGTCATAGACTGTTTGGCTTGCCCGGTGACACACTAGTGTAAAAAACACTAGTGATTAAACTTAAACACTAGTGATTAAACTTAGGTCTTTCCAAGCTGCCCCAAATATTTTAGGAACGTTCCAGAAAATATTTTTACAGTGATAATGGATCAGTACTAACAAACTTATTTATCTCTCTGACCAGGTTAATGTATGCTTCTTTGTCCGAATTTTTGTGGTTTATTTGGATAAAGTACAATATTATTCGTTTTAAAGCAAGATGTAAAGTAAAAATATTTTTAAAAATCTACTACAAAGAAAATATGTTTATTTTTCTTTCCATAGACTTTACTCAATTAAAAATTTTAAAACTCCATAAAAAAATACTATCTATAATTGATTTATCAAACTAGCTCGGAGAGGGGGTTCCCAGACATTTATTTCAGAAAAAGGAGAGGGGGTGAGTGAGGAAAGAAATTTAATTTAATGAATTTCACTGAAGGCATAGATATATTATATAAACTGTAAGAATTTTAGGGAAGACATATCCCTACATTCACTCCTTCTTCTGGATACGCCCTTGGCCATGTCCTATTGCATTTGTCTTCTCAATTTTAGTACTTAAGACCGACGGTGTTTTCTATTCAAAAATATCAGTATAACCTGTATATCGTTCTTTTTTCTCTTTCCTATCTATTGGGTGAAAACCATGAAAAATACACTTTTGATTCAAAATTTGTTGAATGCGGAGACTTTATCGATTCCTGTTTAAGCTGCTCTGGTCATTCTCACCTACCGTTATATTTCTTGTAAACACCAACATCACGATAAACTGGTTTTCCATAAATGTAGCTATCATTTAGTGAACATTGAGTTTTTTAATATTTATATTCGACACTCAAGAATAATTTTTAAAGAAAGAAATTGGGTAAAGTGCAGGACATCAATGCATACTTTACCGTCCTAATTGATTAAGTATAAGTTAGAAAGGATCCATAGATTGTTTGTGAAAAGTGTATGAAGCTTATACTATCGTATTGTGATAGTTGTATTTTTATTGCTTATATTTTGTCGTCACATTTTTCTTGGAAAATTAAAAAATTGGCGACGGACATAACGGACAATGGCGACAGGAAACCGGTTTTTCTTTCGGTTCTTCATTCGCGGTACAAACGTGTGACTAGTGTCCATCTGATCTCTGGCGTGAATCAGGATTGCCTCGAAAGAAAAACGAAGCGAGTAACCGGTTTCTTTACACCAGTTTAGGCGATTTTCCGCTTTCATCGCTAAAAAGGCCTATTGAGGAAAGCCTTCTACGAAATCAAGCGGTTTTTTCCGTGTACTCTGCACATAGTTTTTAAATCATAAAATGAAAGTACCGTATAACTGCCATTAATTGAATTATTATAACTTTTTGAGTCCAATCTACTCCAAATTCTCATTACTTTAAAAACAATTCCATTCAAAAAGTATTAGTAAAATGTAGCTTACAAGTATATCCCTCCCATACTGTGAATACAGAGAATATTGCACTATCTATCTCTATGCGTGGAAAAGCGATCGTGTGTCAGTGAGTTAACATGACAGATACGTCACTTTTCTGCGCAAGGTGAGATCTTGTATTTGCACTCGTAACTTCTGTTTGACCCCTCTTACGTCCACCGTAAATCTGTTTTAAGGGTAATCCTCAAACCATCGGATCAATACAAAAGAGAGAAAAAAAATAAAGAGGCGGTCATTTTACTGGCTTATACGTGTCAGTGCAAAAGCGGTTCAAATTTATTTTGACTTGAATTATTTTTTAAACTAAAACATACGTTGTTAAAAAAAATCAGGAGCTTTCCTGAATTTTTTGTTGTTAGCTTTTTGCCTTAAATTTTATTAGTACTTCGCCAAATATTTAGAAATAATCTAACTTCTATACAGTAACTTACTTGTGTATGTAAAAAAACATTGGTTTTTAAATAGGTAGACCTCTGGTGACTATGGCAGTTTTTGCTAATAATAAACAAAAGTTCTACACAGGGTGGACTCAATTACTTTTACACTTATTTCTTAACTACGGGGGACGTTTGGATTCGAACCAGCGACATTAGGGAACACACTTCATTCGATTTCAAAACTGCGTCAAGGTGCAGGAATAGTGGTAAGAACATATATATTCCGGCTTATGTGCTTGATCAGAGACCCGCTTATAAAGCCTTCTTCAAGTAAGACAGACACAGAAAGAATTTATACTGTCACAGAGAAAGGAAAGTGCACCTAAAGCCAAGGGGATATCGAACCCACACCCGTTACAGCACGCAGACTACTAGCGTAAAGGTTCAAACCACTGGACCATCCGAGCCCCAACTTCTTCAAGGACCTGGTATCTTCTATAATAATAAAAGAAAGAGTCTGTCTGTCTGTGTGCATGCCTGTGGATCGCAAAAAACCTATTTAGACTGCTCTAAAAAATTCGAAATTTTTATATAGATTCCTTTTAATACCTACGTGTGCACCTAAGGCTTAGTTTTTCATATTTGATTGTGATTTTTAATTAATATAATTAGTTTAAAAAAACCTAATTCACGTGGGATTGCGGGACCATAACAGGGCTTGAAAATACATGGGCCGGGCCGAAACCGGGGCTTGACGCCATCCTCCATTAGTTTGATTGATTGAGTTTGGTTGAGATATGCGCTCGCCCTAAGGCTGCTTCATCCCTATTAGTGTTTGCTTTTTTAAGTGCGTATGCGCCAACACGAATTTAATTTTGTTTTGATTTTGAGTGTATTTTCACATGTAAGCATGCCTCTAAAAGGAAGCAATGCGAAGTTAACGGGTTCAAAGTAAGGCGGGACCATACTGCTAGTGTTAAATAAGATGTATAGTGTAATCAAATTGTTCAACATGATGGTTACAATCTTTAAAACTTTGAATCAAAATACCTTTTTGCGTGAAACGGTTATAAATTTTGACGGATACATTATTTAAGTAACATTCATACAAATGAAAGTCAGAGCAACTGAAACCAAAAATAGTATAGTAATCAAATATAGTTTATTTCCCTTAACTATTGACTAGATAACTTATTTTTATAACTATGTAACTTATATGCTATTGGTTTGCCAGAAATAAACTTTCGTGGGCTTCAACGTCATTCAATCCTTACAAAAATAGTTCAGACGAGACAAAAATAATTGCAAAATATTAGTACATTATGAGTTACGTGATGAAACTCGTAACTGATCAAAGTATCGAGAAAAGTCTTGTTAAATCTTAAAAAAAAGGTAAGAAATCATTGAAGTAAAGACATCATGTGGGTTTAAAGTCTACATGGAGTCTAGAAATAGACAGCTGGATGATGTACAAACTAAGTCATCATGACGCAAATGGTGCTTATTTAGAGATATTTTAGTCTTTGTATAGTTTTTTTTTATTAAAAACAAGCTATAATTTTATCATAGTTTTAAAAAAGAATGTATAAATATATTTTTAAAAAATACTATTTTAATATTAAAGTACACGATATAAGTCTTATTATATTAAAAATCTAAAAAAAAATTATTTCAACTAAACATTTTTAATTAGCTCTATTCATATCTTAATTCTAGTTTCCTAATTATTTATTATTTGTATCCCATGGCCATATTAATTGGTATAAAAGAAAGAAAAATTTCTAAATATAATGCGTTAAGCAGACTAACAATGCTTCAAAATTTTCTAATCTTTATTTTAATTTTAATCGGTAAAATTTGTAGTTGCAAAAAAAAATTAAATACACTTCGGATCATTTAGTTGGAGTTTGAAAGCATGGTAGTTATTTTTAATATAACTTTGTTTCCAGCTAAAATGTCATTATTTAAAAACAGCGATCTCAGTTTTAGGTACACTTTTCATTGAAGCACATCTGAATAAATTTTCAATATAAATAAAAAAAATAGTTTCATTAAAAATTTCCAAATATAATGCGTTAAGCAGACTAACAATAATTCAAAATTTCTAATTTTTATTTTAACTTAACTCACTAAAATGTGTACTTATAAAAAAATACACCTCGGATCAAAGAGTTTGAAAGCTTTGCTTCCCGCTCAATTGTCCTCATTTCAAAACAGCGATGCTCAGTTTTAGGCACTTTTCATTTAAGCATACGTCCATCTGATTAAATTTTCAATATAAATAAAAAATAGGTTTACTTTCCTCTACAGTAACGCCTTTTTACAGGATGGAAATATGTATAATATCTGGTTTGTCAATTTTCATCAACATTCCTATCTGTACAGACTAAAAGAAACTATGTTAAACGTTCCCTAATGCATCAATATCGCAAAAAAAGTTTCAAAATATCCCAACGATATCGCAGACTTATCTTCACGTCGCTTTTGTTACAGCATACTGTGATTTTTATTTTAAAAAAATGATTATCCTTCTATAACAAAGGTTCTAAACTGACTTACTCCCTGGCACTACATGCATGCTGGACCATAAACTCTCTAACAATGCCTCTCCAAAGTCGCCTGTCTCGGATCTTCGTTTTCCAGCTCTTAATTTTCATGGCCTACAGCTCTTTTTCCGCGTCATCTATCCATCTTTTTCTATGTCTTCCTCTTCTTCTCTCTCCCTGACATTGCCCCTTGAAACTTTTCTTCGTGTCTCTGCTATCGTCCATTCTATAACAAAGGTTCTACCTACAACATTATGAATGATTAATATTATCACGCTTTGTAAAGCAGTAGCGTAAACCATAAAACCAAATAATATCCTCCCCCCATGCATCAATATCTAAAAACGAATATGCGTATATCACTAGTACCATCGATACTTTACCGACATTACATTACTTCAGGTAGCTTTTGTTGATATTACTTCAACTCACTGTTGTGTGATTTTACGGTGCACTTATGATGTTATAGGAGAAGGAGAATAGGGGAGATTGCATTTCTTATGGTCTTGCCTTACACCTGAAAAATGAGTTTGAGATAACTTTAGAGAACATTTGGTTGATTATTTTTACGATAGAGTCGTCAATGAGTGGAGTGCTTTACCAGAATATGTTGTGTATTCGAAGAGAGTGGAAGATTTTAAGAAGAATATCCATAACTATTGGAAACTGGTTAGGAATTAGATATATTTTGGACCAACCTTGCTGGGCCTCTGGCCTGTTGTTGGTCGGCAATTTTTGTATTTGTATATCATTGTTAATTAATTTATTCAGTATTTCCTTTCATAATTATTCGTTGATTATAATACATTCGTTTAGTTAATCGTTTCATTTATTGAAAATGGTTAAAAATTATTCATTCATTCAATTTGATGATACATTTAAAATATTATCTCTTCTTTATTATTTGAAGTATCAATTTTTTTCAATTTGTTAATATTACTCTTGTTTAAGAATGGCACTGGGTACAAAAGCTACCAGACCTGGGTAATAGGCACAATCATGTATTGTATAAAAAAAACATGATAATTTTAAGAAATAACATCTATACAGTCAAACATGATCTTTATTTAATATCAGTACCTGAAAAATAAAAAGGAACCCCAAAAGCAGGGACCAAATCTCCATGGAAACATGATAAATTACTCACCATTTATGGAAATTGCCCCCGGTGAGAGCATCCGAACAGTAAATGGACCTTCGGTTGTCAATCTTCTAAGAAAGGAAAAACAGTAATTTCTAGGGACGTGGTATGGAGATCTATGGTGTCTCCTATACTTGGATATACGTGAGGATACATAATGATATGTTACTCACAGCTTTTCAAACGAGATTCTTCGTCTAGAGATTGGGATAGTGTATGTATCTTCGAGAAAGCATTTGAATATACTCACAGCTGGAAATTTCTGTATAGAGTCGTTTTCTGTTTAAGTGTAGGTAATATTGAAATTCTCAAGTTATATTCAATTATAAGAATTCTTCTATCTTTATATAAAATACCATCATTTTATTATATACTATATAGAAATATATGAAGATATTCTGCTCTATTCAAAAATTACAAACGATTTACGAAAAGGGGCAAATGCGTATCATAAAATTACTTTAATATATTTTATTTTCATTTAAAAACATAAAATTTTAAAATACTTGTGAAATCATGGTTGCCGGTAGAACAGTAGACGGACGGTAAACGGTAAAAACAGTAATTTCTAGGGACGTGGTATGGAGGTCTATGGTGTCTCCTATACTTGGATATACGTGAGGATACATAATGATATGTTACTCAGCTTACTTACAGCTTTTCAAACGAGATTCTTTGTCTAGAGATTGGATAGATAGTGTATGCATCTTCGAGAAGGCATTTGAATATACTCATAGTTGGAAAATACGTAGCATGTCTGTATAGAGTCGTTTTTTTTTTGTTTAAGTGTGGGTAATATTGTAATTTTCAAATTCTATTTATTTTTAAGATTTTTTCCATATTCATACAAAATAGCATTATTTTGTTATACACTACATAGAAACATATGAAGATATTCTGCTATCTTTTCTAAAATTGCAAACAATTTACGAAAAATGGCAAACGAGCATCATAAAATTTCTTTAAATGATTTTATTTTCATTTAAAAACTTAAAATTTTAAAATATATGTGGAATCATGGCTGCCGGTAAAAATATTTTAAGTATTTAAAGTTTCTGCAAGTAATAACGAACAATATTTCTAAACTTTATGAAGTAAAATTAATTACCTATAGCTTAAACAATCGGGATAGAAACTATTCTGCAATCAACCCAAAACTTAAAATACCCCTCACTCCCTCAGGGTTTTTTAAAAAAATATATGAGACCCGTCGCCAGCAGCCTTTGTGTAGTTCTAGTGTTCTAATGTGACGTTAATTTAACCAAATTAATAAAACTGCTCTTTTGAAAACTCGCTCTTTGCAGGGTAAAGTGTATTGTTTACGCAAAATTTTGTTATCAAATTATCTCATAATCTCATTATTTGCATGCAAGGCTTTACGTGTTTTGTAACTCGCACCGACAAGTTACGGGGAAGGTTTTCGATGATTTATTTTCAGTATGTAACTTTTTTTAGTTTAATTTCTTTAATACTTTATTCTATTGTATTTTAATTCATGTATACAATACGCAATTATACTCTAAATATTGCACAGAGTTAGGAAGGAGGAGTAGAGGGGTTTATCAGTTCAAATGGTTTGAAGCAGGGCTGTCAGGTTTTTCGAGCTACTGCTCATAAAAAATCGGCACTGAGGTAAACCAAGATGCACATCTTTAGCAGTTTTTTTAGCTACTGCGCATAACATAGTAGCCGAAACTATGGAAACAGGCACCGAGGTATCCCAAGATGCTTGTTAATTTCTTATTTAATAACTACAGTTTTAGGACTTTTGATTTATAGTCCCTTATTTCTAAGATTACATGAACTTTAAACAAAAATCAGGTTAATATAGTCAATCATCGGGTTTTTTTTTCAACCTAAAAACAAACAGGGTTTCCACATTTGCCCTCCCCCCCCCCCCACAATTTTCTATATACTCCTGTATATTTCAATAGTCAAATTTTAAAGGTAAAAGATTTTTTTTATACAAAAGGCCGCTTCAAAAACGTTTTTCATTATAGAAAAACGTTTAAAAAAACTAGCAGCAATGTTAGGACTATCTAGCTGGATCATTAATTTCAATCAGCATCAAAAAACGTTAAACCTTTTTAACAAAATGCGTCATAATTAGATATTTTACTCCTACAAAAGCCTGATAAAAAGTTTAGCTTGCGAAGCTCATATTTTAATTTTGTTAAAGATATGAAAGCATAAGATGTCAAAGTACCCAAGTGAAAAGATAGGGGGCCAATTAGTGCTTTGAAGTAAAGTGTAAAAGAAAAATGCAATGAAAACTAATCATATTTATTGTCTCGAAAAATACGTCGTAAAACCCTAAAAAAAATCACCATTTAAGATATTTCAGAAGTATTTTACTGTTAATTAGTTTTAATTACTTCTTAAATTCGTCACACGATTTGTGAAATATTTAATAAGATTTTTTTACCTAATAAATAATTAAAACAAAATATAATTTATTTTTCGATATAAGTTTCTTAAATTAGAAAGATTAGGAAATTATTTATAATTAAGGCAATGTTTAAAAGAATCTTAAAGATTTTCCAAAAGTGTTAAATAAATTAAAAAGTATTTGATAATGAATAATATTTTTTAATATTAGAATTCCAGCGCCTTTATATCGATTTAAGATGATAATGCGTGACATTTTACTGAATTAAAATTATTCTGTATATACTGCCGGCAGATTTCAATACTAGCCCAAAACCACTAGAGTCAAAAACGTAACATCAATTAGGGTAGACTATCCAATGAATGAACGTTTAAGGCGCTGTGTTTGCCAGTGAATGAACACCAGGATGTAATGACCAGGACAACCAACCATATGTCAGATAGCTTCCAACTACATATGAGGAAGTCAGTGTTGCCAATCCATCTAGTGGAATGATTTTCAATCCTTTATTTTTTAATTATATTTACTAAATGTTCATTCACTGGGGCCTGTTCACTCACTGGTCAGGGTACCCTATATGTAAAGTTAACAAATAAAATCACATGATATAATGGTGTGCTTTCATGTGTTTTTATATTTTTAGAAATATACTCAAATATTATTTTAATTTCGAGTTCCGAGCAATGAAATCTGAGAGTAAAATTATATTTTTTAATTTTTTTAAAATCTAAAACGAATCTATTTTTAATTATTCATATAATATTTTATAGTCGCAGTTATATATATAGACTAAGCGTAATGCATTGTTAAAAATTTCATGTTAAGTTATTTCACCAAACAAGTGCTTCCTAGTAACTGCAATTTAACATAATTTTCATTTATATTTTTCAAGTGACTTGTAAAGTATACAATAGTGTATAAGTTTGTTCGCAATGTCTACTTATGCAAAGGCGCATTAATTTGAATCAAAATTTAAAGGTCCATGCGCTCTAACTAATTATGCTTATGAGACGACTAGGATTACCTACAAGCAGGTAGCTAAGCAATGCATGTCGTAAATCATACTTAAATAATTAAACAAGTTGTTGGCATGAAGATAACGGTATAATTATTTTGATGTTCTCATTATTTTTAGTAACTACGGGAATACAATGTGTTACACTCTTTGCCAACCTAAGTTGGATAGATAGAAATATGATACAGAGAAGATCCTTTCGCACATGTAAAGAGTTCCACAAATTATTTGTGAATCCATATAGAAAACATGTTTAAAACATTAATTTCGTTTACGTTCTAACAGATTTGAATACTATTTCCGAAAATTTAGCAATTTTATCAGAATGAAAAGTGTATTTTGGTTAAAATGTATTCAGATCATTTTGTATGCAAAAATAACCTTACAAAGAGTTTCCAACTAACGAACCAACCACGCTTTTCCCTCTGTCTTTTTACTCTTTGTTTTTACCCAAGTTAGGTTGGCAAGAAGTGTAGTTGGTAAACGTTATCTTCTTCTTAATGTTAATATTCCATGTTTTCTTCATTCAGCGCAGGTATACAAGGTGTCGTAAAGATTTTCTCTTCTGTGAAATTTTTGATAGCTGTCAAATTGCAAGGTTGGCAACTGACCTGTTAAAATAGGATTATTGTGATGACAAAAAATGACAATGAATGCGCCCTCTAGAAGGGAGATTGTAGGCTTTATAGCCCATTACCCAGCTCGCCAGAAGAGACAGTCACAAGAGACACACAAAGAAAGACGACACAAACACATAGACATATAACAACATTTATTGACAAGCACAAACTTCCATGCCTTTACCGGGATTCGAACCCGAGCCCACCAGCTCCAAAGGATAGTACACTAACCATTGCGCCAGCAAGCCGGCAGGATTATTGTGATAATATAATATTGTTTTTCTATACACTACGACTATATTTATACGAACCCTAAATAATTTTATGATAAAACGGGTAAATTACGAGGCGTGTTTTTTAAGTAAGTACCGTTTTGCCACACAGAGGGCGCGGCGCTGCGATCGGCGTTCTGCGCACGCGCACTGTGTACCTACATCTCTTGTCTACTCACTGACGATATTGCAATCCGATTTGTCATTGTTTTACGTTTTCTGCTGAGTGTTTAAAATGTCTCCGATAACCGTGAGTCCCGCCGACTGTGAAGTACGGTCTGTTTTAAGATTTCTTAGTGCTAAAGGCCTAAAATCAATCGATATTCATCGTGAGATCTGTGCAGTTTACGGACAAGACATTATGAATGATGGAATGGTAAGAAAGTGGGTGAGATCATTTAAAGAAGGCCGCACGAATGTTCATGATGTTGATGAACAACGGAGTGGGCGTCCTTCAGTCGTTAATGAAATTTTGGTGTAGCAAGTGAACAATAAGGTGAGAGAAAACAGACGCTTTACAATTCCATCACTCATAATGTCTTGTCCGTAAACTGCGCAGATCTCACGATGAATATCGATTGATTTTAGGCCTTTAGCACTAAGAAATCTTATAACAGACCGTACTTCACAGTCGGCGGGACTCACGGTTATCGGAGACATTTTAAACACTCAGCAGAAAACGTAAAACAATGACAAATCGGATTGCAATATCGTCAGTGAGTAGACAAGAGATGTAGGTACACAGTGCGCATGCGCAGAACGCCGATCGCAGCGCCGCGCCCTCTGTGTGGCACAACGGTACTTACTTAAAAAACACGCCTCGTAGTATTCGAATTATTTAGAAAGCTGAAAATTGTTTGCTTAAATATACTTTTGAAAAATATGTAAAAGCTTTCGCTTCATGGAACGAATACTAAATTAAATTTAAACTTAATTTAACTTTTAACTGTTAACTATTTTTCAAAAAGAAATGCTCACTACCATTACTCTATTATCTAAATGTATTTCTTAAAAACATCTTTAAAAGAAAGCACCTTTTTACGTCTAAAATAACAATTGTTTGCTGCTTTTATAGCATTCTTAACGACTTCGATAAATACCGTGAATATTTTAGGCAAAATACTAAAAAGCTACAATAAAGGCATTTTCCAAACCAACCAAAAGATTAAAAATTCCACTTGAACGCAATTCAGTTTAGACTTACATCATACATTTAAAAATGCGATTAACAAGATTTATAACTCTCTATCTTTGAAAACTCAACCAAAGGTTTAGTGGAAATATTATCTTCCGACTATATTTAAATAGAAGTTTCTTTTAAAAAATACTTTCATGTTTTCTTGGAACTAAGGATAAACTGTTTTTTATATAAATCCGTAATACTCATACTCAAATACATCTGAGACTAACTTTTTTTATTACTGTTTCCATAGAAGAGTTTGGAATAGAGAAAAAAATTTAAAAATTTATTTTCGCTGAAAATGTACAAAGAGATCCTTTTTTTTAAAGTTTTTTTTTGTAAAATATCTAATCCATATGAATTATACATTATAATTAAGCTTATTTTTTCCCAGCTAAACTTTTTTTGGTAAAACTGAATAAATGCTTTAATTTTTAAATAAATTTTAAAAATTTAGTTAATCTATAGCATTTTTAATTGATATAATATTTCTTTAAGATACGATTTTTGATGAGGAGAGGGAATTAGCAACTAATTTCATTATTTCGATTGCATAGTATTGTCTTGCTTAACGATTCCTTAAAACATGTAAATTCTTATTTTATACTAAAGAGAATTTAATCCCACGCATAATTTTGTCTGAAGAATTTTTGTTTTGAATAAAATTATATAAAAATTCCTCTTTGAAAATGGCTGGGTAAAAAGGCTTTTACTACTACTCACTTAGAGCTTTGGCCCACTTTTTTTATTTTAAGTTCAACGACTGGAGAATTTTTTTTAAGAATCTAGAATATAATGAATTCTTTTGATTATTGAAAACGCATTAAGCCATGTAAATTATTCATAAAAACTACTACTTTCGAATGACTAAAACATGTAAATAAAGTTTTAAAAAAAATAACTGATAACTGTCAAATTACAAGGTTGGCAACTGACCTGTTAAAATTGGAATATTTTGATAATATAATATTTTTTCTATACTTAACGACTATATTTATACGAATCCTAAGTAATTGAATGATAAAACAGTTGAATCGTTATACGAATTATTTAGAAATATGAAAATTGTTTGTTTAACCCTTTTAGTCCCAATGACAATTTGGCATCATCATTTTAGCAATTTTGTTCTGATTGCCTATAGCCATTTATGATATCAAAAAGCACATCATTCGATTTTTCAAACTTTTTTTTCTTGGAAAATATTTTTTTATTAATCCCAATAGATGGTCAGCCCAATTATTATTATTATTATTTTAATTATGATCAGAAACATGATGATGCCAAATGGTTAATTCCTGGGTGGCCAAATGGTTAATAACTGGGACTCAAAGGGTAAAATATATTTTTGAAAATTATGTACATGCTTTCACTTCATGAAACGAATACTAAATTAAATTTAAACTTAGTTTAACTTTTTACTGTAAACTACTTTTAAAAAAGAAACCCTCACTACCATTACTATATTATCTGAATGTATTTCTTAACGACATCTTCACAAGAAAGCACCTTTTTACGCCTAAAATAACAATTGTTTGCTGCTTTTATTGCATTTTTAACGACTTCGATAAATACCGTGAATATTTTATGCAAAATACTGAAGGTAAGGAAAGAAAAAGGTATAATAAATGCATTTATACAAACTAAAAAAGGTATAATAAATACAAGTCCCAAACTAATCAAAAGATTAAAAATTTCGCTGAAACGCAATTTAGTTTGAATTTACGTCATACATTTAAAAATACGATACAAAAATACGATTACAAAAGTAAGACATTCTCTCTTATCAACTATCTCTATCTTATTCAACTCTTTATCTTTTAAAACTCAACCAAAGAGATAGTGGAAACACAATCTACAAACTATATCTAGATAAAAGTTTCTTTTAAAAAGTATTTTCAGGTTTTCATGGAACTAAAGATAAACTGTTTTTTATATAAATCCATAATACACATACTCAAATACATTTAAGTCTAAAGTTTTTTTTATTATTATTATTTAGAGTTGTTTCCATAGAAGTGTTTGGAACAGAGAAAACGTTTTACTTATTTTATTTTCGCTGAAAATGTAAAAAGAAAATCCTTTCTTAAGGTAGGCGATTACCCAAAATTCTAAAAATTTTACTAATACTTTAATCTTTTCCAAATTTGGCATAGTGATTTCAAATATAATGAACGATGCGTTTTAGGCAATTTTTTTATTTAAATATAATTGATTTATTTTAAACGGTGTTTTTCACCTAAAAAAAGGGGTTTACGCCAACAGTTATAGTATAAAAAGTTTTACATCAATTTACCTGAAATTTTTTACAGATGCTATTTCAATATATATATCTGTGCCATGAACCTCTAACGTCTGGTGAAAATATATAAGTTTTTTTTTTAAAAAAATGTTCAAGTGTAAGTTGATCGAAAAAAATCCTTTTTTTGTGTGGTTAATTTATGACATTTTTCTTAAAAACTTCTTTTCTTGTAATTTGTATGTAACTCTAGAGGGTCATTGCATGCATCAGTTCAAAACGAAGAATTTAACACATAATTAATGTTTATAGGATGAAAATTCAATGTGGTAGACTTGTTAGCGTAAACCTCTTTTTTTAGTAGAAAAGCACCGTTTAAAATAAATAAATTATATTTAAATTTTTAAGAAATGCCTAAATAGTATCATTCATTATATTTGAAATCACTATACCAAATTTGGAAAAGATTAAAGTAATAGTAAAAATTTTAGAATTTGGGGGAATTTTGGGTATTCGACTACCTTAAGGTTTTTTTTTGCACAATATCTAATCCATATGAATTATACATTATCCTTAAGCTTATTTTTTCCCAGTAAAACTTTTTTGGTACAACTGAATAAATGCATTAATTTTTAAATAAGTTTTCAAAATTTAGCTAATCTATAGCATTTTTAATTGATATAGTATTTCTTTAAGATACGTTTTTTGATAAGGAGAGGGAATTAGATACTAATTTCATTATTTCGATTGTATAGTAACGTCTTGCTTAACCCTTTCAGTCCCAGTGATGCCGTTTGGCATCATCACTTTCTACATTTTTTCCCCAAATGTGTATGTACCGTATGACATCCAAACACACATCATTCGATTCTTCACAATTTGCTCTATTCTACAATATTTTTCATTAATCTTAATAGAAGTCAGAACTACTATTTTTTTATTTAAAAAATAGCTAACAAGCGTTTCAATTGATTTTTGACAAATTCACTTCAGTTCCACATATTTGAAACCCAATTTAAACTATTTCGATTAAAACAATTACTAATTTTTTTAATAATGTGGTCAGGGTCCTTAAAATATATAACTCGAAGTGTTTTTAGGTAATATATATTTTTTATTTTGTTGTTTCCACAGTTTAACAAGTTTGGCATTATTTCAAAAACCATATAAACAATTAAAATGATTTTTTTCTTGGAACTCTTATTTTTGACCTAAAATAAGCTTATTTTGTGAATCTCAGATGTTTCTGTAGTGTAGTAAATTTTTGGGACTGAAAGGGTTAATGATTTCTTAAAACATGTAAATTCTCATTTTATCCTAAAAAGAATTTAATACCACGCATAATTTTGTCTAAGGAATTTTTATTTTAAAATAAATTATATAAAAATCCCGCTTTGAATATTGTCATGTAAAAAAGCTTTTACTACTTACTTAGAGCTTTGGCAAACTTTTTTATTTTAAGTTCAACGTCTGGAATTTTTTTTAAGAATCTAGAATGTAATGAATTCTTTTGATTATTGAAAACGCATTAGGCCAGGAAAGTTATTCATAAAAACTACCACTTTCCGATGACTAAAACATGTAAACAAAGTTTTTGTTAAAAAAAACCGAGTTAAAAAAAGAACCTCCTGAAATCGACTTGATATGTTAGTTTTTGATCGATAAAATAAGTTAATTGCTTAATTTTTGTAGTCTATATTCTTTTTAATGAACAAACATTAAGTTTTAATGGTGCAGAGCAGTTAAGTGCACTATTACAAAAAAATGCAATAACTCATTTTTAGGTAATTGAAATTTCATTTTAACATATTTCTTTCCTTTATTCATATTTAAAACTATTGCTTTCTCCATATTTTGTGACCAGTCTTTCTATACTACCCTTAAGTTTTAAAATTTTGAGAATAATTAATTTAGATTCATAATGTACTTTTATCATTAGTAAATGATTTTAATAAATTTTCAAAAATAAACCTTACTCTGACAAATATTTGACTATACCTGACTAAACAAATATTTTATTTGAAGTAAAGTTAATTAAAAATTTATGCAATGAAAATAAACATACATTTTTTCCAATATCCAGGTCTTTCAGAAAGTAAATATTATAAGCCTTCTTATTTATTTTATTCATTATATTGTATGTTACCATAAAATTTTAAAAACCAACTCTTGGTTCCCGCATTTATTGGTAAAAAAAGTTATATTAGGTATATTTCTAAAATCTTTCTAATTGTATTTCGTTTTCCGACGTTTTCACAAAATTTAGCCATACTAATACAATTTTTTTCTACTTTACAACAAGTTCCAACACCATTCTGAGTGATGCAGACGCATAAAGTTTTTCAAAGCAACATGCATAATTATTAAATTTTTTATATTTCAAGCAAAAACATAGTCATTTATAACCACCACCTACAAAAATATAATTTTATTAACTAAAACAAATTCACACACACAATTTTCAGTTCAAAAATCAACTTTAAATACAATGCAGTAAAAACAAGTTTACGCTTCAGCCAATTTGCGTATTTCTTCATAGAGATAAGCAATAAAAGTTTAACCATGGATTACTATGGCATTAAGGATTACTATGGATTATTAAGGATTACCACGAGTTAAATGAAACATTTTTACTGTCATAAATAGAAACTGTTTTATTTACTACCAAAACGTTTTGCTCACTTATTCTCATTATTTTTTTTATTCATTCATTTTTTTATTTCAATACAATGTACACCATACAGATCATTTGATATTATGTTTATTATATGGTACGTACTTGTGCGTTATGCCTACGGCCCTATTTTTGGCTAGTAAAATGCTAAATTTTTAAATATTTTTTAAACCCTTTCATCAGTCACAAACTATCTGGGCAACATCAATAAATACGAGAAAACAAGCAATTGTACTTTAAGCCTACATAAAAATATAATTTATAAATATTATAATATTATTTACTATTCAAACTCCAATAATTATTCTGAGTAAACAATTTCTCGATTAATTTTTGTTACACTAAATTACATTGCTTTACGAGTATTGGTCTCCAGGTTTTATTACTTCACATTTCAAAACTACATTAATTAAGTTTACAACGCTACAATAATAAAGGAAATTTATTATTCAACCTTTCATATTTTCAACGAATTCAATTAAACAGTCTACGAAGAGGCATCACTCCTATCTTATCGAAATCTAAAATAAACCCTGTATATTTACAACGTTCTCCTAGATTTCGTTTTAAGTAAGTGCACAGACTTTTACCGTGACCTGTATTGTCCCATCAGCTGCTAGATCCGTAAACAAATCGGTGATTAGAGTTTGAAAAAAATGCCTCTAACTTTAGGATGGTTTGTTGATTTAACGTCACATTAGAGAAAAACGATGGTTAAGGGTTATGATCTCGTAGATTTTAACCGGGGTCAAGTGACGTGGCAGTGGGCCCAAATAATATAGTATAGACCGAGCCCGGTTTTGATCCAGGAACCTCCTAAGCGCAAGCCCAATTAAGCCATCTGAGGCTGAGTAATCACTGTCGCGAGGGCTAGGTTTTGGGTATTTGTGCTGACCCAAAGAGTTCTATAGTAGGGTAGAGGAACGACTCGTACTGAGCTGCCATTGGAGACCAAATAGAGGGGCAGTTAAGCCCAATAAGTGCTAGTTAATTTATGATTTTGATACTGAGAAAAGAAGTACACCCAGGGCAAATGCGAAAATCGAACCCGCACCCGTTACAACGCACTGACTGCTAGGGTTATGGCCTGCGATCCAAACCACTCGGCCATCGGAGACAATTTAAAGGGGCATTTGGGGCCCATGTTGGTCCATGACGCGGTAGGTAGGTTCAATCTCTACCCTACTATAGAACTCTTTGTTCTGACCGCCACAGCAACTTTATATAGCAAAATTATGCTTATTTGTTCTGGTAGAAAGTCCTTATGAGGCAGAGCTATGTCATGTTAATATAATCAAACTCTTTTTATTTCTTGGTAGTTAAGTTTGAGTTTTGAGGATTGAATTACTTCAAAAATAAGAGTTTGGCTATTATATTACTATCGATATTCAATATTCTTTGATAGATATTCAGGCATTCCTTGGTTGATATCCAGTATTTATACTCAGTTGTACAATATTTTCAATCAGTTTTATTTATTTAATTTTTATATGGAGTAAATGAATTAGGTGTCCTGATCCAAAATAATGAAATAAATGAAAAAACAATGTTTCGTAGCGAATAAATGATAACTATGGCAACTTGACTCATAGCTTGGCGATAATAATTGTACAATCACAAGAAAAACTCTTGCCTCAGTTCTGTGTAGGAGGACACCACCTAACAATGTTGAACTTGTGTTCTGATAAATTATAATTTGTAAAATACTACATTATTTTGAAATTAAAGCTTGTTCAATTTCGCTTGCAAAATGCAACTTCACTACAAGAAATATAAAGAGAGAACGCATCAACTACAGATTATAAATATTGAGAAAAAGTAAACAAATAAAATGTGCATCCCTAATACACAAAATTTAAATACCATGTATAAGAAATTGCAAGGAATAAGAAAATAAGGCAATTTTAAACTTAGAATTACTTGTTTTTACATTTTCAAATGGGAACAACGCAACGTGCGTGTTACACGCGAATATTATTCGCCCCAATAACTATTTCTCCCCGATTTCGGACAGAATTAGAAATGTGCCATTATAAACACGGACTGCACATTTGTGTTTTTTATTTGTAATTTCTTGTGGAAAAAGAACTGTTGTCCAATGTTGTAACATGGGACATAATTCCCCTTTGAAATGGGGTACAGCATAATTAAGCTAGTAACTTCGATCATCTTGAGATGCCAGTCTTAAACTGTATTTCTGAATTGGATCAGAGCAGAGTAGTTTGGCGGTCAGCATAAACACCCAACACTCGAACTCATAATCGAGTAATTATTTTGTAGCAGACTGTTTAGTATTGGGCTAGCACGCAACAGGTTACTGGATCAAAACGGGCCGGTCATTCCCTCTTCGGTGGTGATATCGGACGTGGCGCCGACAAGTTTGAGTATTGATAAACATTTCAAGAATAACTTTACGAGAAAACATTCATCTTAAGTTATTGAAAATAGGGCATATGTTTTTAAATAATATCAATTAAATATTTTTCAATAAATAACGGTTTTTCCCAAATTTCTGTACTAGTTTTACAGCAATAACAATTCAAAACTTCAAACTGAAAAAATGATACATTTTTATTTATATTATAACCTTTTCATCTGAAAAGGATTTTGAAACCATATTTACAAAAAAGAACTAAATCTGATTTTTTTTAAAAAAATAATGCATTATTTAAAAATATATATTTATAGAGAAGAAACAACCACACATTTTAACAATTTTCAAGCCACTCAGAGATACGCTAAAAGAGATAGGAACATTGAAAGTGGGAAAACAATTTTGTTTTCTAAAACTGTCATTAAAATGAAACTGACACTGACATGTTTAAAATTGGAAAACTTATTTCGAAACTGTCCGCCAGTATTTATTTCAACCTAACAGAAATAGAGAATGTCAGTTATGCATGGATCTTCGTAGCTTATGTCAAACACAGAAACAAAAGTTTTCGAATATATTCTTTGGCTTTTGCTTATACAAAACTATTTATCTCTGAAAACAATTTTCTATCTGTCGTTGTGCAGGCTTTGTTAAATTGATATTTTACAGTTTTATGGTTGATTGCATACTTCGTTATTTGTAGAAGTACAAAAAGAAGAAAGAAGGAAAATACATTTAAAGGTTTTAAATGCGAAGAAAATTCAAAAGTATTGCTTTATAGAGATTTGAATATGGAAAATTTCAATGTAAAAAGTGGAAGGTATTATATCGTTCAGTCCGTACGTCTGTCCGCCCATAACTTTTACAGCCGAAACCATAAATGCTACAAACAAGTGCAATAGGCCAAAAAAAAGCGATCTTAACTACATTCCCATTTTTATTAAAGAATTCCAGACATAATTGTATTTAAAGTTTTGAAAATCGGCTCTATTTTTTGCGCAATAACAAAAATCTTCGTACTGGGAATTAATTTAACAAATGATTAAAAAATTTCATGTAATTTGAAAACGAAAGTTAATGAAAATTTACAATTTTGGTGACTAAAAGTTTAAATTGAGTTAAATGATGTGCATGACGATTTTGCTTTTGATGTTTATAAAACGTGAGTGCAAATGGTTCTTGGTGACAGTTAGCCTTAAAAACATACTTTTTATTTCATTTATACCATCACATCATTAAAGTGTGCAATTTCAAAATTCACATTCTCTAAAGTATAAAGAAGATATAGGGACCGGCCCATTCATTTGCGACTTTTGATAATGATAAATTCAATTGGACGAAATCGCCAAGATCTTAATTAAGGTGCCGGACACTACATCTTAGTTAAGCTTTATAGAGAATTTGAATTTTGCAACTTAATCCTTCATGTGTAAATGTAGTAATATAATTAACCACAAACTTAAGATAAGATATAAAAACATAATCTATAAGCAGGGAAGAAAAATGAAAACTATATCCATAAAATTGTTTTAGTTCATTCAAGATGTCTACGTAAAGTTAAAAAAAATGTACAATATTTGAACATGCAATGGAATGGAATGGTTTCCGACTGCCTATTTCTAACCTTTTTGTTGGAACTTTAACACAGCCAATAACGTCTCGTAATTTTGAACCCTAGTCAAGTGTTGGCTGACCTGTATGGTCAGCTACCCGACTTGTGTACGAACCCGGGTCGACAGCACAAGGGTCAAGCACCCTAACCACCGAGGCCACTAAACTAAATCTTGCCTTGGTAATACTAGTCTAACTTTAGTGGTAGTGTAATCGTTTCCGGCTGCCTATTTCTAGCCTCCATAAGGAGCTTTAACACAGCCAATATCGCCTCGTAAATTAGAATCCTGGTCAAGTGACGAGGTCGACACCTGAGCGGGCACCCAACGGAACTTCGAGCGACATCGTACGCTGACGCCGGGACTTTGGACTCCACATATTTAACGAGCACGTCTGTCCCAGTGTACTCGGGTCCATCCGCCACAAGTGGGATTTTTTCTACTCTTTCCCGGTACAGATATCCGATTTATAGGATGACTGGCGGTAGGTGGGATTTGAACCCCGCAGTCCTGAGAAGACTAAATCCTGAGGCGGATGTCTTAACTACTCGGTCACGGAAGGGCCGTCTAACTTTAGTAAAACTCGCACGATTGTCAAGTGATTTTGACTTTAACACTTTCAATGTGAATCAGTTCCTATTTCACTTTTTGATTTATTGTTTATGATAATTCAAGAAAGCAAAGTATGTGATTTTGATTGTATTTTTAATAACTAAAAGGTTATTTTATAACACATATTTAAGTTCATTTGAAAGTTAGAGAGCTCTTATTTGTTTAATAAATGAATTTTAAAAACTATCGTGAAATTTAGTTGCTGTATGTTCGAATATACAGCCCTTGAAAATGGAAATATATCCTTGAAAAGTCCTTAAATAGTCTTTGAATTTTTTACCAAAAAGTGTGGCAACCCTGTTTTAGTAAAACTCACATTCACAGCTGTAAATCAAATAATCAAAAAAGGGGACATTGCCCCCTAAGAAAGATGCGCGTAACGCCCTACTGACCATGACTTCAAACCGCAGCCCGCCCTACTTCAATAAAAAGTCCGGGCCATACCGCTTTGTATGTGGTCACTCTGCCTTGGATTGTAACAGCACAGACAGTGTTAGATTTTTATGATAGTTTGTTATGGTATAAGATGATATCTATCTAAGACACGATAGTTGGGCTTTTGATGGTGGTTTTCTATGTAATAATGAATGGTTAGTTTTTGTTCGTCATTTATTTGTTTGGTGTTTGTATAGATGTTTTTGTCGACACAATGTAGGAATGAGAAGAATGATACTAAAAAACATCGTAGTCTTATCAAAATTATGTTTTAAGAGCATGTACTTTTCTTATCTTCGAAAAGTAATATAATTTGGCATTTTAACCTTTTTCTTCGCCTGTTTAGTGCATGAGTCAAATCTCGCACGTAACGCCTTCCCCCAAAATTAAGGCCTGATTCATTCTACGGCCCGACTTCCAAACTTTCACGCCGACTCATTGGTTAATTCTTGTGGAGCCTCTCAACCTCCATAAGTCGTTGTGGAAGTAGACTGTATTTAACGGAATCTTGTACTTTAGCTATAAAATGGGTATAAAAAATATTTCCTACGAAAATGAACAAAAAAAATTTTTATTGTGTTTTTACTTGCTCCATGCTGGTTGATTTTAAATTGTAAATGCGTTTTGAAGCATATAATAGCAGAATATGAGTTTCCATTCATCCAAATATTTCATTTGTAGTCAATGTATTTATTATCTATTTTTACTGTTGTGAAAAAGTTGCGTAGTGAACAATTTTATACAACCACACTTTTATTCTCGTATTCAGCAAAATTAGTTTCTTTACGCTAGTATAAAATTGATCAACTTGTCCACATCAAATGTGGATTTAGCAAGTTTACATGTAAATCCAAACAAATAAAGCAAACCAATTTAGTTAACACGTTTTATCTCAATATTTTTTCTGAAATATGCATTATACAATCTTCAACGACGTTAACTCAACCGCAAGTTTCGAAGACGCATACCCAAATATTTACCACCCTTTTTAAATATACAAAAACCTTCATTATTGTGACATATCTGCTTCCCGTCATACAATCCCTGATTCTAAGCTCATTTAAATGGCGCTGAATGCGAAATGGGACAATTTAAAAACCCGGAAACACAATGTGCCCATAGATATGGCCCCAAATGGTCATGCAAAAAACACAGACAAACGTTATTTTTCTTTCGCGTGCGCGTTTTTATGTAAAGTTTGAGATGGTGGTGAGAATTTCATTAATATAAAAGACCATTTTCACCCCTTGCACAGCGTTACGGATGGAATGAAACGGTTCCGTTGCTGCAACTTCGATTGTCTTTCACGCGGAGAAGGAAGGATATAACTCAACTTGACTCGTTTGCTTGTCTGGATGATTTATGTGTATTTTGTGGGACGGTTGAAAGGAATCATTTTGTTAAGTTTTATGCGCAAGAATTTTTTGAGGTGTCTAAACGGATGCGAAAATTATCATATTTTGTCAAACGCAGCTCTTGAAACAAAATTGGCAAGTCTAGGATATTAATTCCTCCTAAAATAAGATTGGCCCAATGTATGGATGACATTTACGTAATTTGTTTAAAGTTTATTGTCCATTGCTCCGATGAATTAACATAAATTATTTTCTAGTTTTAAGACCAAATTAAAAAGGAATTTGTTGAAAGGATATTGTTTTAGACAACTTCTACAGTTTGCTGCAACTCAGGCGAATATCCAAAAATTTAACCCTAAACAATTTTGTAATTTGACTTTTTTATTTTAGGAATAATGGTCTTCCATATGTCTGTGAGAGTGCTAAACTATTAAAGTCCACGCGAAAGCACATTCAGTCTTTAAAAAAATTATTACTCATTTAACGACGATTTGTGAACACCTAAAGCCTTCATTTCCCAATAAAAACGGACATTTGTTTTAATTAATTTTTCGAATTGTAAAGATCTGCACTGTTAAAAAAAACCTGAATTTTACGAGCATATTTCTATGAATATTTTTGGGTATTTAGGGAAGGATTGCGTTTCTTCAACAAACAGACGGTTTGTCTGAAATAAACAGCTTGTTTCCGTTTTCCTTAAACGCTTGACAAGCGAAAACGGAAAAACACCGTATTTCTGCGTGCAGAATTTCACTTAAGATCCGTATTAACGTAGTTTTTCCATATAACCTCGCACCCAACAGCTTTTATCCTCGACACATCCGCCGACCGACTCAACCACCATATTTTTTGTTTGTTTGTTTTGACCACACCTGAAGCAAGAAAGATAAATATACAGGTATGTTAATTTCTTTTATAAAATAAGACTTTATTTAAAGATTATATTTTCTATCTTTCTTTTCTATATATAGAATCCAGTTCTTGTCTCTTTCTTATTTGTTCCTGTAGCTCTTTAGTCCTATAATTGACCGTGGGATGATTTCTGAAATTAATAATTCCGTTTGTTTACCAACACGCTTAACTAAGTAAATTTAATTTAAAAATTTGAAAAAGCTGTCAAATGTATGAAATAAACAATGTTCACCAATAAACAAGTGCACATTATTAAAAAAATAGTGAAATGATTTGAAATTATTACATTTAAATTCGATTGAAAAGTAATTGCCCTCGTGTAGCTCTAGTGCGACGATAATTCAAAACCTAACCTAACCTCGATTGAAAAGCACGGTTACGCTATCGCTATCAGCACAGCATGGTTTATTTTAAAAACTATGCAAGTATACATAACGTAAACTTTCTCTTTAATAAATAATACTGTTTTGTTGAATTTAATGAATCAATTAGTGATTACGGATGTATGCAGCTCACATGCTTTGATTTGATTCAGATGTTACATACACCATTGTCAATGCTCTTTGTTTTGAAAAATCTGCACTAAGAAAAACACAATTTCCAATTAAATTCAAATTTTCTTACGAGTTCAAAATTTAGAAATTGCAAGTGTCCGCTGAACGCTATTTTAGTGTTTATTTAGATATAGCTGCTAAGTGATATCTCATTTTCGGCTCACCGGCTACAGCTACAGCAATAGAGAAAAGCGTTTTTACTCCGATATTAAATTATTCAGTGCAGATACTATGGAAGACTTGCTCGAAAAAAAGACTAAAATTGACAAATTGTTTAATTTTAGAAGGAGCTTAAGAAGATTTTGTGTGGTTAACGTCTGATTACCACTTGCTTCCTTACATTAGATCTATTTATTCAAAATTGGATTTGTATATTATTAATATATTATTATGTATTAATATATTATTTTTTTTAGGTGCTTGTTTATCATAAATCTCCACAGAGGGTCGAAAGTTCAGAAAAAGAAGAAAACTAAATCTGTAGTTCCTGCACGAATTTTTAAATTAGTTGAGGTTTTTAGGTTTTGAAATACCATAGCAGTCTTTGTCAATTGTGAAAGAAAAATAAAACATGATTTATATTCTGTATATTTTTGTTATTTACATATTGTTAAATTGTATTAGTGGTGTATCCAGGATGGGGGGTGGGGGGGGGATAATAACTCTCGTCTCCATATACTAAAATTTTTTTTGTTGTTTTTACTATCAGCGGCTATATACAAATTCATGTATGTATTGCACAGATGCCGACACTTAAAAATTTATTATTTTTGAATACAAAGGTTACTGTCTGAAAGAGTCTCTCAGTTAAGGGGTGTTCAACCACTAAAACATCCGAATCATTATCCCCTGTAAAGTATTATCCAACTGTAAAGTACAATACCATTTAGCCACAGAACAATACTGAATATATATATTGTAAAAAAATATGACAGAAAAATTATCAAAATCAGAAACATTCTTAAAATTTTTCTGCCATATTAAAATAGTTTTAAATAAATGAAGAGTGGTAATTTTTAAATTTCAAAAATGTGAACAATGTCCTTTTTATTCAGATAATATACCAAATATGGTTAAAAATTATCACATGATTAGAATGTATAAGTTTTTAATAGATTTAAGGCCTGAAGTAGGAAGTATTAAGGTATGATAGATTAAGGTAAAGTATGAAGACATAATATGCTTACATTTTATATAACAAACGGGATGCATGTTTAAATTTCCCTACGTTTATATTTATAACACCATATATAAATGGATATATTTAGAATGATTGATGTTTAAATAGTATATAGAAACAAAATTGATAAGAAAAAAGCAAAAATGTCTTGGAATTAACTAGAAAATACTATTGAGTTTTCTGAATTTAAGAGAGAAATGCCAATTAGAAGTTCATGAAATTAACAGGAAACAGCTAAATGGAAAATCCTGAAATTAACGGAGAAATTCCGAAATGAAAGATCCTGAAATTAACGGAGAACTTCCGAAATGTAAGATCCTGAAAATAACGGAAAAAATCCAAAATGGAAAATCCTGAAATTAACATAAAAATTCTGAAATTTAAGATCCTGAAATTAACGGAGAAATTCCGAAACGGAAGTTCCTGAAATTAACGTAAAAATCCCGGCAACTTGCTGCCAGTAGTTTTTCCGTTAATTCAAGGATATTTTTTTAACAGTGTGCTCAAGCTTTTAAGAACTGCTATCAAGTATCGCATATTCGCAGATCCTATTTTTATCTTTTATTAAATCCCAATTTTGACACTTACAATATGAATTTGATAAGTTTGAAGGTTAAATAAACTTATATTTGAGTTTTATAGAGTTTTCTTGAGAGAAATGGTTGAGCTACTGACATGATAAATCTTCACAAAAAAAGTCCACTATCACCATAGAACTTCCTATGTAGTTAGAAATTGTTGCTGTAAAGTTTATGAAACATATATCAATAAGTAATAACAGTTTTCTGAAAGCATTGGACATGATAAGTTTTCTGATCTTTCTGTTTAAATATACAGTTTATCTTGATCTGGTATTTGCCAAGATATCTACTTTCAAACTAGATATTTAATAGTAACTCTTAAAAAATATTTTGATGAAAGAATCGATAACGTAACTCGTAGAACAGTAGAGTCCCGGTTATCCGAAATTCGGCTTAACCGAAATCTCTAGAATTTTATTTTGGTAAAATATGAAATGTATGCATAAACGCATAAATATAAATAAAGAAAACACAAAGAAATGAATACGTTCTTTCAAAGTTGAATTTATTTCTCAAAATATGCAGGTTTTTTTTTTTTTTTTTTTTTTGCTGGTCCATTTTGGTTCGTTTTAAAGCAGCCCTGTCCCACAATCTTTTAAACAAGAGAATGCCCGAAGCCTTTTCATCTTGCGCTTCCGTGTATTAAAGGGCCTGATCTAAGATTTTTGTAGCTTCTGTATGAGAAATGCTGCACTTGCTTGACTCGGGCTCATCTTTATTATCGGGTTCGTTTTCGTCTTTTATTACCAACGCGACTGTCTCTCGATCAGTTCAACTGTTTTCTAGGCATGAAATGAATTGAAGAGCTTAGTGGAAGAACGTGCTAAGTGACACAAAGGTGAAAACGAGAAAATGAGCTTCAAAGTTTTTAGTTTGCAACTTTTCTGTCATTCACAAAATCATAGTTTTTTCGGCATGATATTTTAGTTTAGTTCTTCAAAATGTTTGTTGTCTTTTGGCTTAGCCGTACGTTACGTAGCAACGCGTCACTTACGAAACGCGTGTGAGGCCTCCTGCACTTGGCATGTTCTTGCTCCGAAATGCATCAGATTTTTTCAGTCGTTTAGTGGAAGAACGTGCTAAGTGACATTTTTTAGGTAGATTTGATCCATACGAGTTTCATAATGTCTGTTCTAACATTTTGATTTTCAGAATTATTTTTTTGTTTGGAAGACAGATCTTCACAGATATATTTTATACTTTTTAATCGCCTGCCTGTCCGTCTATCATCTTGTCCGTCCGTCCATTTTCCTTTCAATTTCCGATCCAAAGCGCCTGATTTTGAAAATTCTTTTTTTTTGGGGGGGGGGGGTTTGAACGTAAAAAATTAGGTAAATTAGATCAACTGCAATGTATAGTGTTTGGCCTCCTGCCTGTACGTCTGACTGTTATTTTGTTTCTGTCCGTACGTCCTACTCCCAACTTCTTTTGTACCCGTAAAGCGCTTAAGTTATTACTATCATTTACCTAATATAAAATATAAGGTAATAAAAGTATTGAAATGGGTTCAACAATACAAAATGAAGCGTTTGTGTTTTCTTCACGTTTTGGAGGGTGCTCATTCTAAAAAATTGTGTTTTTTTTTACATTGATCCGTCTGTCTGTCGGAAACCACTTTACAGTTCAAAATAAAGGAGTAATGTAGTGTAATCGTTTCCGGGTGCCTATTTCTACCCTCCATTAGGAGCTTAAACACAGCTAATAACGCCTCGTAATTTAGAACCCTGGTCAAGTGACGAGATCGACACCTGAGCGGGCACTCAACGGAACTTCGAGCGACATCGTACGCTGACGCCATCGGGACTTTGGACTCCACAGATTTAATGAGCACGTCTGTTCCAGTGTACTCGGGCCCGTCTATTCCGTCACGAGTTGGATTTTCTACTCTTTCCCAGTACAGATATAAGATTTAAAGGATAACTGGCAGTAGGTGAGATTCGAGCCCCCGCACTCCTGAGAAGGCTGAATCCTTAGGTGGATGTCTTATTCACTCGGCCACGGACGTTCCAAAATAAAGGAGCTACGAATTTAAAATTTAGCACACGGGTTTCTAGTTCATGTTGGATGTCATAATTAGATTTTCGAAAAAATTGCGCATGCGTAAGAAAATGTTGCTACAAACTTTTTTAGTTTTAAAGGTATTGCTGAATAACGAAAATAGATACGGACTTCAAATTTGATACACGTGTTCCTGTGCTAGTCGGATGTGAAAATAAAGTTTTCTACAATATTATGCATGCGAAAGGAGTAGCTGCCATAGAACTTTTTAGGTTTGAAAGTTATTGAAAATACTTTATAAGGTATATAATGACTTTTAAATGAGCGTTTCGATTTGTTATTCGGTAATTGAATGTAATTTAGTGTTACACATCCCTAGTTTTTTTTTGAAGATATTAGACACCAATTTTAAACTTTTTGTTCGTCCGTCTGTCCCTACTGTAACGATTTCTTTGATTATTTAAGTTGAAAGAAAGTAGGTTATTTATATAAGGGTTATTTTAGAACTTTTTGCTTAATGTTAGATGAGTAAGTTTATAATTGAAAATATTTTTTTAAAAAGCACATTATCACCGAAATTATAAACTAAATACTCTTAATATAATAATAATACAAATCAACTTAATAAAAAGTATAAAAAATATAGTAAAAGAAACATAAATCCATGTGAATAAAATAAATATTAAATTTAAAGATGCAAGTTTTCACAAAATAAATTTTAAATAGATTTTAGATAAGAATAATCGAATTTAAAAACAAATTTTGATGTTAAAAAAAATAAAAGCAAGTTGTATGGCAAGATATAGAACCTAAGGATATTTACGTTTTCCTTTCTCCCTTTCAGTTATTTGTTTAATCATTTTTAAGAAAGATACTTTAAATTACAGCATTTCTACAGCAATAGAACATGATCGTTTAAACAATTTATTTTTACAATCGTGATGCATAGTACTTTTATAAAATCATCGATATTTTCATAAATATTAAGAACTTATAATGTGTTATACTTTATTTATTTTTACATCAATTATAATAAAATTATTTTAGTTTTGCATAACAAAGCAACAGTACCTGGATTAAATTTGTACGTACCGTATAAGCTGCTATTCGCATGCATGTTCAAGCAAAAATTCAGTTTTTCCGCTTGTTTCTTAATTCCAATTTAATAATTATAAGAGTTTAGGACATTCCACAAAATGCGTTCAATAGCTTTAGAGATCAAACGTAAAATGGCTTTAATTAAACGATTTTTGACCCATAATTCATTGTTAGAAGAAACCAGTTGCTTTGAATGTTCATGGATGCAATGTTGTTATAACGCGAACTGCGATATCCATAGAGCAGGTGCGACTTTGTTTTAATTATACCATCTGTTCGCTGCTAAATTATCATGTTTATTGCAATAAAAATCAGAAGACATTAAAATCAGACGATAATTTCGAAAACGTGAAACTTTTAACTCCGAATAATTCTGAAATTTCAATGCATTTTCTTATGGTTTGGTAAATGCACTAAAAACCAGGTTTTAAGCAATATAAATTTGATTTCATTGGTTATATTCAATAAATAAAGTTAATTAGTAAATATCAATTACATTTTGAGTCATTCTTTTTGATGAAAACAACAAAAGAACCGTTTGTTTTGCAATTAATGCAAACGAAAGTCGAAATTTTCAACAAACGATGTCACTTAGCACTTTCTTCCACTAAACGATCGTTCCACAATCGGACGATTTCGGAGGAAAAAAATGCTAACGGCTCTTAGCACTTTCTTCCATTGAAAAAGTGCCGAAAACGCGAGCACCTACCAACTTCGTTTACGAAAAATGTACAAAATCGAATGTTTTCTAAAAAATTGAAAGTTGTTATGTTTAAAGGAGATAATAACATAAACATTAACACAAAAATCTCAATTTTTTCAAAAATGTCACTTAGCACGTTCTTCCACTCAGCTCTTCAATTATTCCCGATTATCCGAAAATTCCTATGGAATCTCTATTAACCGAAAGTGATCCGGTCCCATATCGTTCGGGTAAGCGGGCCTCTACTGTAAAAATAAAAAATTAATCCGTTCCTTTCTAAAACAAGGATACATTTTAAAAGAGACATTACAGATACAAAATATACATAAATTAATATTCCATATCACTCGAAATCTTCTTTAAAACCAATGAACAAGAAAATTAACATTTGCATTAAAAAAAAAAGCTGAAACGTTTACACAGTTGGCCAACCATGCATAAAAACACAGGCATTAACTAAATGTTTAACAAGGTTATCAACACGGTAATGAACTTGAAAGCATTTCCATATGGTGGGTATTAAAACGGGTCGAGCTGAAAACTTAATCTCGTTCTCACTTTCCATTGTAACAATGCCAGGTTGTGGCCGAAATGGGCATTAAACCGAATCACTTTTATTTCCATTGTGTTGTGATTTTTTTATAATTGGTGTTAAGGTTTTTTTTAATTGATGTGCTGTTTGTTAGTTAGGTGGTGTTGTTGCATGTTATTTATGGAAAATGAAGCAATTGCTTCTGCCTGGCAGAATAAGGAATTTAGCGTAATTGTAACTCTCAAATTTTTTGGCTGTTGTTGTTTTGACGTGTTTTTTTAGCTATTAATTTATGTTATACTTGTAATATTTCAGAGTATATTTCAATCAAAAATATAATTTAAAACGTGCTGTGTATTTTGAAAACGAAAATGAAACGACAAACATATTTTAAACAAGTAGGTTTGTAACAGAAACTGTTACTTAGAAATGATTCCACACGAAATTCGTGCGTCCAAAAAATTGCAGATTAAAAAGATCAACATACAACATTGCACAAAACCACAAACTACCTATCCCCTTAAAAAAAAACCTAACGAATTGATTTTAAAATATTATTTAAAACACAAGAGACAATGAAACTACCAAAAATAAAACACAAAATTATTTCCCCTATATAAATAAGTTTGAAATGATATCATAATAACACAAATAAATTTGCTTTAAATTTTATTTAATATAAATAAATATTCGTAGGTGGAAATTTAGTTTATCCCATTTAAAATGCCATTCTTATGCTTTTCAAATGAGTATCAACGTTTGTATTGTTTTTTAATAGTTTAGGTGCTTTGAAATCGATCTTTTTTTTGTGTCCACTTGTCTGAAGCATTTGTAGTAGGGGCAGTAAAAGTGGGTAACGGACAGACGAACGAACATAGAACTTATAAAAGCTTCTCCTTTTTACATTATAAACGTAGTACAAAGCTAAAGATAGCGTTCAAAAAATTTCATTTCAAATGCGCAAACCGTAGTTATACATGCACAAAATCCGTCACATTTTAAAATGAGACTTAAAATAATAAAATAATTGGTTAATGTTTTATAAAAATAAATTATACAAAGTACAAATTACTAATTTAATCTGTGCAAGTTGAAATTTATTAAACACACTCTTCTGTTTTTAGTTTTGACCCCACAAGCGTAAATAATATTAGGTCGTGATTGTACACCAGGAATGACACGAAATTCCATCATGATAATTAAATTTATGGAATAATATAATGAACAAACAAGAATATATTTAATCTTTTAAGTTTTGGGGGTAGGAGTAGATACATATATATTCCAGCTTGTGTGCTTGATCAGAGACCCGCTTTATAAGCCTCCGTCAAGTTAGACAGACACATATTTTTTTTTACTGTCACAGAGAACAGTACACCCAGAGCGAAGGCAAGAATCGAACCCGTACCCGTTACAGAGCGCAGACTGTTAGCGTAATGGTCCAAAACACTCGGCCATCCGGGCCCTGTTTTTAGTTAAAAAAATTGCAATTTTGTTTCACCAGCTAAAGTGTCAAGTATGAAAATTTTCCATTCGCTACTAGATTTTTTTTTCTACTTCTTTTCCCATGAAATTCATTCTACTTTTTTTTCTCAGTATTATAGTTCTGTTATGTCTAGTATTGAAATATTTTGCCCTTTCATTTTAAAAATTTATATAAAATATTCATATAAAATCTTAGAAACATCTAAAGTATGTGTATATTTACTTTACAGAGATAACATGACGAATTGGGAGAAGTTCCACCTTGAAATCAGCAAGTACTACATGTATCCAGAAGACGCCAAAACGGTCAATGGAATGCTGAACGACCTGGCCAAGCAGAAGATCGTTGGAGTAGGTAAAAAAAAACTTCATTGACATTATATGTATGAACGTAAGGGGTAAAATCGTACATTTAAACTCACATTAAGTTTGCAGCATGTAAATGTTCTACGGAAAAAGGGGTAAATAGTTCGCATTTCCGAGTGCGAGAATCGAGTAAAAAAAGGTATTTCACACTCAATAAACAACTTCATTCGTTATTTTATTAGTTTTTTTTAAAGTTAGAATGAAATATTAATTATTTTTTCTTTCAATTTTAACGTAACAAGACGCACGAATATCAGAGTATCTCAAAGGGGTAGCCAATCAGAGAAGGCGAAATTTCGTTGCCTGCTCTGATTGGATAGTGAGGTTTATTTACTCACGACGTTTCCTCCACGGATGCGCGCGCAACTGCATACTTAATCTGTGGTTGACTGTAGTTGACGGTGCGATTTAGTTTTCAAAATTTGGCGCGTTGGAAGCAAAAAGAGTTCTATAGTAGGGTCGAGGAACGACTCGTACTGAGCTGCCATTGGCAGCCATGGCTCACTACGGAGCCCAAAAGAGGGGCAGTTAAGCCTAATAAGTGCTAGTTAATCTATAATTTTGATACTGAAAAAGGAAGTACACCCAGGGCAAATGCGAAAATCGAACCCGCACCCGCTACAACGCACTGACTGCTAAGGTTATGGCCTGCGATCCAAACCACTCGGCCATCGGACACAATATAGAGGGGCATTTGGGGCCCATGTTGGTCCATGATGCGGTTGGTAGGTTCAGTCTCTACCCTACTATAGAACTCTTTGGTTAGAAGTGGTAAACGTAGACTATCATAACACATCTTGTAATATTTAGATAACCAAGTACCTTTCGACGGATAAGTTATTGGAACTATTTATCGTACTTTAAAAAGTCGAAAAGCAAACTCGTTTGCAGTTTCTAAGCGTTTCCTTCAAAACATGTTCTCAATAACATCATTTCGGGGCTCGTTTAAGGCCCACATTGCTTCTTTTTTTTTTCTTTATCCTGACGGGCTTTTTGTGGCCAAGTTGGTATAAATCTGGAGTTGTAACTTGAAGATTGTGGGTTCGAATAGAGCATGAATAAAAACGTTGTCGCAATTTTAAAAAGCGCGAATATTTAACCAGACAAAAAACGCTAATTAGCAGGATGTTATTGTATCTAATACAGAAAATACCTGTATTTTATGCCGGTTTTTTGCGACCTAGCTGCCAGTTTGAAAAGACAAAATTTGATAAGATTTTTTACAATGTATGAAATAACTTTATTTACTGCACTCTTAATCGTTAAGATGCAATGTTGCAAAAGAGTAGAATGAAACTGGTAATGGAGATTACTACCTTTTGTAATAAATTGGTTAGTTACAACAATTTTCCTTGACTCATAAAAAAAATTCCAAATCATACATTACACTTGAATTTTTTACACGGTATGACATAACTTTATTTACTGCACTCTTAATCTTTAAGACGCCATGTTGCAAAAGATTCGAATGAAACTGCTTTTGGAGATTAATACTTTTTGTAATAAGTTGGTTAGTTAAAACAATTTTCAACGACTTATAAAACAAATTCAAAGTAATACATTACATTTGATTTTTTTTTAAACTTTATGACATAACTTATTTACTGTACTCTTAGTCTTCAAGAAGCCATGTTTCAAAAGAGTTGAATGAAACTGCTAATGGAGATAAATATATTTTTTGTAATATATTGGTTATTATAGCAATTTTCAACGACTTAAAAATTCCAAGTCATACATTACATTTGTGTTTGCAGTTCAACTTCCAGGTGGAACGCAAATTAAGCTCCTGATGACATTTGAAAATGGTGGCAAAGCTCTGTTCAAACCTATGAGGTAAGACATTACAACGAATAATTTTGTTTGCTTTAAAAAAAATATGCACATGCAACCTCAATTTATTTCAAATAAAAAAATAAAATATAAATACATTATAATTTAAATCTTTTAAACTCTTTATCCCCTAAATTAGGGTTTCGAATTATTTTGGTTGACGTGCTTTAAATCATTAACGATTTTAAACAAGACAATTTGCTACACGATATCTGATTAAGTTCATCGAAATAAACAAAATATCAAATAACTAAAGACCATAATATTAAACAATTTATGTAGGGCAATTAAGTTAAACGTAAAAATTGTTTTAAAAAAAACTTAAATTTAATATTTTTATTAGGAAAAAGTGTTAATGTTGAATCACCAAGTCGTCGTTGATAGGTTTAATGCTATATTGTGTAAGTAATGGACGATTCGAAGGGGGTGGAGCTTGGTTCGTTAATGGGATAGAAGACAATGTTTGACGTAGCTCTGACGTCGCATTAGAGGTGCTGTCGTTATGGTTTAGAACAGGGTTTCCCAACAAAATTTTCTCGCGGACCCCTCATCGAATCTTTATTGTGACAAGGACCCCCATTAACACCTAATCCTAAAATTAAAAAGTGAGAGCCATTTAAGAGTCTTTTTTTATTTTGCAATTTTTTTACAGTTACAACAGAGAACTCCATCAGTATACAGTTAGTTTTATTTTTCAGTTTTTAATGATATAAATCTGTTGAGCTCCCATTATTTCTGAAATATTAGGTTTCAAACTTGAAACTTTCAATCTGAAATCCGACCGCGTGTTGAACCGATTCCTATATTGGTTTTCATGAAACAAATGAAAGAAACTGCTTGCTCACACTGAAAGGTGGTTGAAAATGGAAGGATCTTTTTCATAGCTTTATCTCCAAGTTTCTGAAAGTCCTTGCGTGCTAATGCCCAGAAGTCTGTAATTTTATTACCGATGAAACGGTTTTTCATCGTACCCACTGCTGGACAGATCCACAAGTTGATCTTGCTCTTATTTAGTGAGGCCTTTGATTTTGTGTATTTTTCCACAGCTGAAAGAATTTCGAACCCATCTGACGTCAGGTTCTACTCTCTAAAAGTGGTGTCTCGGCTACATTGATCTTGATCTGGTCGGGCAAATTCTCCTCTAATGACTCCGAGAATTATTTTAAAGTAGAAAAGTTAGTGACTTGTTTTCTATCCTTGACGCCCGGACTTTTTGACACCCCACTTATCCCACACTGTTTGACCATAGCACCAATCTTGCCCTCAACTTTGAACGTGTCTACAATTTTTTCCTTGTAAAACTCAAGTTTAACAAATTAAAGTGTTCATATACATGAGCTAAGTAGTATCCAACTGAGTAAAAGTTAAGGAAAGTAAGTGAGAAAATTTTGAGTGATAGTTTCGCGCTAGACTCTGCTCATGCAGAGATCGGCCAAGACAAAAATTCTGTTATCATACGAAATATTTTTAATATATTTTTAATGTTCTAATAGCATCTTGCGGACCCCTCTGGCATTGCTCACGGACCCCTGGGGGTCCGCGGACCACCTGTTGGGAACCACTGGTTTAGAATAATTAGCTGACGGGAGGTCTGTTTATTCGATTAATTCATTATTGACGTCTTTGTAAACACCATTAAAGCCTTCACTTCCATTTTAAAAAGTTCATTTTAATTTTTTTGTTTTGTTTTTCGTGTAACTTAATTTGTCCTAAATAAATTGTTCAAGACAATGGTCTGCAGCTGTCTTATACTTTGTTTATGTGATAAATTTTAACTGAATGATTATTTATTATCGTGTCTCAAATTTTCGTACCAACCCATAAATTATATACCATCGTAAAGTCAAGTGATACACAAGAAGATTCATATCTATACTGAAGTAAAAGCTATTATGAATACATTTATGTTTATCTATTTCCTTAATTTAAGTGTGTGTTATCGATAAACCTCTCAAGCTTGAAATGTTAAATTAAATGTTCATAATTGCTGTTTGTTTTTCAGAGATGTATTAAAAGATAATAAAGTATAATTGTGCTATTGAACCTAAATTAATATGCATGAAAAACTCCGAACATATCTTTCCGCCTCTTAAGTGCCCATTGAATAAATATTAAAAGGTTAAAATTATTAATATATCTTAAGATTTTTTTTTCTCTCCTTTCATGAAAACTTTATTTTTTAATGCTTTTTGCTCCTATAATCGTACATCTGAACATTGGTTGGTTGACATATATTCTCAGGCTTGTGTGCTTGGTCAGAGACCCGCTTATGAACCTTCGTCAAGTGAGACAGACAACACAACACAACCCACACACACCCGACAGATGCTGTCCCCTGAAGGGGATATCTGAACAAGAACATTAAGCATTCAATTCGAAAGGGCAAAGTGATTGTTTCCTTATGTGATGGCATTTGTTGTAGAAGGAAGGCAAAATGGATTGAATTCAAGTGGTGGCGCCATCTGTTATTTTAGTGAAAAACTATCTTTGACCCGATATCTTACGAAAGTTTTGAAATATCATTTTATACTTAAATTCTTTCTTAGTTCACTCTATAGTGCAACTTTTCAATGCTAAGTATTAAAAAAAAGGAAACAACTCCTAGATTAATATGGTTGTTTCCAAGACATTATTTTCAAAGGTAAGGCACGACCGACTCATTTTTAAGACCAGGGAAGCTTTCCATGACAACTCGCTTTCCGTCCGATTAGGAACAGCCAATACTCCTATCCTTAGTGTTGACTATAAAAAAGAAAGGAAAGCGTGACACCGCGATATCTTATCCGGCTTTAAAATTGAGTTAGTCCTAGCTACAGCCCGGGGCTGGGGAGCCCAGTCGGTTAGGCGTACGCCTTGCATGCGAAAGGTTCCAGGTTCTGGTCCGGGCATTGCCAAAATAGCTGCCGAACGAAAAAGGCTCGTGTCCGAGTGCACGTTAAATAATCTCCAAAGTTCCAACACTGCGTACGATGTCGCCCTTAACGGTTGCGTTGGGTGCCCATTCAGGTGTCGGCTGTTCACTTGACTGTGGTTCTGAATTATGACGCCTGTCTACAATAGCCCTCGTGTGCTCTAGGGCAACGATAATTCAAACCTACCTACCTGGCTAAAGCCCAGGTTTTTTTAGGTCTCTAGAATTCAGTTTAAAATGAAAATTGTTGTTTGTAAAGATAAAAAAAGTTGAATTAAAGTCTAGTGCAAATAATGTTTTACGCAAGACAGATAAATAAGGTGATAATCTACATAAATTACAGGGAAAAGTCTACACCTTAGTCCCAACTTGTCCTAGCCGGCTATGTGTTTGAGTAAAGTTTGTGTTATTTTTTCTTTCAGATTTCCGAGAGAAGTAGAAACCCTGCCAAATCACTTCTATTTCACAGATTTCGAAAGGCATGTCAGTGAGATTGCATCTTATCATCTTGACAAGTAAGTCCATTTTACTATGAAAAATAACTTAAAATCAACCAAACCCAACAAAAAGCTTCATAAAACTATGCCAATTTATTTTACTACAAAAAGCAAAGGAGAAAGAAACTACAATCTATAGTTCTCGCCACCCTTATTTGAAACACTTTAGGGATAGAAAACAGAAACCGTTTTTTTTTTGCCCTCGGTTTTGACTGAAAAACCGGTTTTTTCATGAGGCCGGTCTAAACCGGAAACCGGTTTTCTGCAGTAAAAACCGGAAATCATTTTTCTCTCAAAAAACGCCATCCCTACCGCTTCTTATTTGATTGGCGGCGAGTATAGACAATTCGGGGACCTCAGATGGGGCTGTAAAAATTTTTAGACTAGGTAGTTATTTCTTTTAAACACATAATATAAACTTCTAGAGTTCATGAATAATCAATAAATTACAGGACACGAGTAAGATTGTTCTCATAAATTTACTAAAACAAGTAAGACCCAATTTAATTTGTCCTTTATTTTTTTCAGAATTCTGGGTTTCCGTAGGGCACCTCCAGTTGTTGGAAGGAAAGTAAATATTTCTGCAGAAATTTATCCTCTGGCTGAGCCAGAACTACACAAAACTTTCTTTGTTTCTCCAGGTAAGTTTACTGATGCAATAATTTTTCTACTTCATAAGCTCAACAGCCTTTTGCACCCCTAGGCACACTCGCTGATCCTCCTCCAGTTAACCCTATTAGCCACAATGTGGGTGGTAGTCCTCTACGTCTCCTACAATTTTGTAAAAAATCCCTTTTTTGGTGGGGTAAATCAAGCGGGACATCTTACAGATAGCCCATTAACGTAATTCGGGATGCTTTTATAGTTCTCACAATAGGCGCGTTTACATGAGCCATTGAATCCATGGATTGAAGAGCAAACTCAGCAATTTTCTCTCTTGTGGATTTCTCCCAGACAGAACCGGAATTGCAGGGTTCATTGGGGGGTTTTGCAAACGCTACAATGAAGGAGGGTTTGATTTTTCATACCATGAATTCGTCCACATACTATAATTTGGGTTAGAAATCCTGCGTGAACTCTTTTTCCCCTAATGGTGATTTTGGCATTCCATGGATTCAATCGCTCATATAAACGCGCCTAATGTCAATCCCGCCAAATTTTCTGCAAATTTCATAGTTGTAAAGAATTATCCACTATTTGTTCTACTGAATAGGTCCGAACATTTTCCTTAATAATTTCCTTTCAAATATTAGCAGCTTTTCTTCCACTGTTTTATTCAGGTCCAACATTCACTTCCATATAGGACAACAGGTTTGATTAATAGATCTGATAGGTCTGATGCAATAATTAATCCTTTTAAAATTACCCAAAGCTTGGAACAGCTTGGAATTCGGGCTTACAGTTTCGCAACAGTTTACAGTTTTAGCACTCTTGCAGGTAAAACGTAAAGCCAACACGTGTGATACAAGTTCTCACATGCTACAATAATCAGCAACATTTTGCATACTTATGTTTACGGCATCAGATGTAATCGAATAGAGCAGAAAGCGCTGTGAATATGCATCAAATGTACTATATTTTTTTTATAAAACTTATTCGCAGTAAACTCACCAAAATTACTAGAAGCTGTCATAACTTTGTACAAATCAGTATTCTGAGTGAGCATATTCTGAGCAATATATCCTTCCCCTTTCAGCCGACAAAGTGTCCTTCAGTGTGCTGAATATTCCTGCAATGCATTGGAATAAAGGGCAAATGTGCTGTACATAATTATTTTGGGGGGAACTCGTTTTAACTACTTATCAATTGTCGTGTCTATGTACAAATTAGCATTGCTGGTTTATCGAACACACTACTCTGATTTACTATAGTCTGAGTCACATAAGGCCATAAGTATAGAAAGTAACAGATATGCCCATCGATTGCGCAATCCCGTACAACGCAATACAAACACCGCGATTGTGTGGTGAAGCCACTTTTCGCCGTTTTCGCAATGCATCATGGGATACTGTTTCCAAAAACTGCTTTTGACGAAGAGTTGCAATAAAAATTGCATTTTTAATATGCTGATTTTGAAAATATCTACCTCATATCTGCCAGAAATTATCAATACATATCCATCTATAGACTTATGCTAGCAAAACTGGTTAAAACGTTTTAATTAGTTAATATTAAATATATATTTTTTATTAGTCGAATTTATCTCATGGTGCCATCTGGTGGCTTATGGCATTCCATGAGAGGGCTTGCGAACTCCTTATGGGATACTGGTTCAAAAGTGGCTTCACCTTTTCCCCTAGAGGCAGATCTGCTACTTTCATGCATAAATCAATCTATCCTTTCCCTTTCAGCCGGCAACGTGTGCTTCCACGGACAATGCAGCTACTACTGCGACACCGGCCACGCAGTCTGCGGCGACCCAGACATGCTAGAAGGCAGCCTGTCGGCATGGCTGCCCGCCAACAACGTCCTGCATCACAAGCCTGTCAAGTCTCCATGGCGGAGGTCCTACAACAAGCGCAGAAAGGCGGCATGGGAGAGCGACAACTACTACTGCATCAACCACGTCAAGCCCAATCCCCCATATGACCACGGGCGGAGGCTGTATGACGTGATGGACCTTGCCATATTCGACTTCCTCACAGGTTGAGTGGTTTTCCTTTTTAAACTTTGTAGGATTATGTCCAATATTCGACAAACATAGAGTACGCAAAGGGCATTTTTTTTAAATCATCAACTACGAAAAATACGAGCAATAATTAAGACATGACGCGTACGGGCACAAGAACATGCACAATCAGCCAACTTGAGCCGTGATGTATCTACATAAAAGTTAGGTTAGGTTTGAATTATCGTCGCACTAGAGCTACTCGAGGGCTATTGGCGACGGGCGTCGTATTTTAGAACCACACATAAAAGTTAACGGTTAACAGTTTACAAGTCTAATTTACATTAAGTCCGAAATAAAACAGATAATCACCAACAAACTTTAACCGTTCTTTGTTAGTACCCCCTAGATCTGAGATAGCCTATTCGAGAAATTTTGCAATGGAACTTAGAGCCGTTTATTTCGTTGTTGAAAATTTCACCTAAGGCGGTGAATGTATGTAATAGTTGAGGAGCCTAGAGGCCAGGGATACAGGTGCAGATTTTTTTAGAATTGGAAGTGAAGTGCACTAAGTATAGTTGCTGTGGAGTCAAATAATGTTGTGGTAAAGTACCAATCAAGTATTCATCGATGCCACTCGAGTATCCATCGATGCCACTCGAGTATCCATCGATGCCACTCGAGTATCCATCAATGCCACTTGAGTACCCATCAACGCACAACCTTTAAGAGCAACTTGGCGTCGGGACTTGAAAACATTTTGACGTGCAACCCCCTCTATATGTGGTATTATTCCTCGTATTTTTCGGCTGAACAGACCGTTTATAAGGCGGCAGATATTTTGACTGCCCAACCCAAACTTGAGATCCTTCGCATGCTAGGCAATCGCCTCACCCCCTGTAATCAAGATGGGTTTATTTTGTAAGGTAATCTTAAAATTATTACTGCCGTGATAAGGTAAACTGCAGTATCTTCCATAGTGACTTGGACCTTTGTTGCAAGCACTCAATTACTTTAACCGGTAAGAAAACATACTGGAACTTTTTTTTATTTTATTTTAGAGCAAAAATGGTGCAACTCATTGTGGCGATTACTGCAGTTTACCTTATCACGGCAGATTAAGTGTGAATAATTGTGCATCCCTTTTGCAAATTGAACTACTATCAGCATATTAAACATCAAAATAGCATAAGAACATCAAACGTGATGAAAATAAGTTAACTTATGTTTCTTTCCCCTTAATAGGCAACATGGACAGACATCACTATGATGAGTTTACAACTTTTGGCAATGACAGCAGCATTATTCATTGGGATCATGGACGAGGGTAAGTGTAAAAATGTTTACTAATTTTTTTACAGCCTCAGTGTACTCTGTTTGTTATGGCGCGGAATTATGAATTCTTACCTGCGGGGTCCTACTTGCAACTTTAAGTGAACGGACATTAGCAAATTTCAGGTATCCAAAACATTTCTCTACAAAATATTAGTGTTTTGATACATTTCAGTTGTAACGGAACCAGAAGATCAAGTGAATGCAAATGAAATTATTTGTCTTATTTGATGTTTATTGACGACAAATGCTAAGCACATAAAGACACGAATTGTATAGTTTATTATCTGATAGAAACAATTTAATTTAAAGTCAAAAGGTAATGTTCGGGTTCATTAGTTTTATGTCCGCTTTCGGACTCCAGCTCCAAGTGCGGCGTTCAGCTACCTCGAAATCGTTTCTGGCTCCCGTGGGAAAATGGGAATAGTTCCAAATTGGAGGGTAGGAGGCTCTAGATTCAAGGACGTTACACAGTGCACACACAAAAAGTAGATAATTAGCTCGGAAAGCCTGTTCAATCTCACAAAATATATATATTTTTTATCTTGATTAATTTTTCACACAAATTCATAGTCATTCAAGAGTTTATAATTTTAGTTACGTCACATTAAAAAGTTATGTTTGGGAGCATAAATGTTCCTGAGAAAAAAATGTGAGAGCCCCTATAAAGTGGGAGTCCTGGGCACGTGCCTGATTTGCCCTGCCGAAAAACAGATCCTGATTACCGGTTAAACAGCTTTTACAGGAAAAATTTTTAACCAGAACTGCTAACCTCTCCAGATGAAACAATTCTTTTACAACTGCTGGCACAATGCAGTAATATTTAATGTTTCTCCTTTCGAAAATCTGTCAAATGGCTTGTTTCACAAGACCTAAATCAATCTTGCTTTCATTGTTGGTTTCGGTGATTGTTAGCTTGACATGGTAAGTTCCACACACGGCATTGATTATACCAATTGCTTCTTTATTTTCATTCATGTGGAAACATGGCTACTCAAGACGTGAAACTTGCCATGCCCTGAACATACGGAAAATTTCGGTATTACCGGATTAAATCCTGAAAATTGGCAAGTCTGCCTTAGCAACCTGTTCTGAAAAGAGACCTAGAATAAAAAGAGCCAATGAAATATTTGTCGAGCAACTGCACCAAATAATGTAGACGAAGTCACTTCATTGTAAAAGACACTGCTAAACATATTCACAGAAAAGCACACCTGACACTTATCATAACCCATCCTATAGGTTTGGCCGCACAGAACACGACGAAGACTCCCTGCTCACACCACTCAGGCAATGTTGCACACTGAGACTGTCCACGTTCAACTCCCTCCTATCCCTCCACATTGGTCCAAAGAGACTGAGCCATGCCATGCGAGAAAGCATGGCGGGTGATCCTATTGCTCCAGTGCTAACGGAACCACATCTATTGGCACTGGACAGAAGGCTCGAGAAGGTTTTGAAAGTTGTGCGGCGGTGTCTAGAGCTTAACACTTTCATGCCCCGCTCTGTTGTGCTGTTTGATGATCTGGATTATGTTGTTAGAGTTCCATTGAATACGTAAGAAGTGTTCAATACAGAAGCTGGTTCAAGATCTTCATTTAGGGGGAGAGGTCACGTAAAACTATGAATGATTACTAATGAATAACATTAATAACTAAAAATAATGGACATATAAAATTTTTAATTGTTGTTGCGTTTTCTCATCTCCGTGTCTAGCAGAGCTAGATCAGGTGCATGAGTTTGTTCACTCTAAAGGCCTTATCACACGAGAGCTCGTTCGTTCAGCGACGTCCCTACGCCGTTTCAAAAACAGGTTTTTCGAGCAGCTTTTGCTGGATGAGTTTTTTCGAGTCGACGCGAAAAAATCCACTACTTTTTTGCTGATCGAACGGCTGCTCCAATCAAAGACGAAGTTCAGTCATGACGTCATGGCCGAGCCTCCTCCTCCAATACCGCGATAATACTGCTTTTAAGTTTGTGATGTCACGCGTGACGTAGCCTTTCTCTGGATGAGGTGTTTGCCGTCCTAAAAGTTGTTTGATGAGCGACGTTCCTACCGTCTGATAAGGGCTTAAGAATGCCTAGCACAAACAGACTATCTTGAATCAGATCTTTCCTGGTAATCCCCAGACAAGATAAAATATGGTCAGGGTAGGCATGAGCAGAACACAGTGAATGTTGCTGTTTTAGTGACATTTATTCGTGTTTTTATTTATGCACTGGGTTTAGCTATTAGTTATCTTATAGGTTTACTGAATATTTAAAACCTATCAAATATTTTGATGATTAATTAATAACAACAAAAACAGGTCATTTCTGAGTTTTGGGGTGTAATGAACTCCCCTTCTACTCCTGGTACAGTATACTGTGCAAATATTCATACCATGTCATTGTTTTTTTATACTTGTAACAGAGATTTTTAGTTTGTACTGGATTTCAATACTTTCTGTGGGGATGAAGGAATTTTAACCTTGCTTCACATCTGAAAAGCAAGTTAATCAAATTATAATTTAGCAATTAGAAAGTTTTTATAAGTAAATTATTATTAACATTTTTATTTATTGGAAGATTCTAAATATAAAAATACTTTGCAACAGTAAGTAACCGTCACATGCTTTGGTGCTAATTCAAAGATTTATAAAAGCATTATAAAATTTAGTTACACACAGTCAATAAATAATTAGATAAGAGTCCTTAAGAACGTTTCTACCATGACATTTTCTAAGTTCTATTCAGGCTTCAAAAACTTATTAAAACTGTTATAAAATGCCATGTAATACACTAAAGTAGGCACATATGAAAGGAGTTTTATTGGTTGTGGGATATAAAAAAATATATTATGAAAGCACACCATATACTGTTTTGCAATGATGTACTAATTAAACTAACTACCAAACTGTAACACTTAAAATAGCTTAATCCAAGATTAAATTAATTACATATTTTTTTACTACTTACATAGATAGAATTAAACTGTGAAAAATACCAAATTATACGGAATTTTTTTTTAGCAATGAACAAACACCAGAATACTCGTTGTTCACCTGATACTTTCTGTTGCATGTTCTGTATTATATTATGATTTCTTGTACATTATATTGTATTGGTTTTCTCTTTTATACTAACTGTTTCTAAAATGACTAACATTCCTATGTTATGGGTGATACAAATTGTAGTACTAATAATTAATAATAAATATACTTAATAGAGCATAAATTGCATGTTTATAAAATAACCAGATAAACTGTTGCAAGTATTCCATTTGTAAAATCATAAATTTAAATAAACAATTTTATTTAAAATATTAGTTGTCATTTCAATGTGTGTAGTATATTTTTTTCCAAAAAGCATCTAAATTTACAAAAAAAAAGTTGTAATACATCTTATTAATACATTACAAACTTAATTTCAAAATCTATATGTAATGCAAAGCAATTCTTAAACAAAATAAACTTTTGGTAAAACAACGTTACACATTCGAAGTTAATAAGAAGTAGGACATTTAAAAACATAAATATGTTTTAATTTTTCATAACTTGGTATCAATCACATTTGTTAAAGCAGCACATTGTTATTACATTTTATTATTAATCCTCCCATATTTAACAACAAGGATTCTAAACCATCTTTATACTACTTTATTAGAATTATTAACAAACAGACAATGGCATTTCAATTTCTATTGCACAAAGCAATTCTTCAATAATACCCAATTGCAAGGTATCAATCTAAGGTTATTAAGTAAAGCCCTTATCGTTATCATATGTCTTTTCATAGGTTCAGAAAACATACACCCATCATAGTAGAAAATTTTATGTAGTTGTAAGTTTATACTTGTCGTCATAGAAGTAAGGTATTATTTTCATGAAAGAAGAATAATATCAAGTAAACAGTTCTATTGCATTTTTTTTTGCAACGATCAATAGGAAAGAAGTTAGAAGATTTTATTAATTGGTATTCTATTAAATAAACCAGTTATAATAGATTTTGGTAGTATGAACCAGAAAATTTTAATATTATTAATGTGTGGAAAAAAGTACTAGCACAAAAAAAACCCGCACAATGCAAGAAATTTAAAAAAAGGAAAGACAGTTAAATATATTGAAGTTAAATATCTTTATCGCTCACTTTTCAGTGGTCTTTTTATGATATGGTAATAATAGAAGTGAAAGATGTCATATTGGTTACAAACTCAATATGCTTTAAATGCCGAAGATGTCATTTATAATCTTCTACTATAAAAATGAACAAAATACTGATGTGATATAGGATGGAGTCAAGTTTATCAGCTAAAAACATTTCATCAGAAGTTTATAAAACAATAATAATATACTTTGTTACAAGAACAAGAACAATATAAAAATACTATGGAACCCCATAGGGTAAAAATACCCTGCAAGAAAACAAAACCATTTATAGTTGAAATCTACCAAAAAACAACACACAAACAAATAAGACAGAACAAAAAGTTTGAAAACCTAGACCTAACCAAATGAATCTGAAAACCTAGTAGTAAAAACAGAACTTATTTATACAGTAGTACAACTTTGTTTCTAAAAGTATACAATATATTATTAACAAATATCATTTATATCATGTTACTAACAAATGCATACTCACAAATTTAAAAAAAACTGGTGATTACCCATTGATATTCCACAGGTTCGGCAAAACCATGCACGATGAGCCAACAGCCATCCAGCCCTTGATGCAATGCTGCGTGATACGACTCTCCACCTTCAACCGCTTGTTTTCATTCCATCGAGGCCCTAGACATCTCAGCGACTTGATGAGAGACAGCATGGCCAAAGATCCCGTGGCCCCGGTTCTCATCGAGCCACACCTCAAAGCTCTGGACAGAAGAGTTGGCAAGGTCCTGGAAGTCGTGAGGTTGTGCCTTGAGTCCAACTCGCCTGACTTAGTGTTCCTGGACGACTTAGATTAGCATGTTGTGAAAGTGACGATAGTTTTGTTGCAGAGTGTTGGAATGTGTTGTTGGTGGCATCAGGTTGATTGGAGTTTTGGATGGATTCTAATTGTTTTGTTTCATAATGTGGATTTTGCATGGCAAATTTACATTTTATATGATTTAAACTTAGAAAGTCTTCCGCTTGACAGATCATCCTTCTTAATGGGATTTATCAAATGTGCTTGCTACCACTTATTACTTATGGTTTGAAAATAAAAATAAAATGAATCCATATGCATATTTAACCTAAATGAAACATTTAGAAAAAAAATTATTGCAAATATGTCTTAAATGCAACATAACCCTATCTCTTTAATAGCTCAATGTAAGATCACTATACAGAGTTTCTTTTTTTTTTAAAGATTTAAACGAGTGTATGAAAGGAAGTTTCTTACTGGATGCTAATTAAAGTATCAACACATTTCTAGACACATGCAACAAAATTGTCACAAGATTTTGAGACGAACTTTTAAAGCGGCTGTGATTAAATTAAGCCCTGGCAGAAAAAAAGTTAGGTCACATAAGTTTATAACATTCCTCAAAAAATAGTATTTACCAGAGAAGTTAATTGATTTTTGTTACAATGATTTTTAAAAAAATGTATATAAAGTTAAAGCTATTGTTGGTTAAAAAATGACAATTTTATTTTATAGTTATATTACACATTTTTCATTCCTTTAAATTTATATTTTTAAAAAATGTGGATCATTGCTTTATTAAACATCTTGTACTGTACAAATTTCTCAATGAAAATTTCTGTTGTCTAAAAAAAGAAAACTTTTTATATATATTTAATAAAAATGCATTAACATTTGCTGAGAATGAATTATTTTTGAGTAATAATAGTTATTATATCAACTAGTACTATCATTGCCTTTCAAAAATAAAGACTTAGTAGTTATTCTCTTATAAGGCAGTTAACAACATAAAATACTACAATCTGATTTAGTGGTTTCATCTATTATAGATATGTATGCAGATAAACTTTCAAATGAAGTAACCAGAAAGGTGTTTGGATAAAACTTATAGAAAAAGTGTGAGCCAAACCAGGTAGATTAGTTGAAGTGTGGAACTTTAAGTTATGCCAAATGTACCATAAAAACAAAACAAAAAAAACCTTAGAAATTGTCATTTATCACTATACCAACTGTTTCCACATATCAAGAAGGCTTGAGAAATGTCAATTTTTAATTATTCAAAAAGAAACAAAACTTTAAGCCAGACAGATATTCAATAAAAAGGTATTTCAATTAAAACTAGAATTCATAACAATTTAGTCACAAAAAGAAATGGGCCACTATCGTTATATCACATCGAATACACTTAAATGAAATCTCAAAATTACGAAGATAGGATGCTTTTACGGAATATAAAGCAAATATGGCATTTTTTAACTAAAAAATAAACAGAACTTTATTTAGGTTTTGGCCTATATTAAGCTTATTTTAAAATCTAGCTTTCAGAACCATTTAAATACTGGCCTAAAATTAAAATAGTATTTTTTTTAATTATTGCACTGGTCACATGACAACAACATCTACAAAACAAAAACTAATGTGTCAATAATTAGCCCTTCAAAATATTATAATGTGAGAAGGTGATTGTTAGTCTGTTATGGTGGTGAAATTATAGAGAAAAAATAACACAAAGAAAGACAAAAAAAGCACACATTTTATTTTGAAAATCAGTGGTACACCAAAACATGTATAAAAATAGATATTACAATCAAAAAACAATACTAAACCTAAGTAGAAAAAACGCAATGATGCTTTGTAAATAGGAATGTAAAAATAATTTAGATCAGCAGAATATTAAATAATTTAACAGTCATAAACAACACAATATGAAGTAATTTTAAAGTCACAACAACTGTATAAAAGCTTTTAAAAAGTTATAACACCTAAATATAAAGATCTTTAAAAGTCATAACAAATGGACGTTTTTTTTTCACAGTTAAAATAACTGAACATCAGATCATTAAAAAATTATAACAGTTGATATTTTTTAAACAGAGAATAAGCGTATTCAGGGTGCCTCCTAAGCTTTCCTTGAATGTTTTGGATTCGTTTTCTTATCTGCTCAACAGTGTTTGGAATTAGAGGGTGGAGTAAATTGAAGTTTGGGTAGATAATATGGCCAAGGTGATTTAAGGTAAGGTGGTTATGGAATTCGTTGAGACACTGAGAAAAAAGAAAAGTTGTTAGTAGTATTTTATTAATTTACCCACATTGTGTTAGTAAAGTGCAAGAAGTATTATAATAAAAAGACAGAGAAACATAAATGATTTTAGACAAAAGCACTTTTTAAGGACAGTAAATAATTAACAAATCATAACAATTAATAATTAACAAAACATTAATTAAGAGTGTGACTACAACAACCTTCCAAGAAAACAGAAAAAAAGCTTACCTCTAAGAACAAGTCACCCAGATCAGAATCAGACCAATAACTTGTTGAAGGGTGCTTGTTTGCAAGCCAAAATGCTGCAGCTTTGCAAAAATAGGAAGGCATTTTCCAGTTTTCATGATCTCGCAACATCTACAAAAACAAAAATAATGCTCAAATAAAAAAAATTAAATGGCACATTTCCTGCATACAAATTAGATTAGACTACACGGTTAATTCAGCAAATTTTTATTATATTCATCAAGTTTTTAGAATATTGAACGGATTAAAAAAACTCAATCCTTTAAGCCCTTTAACTACAAATCGTCAACTTCAAAATCATTGCATGACTTTTAAATGTGGATACTTATAAATTATGTTTAATTAATACTGCTAACCAAAGAAAATACAAAGAACAAGTTTTTTTTGTTAACATATTTATATATATTTTTCAAGACTTTTTAGTTTAAGTTTAAATGATAAAACATCTTTTAAGTTACTTCATAGCTTACATCTATACTGCAGAATATATATAATTCTGAATAAACACATTAATAAAAATTGAAGTATCAAAATTGTGACAAATAAAAGAAATATTAAAACTGAGAGAAGTTTAAGCGCTTCCAGTAACTTTTCTGCTGCTTTAAATTATTTGGAATTATTATAATGACATTTCAAGATTTTTAAATAACATTTTCCTTTCTCTTGAAATTCCCTTACTATCCCTGGTTTTATCTTGGGAATTTGCAAGTTTAAGAAATATTACAAAAGTTAAAAAATTTACAATTTCCTTAAGATATAGAGAGTTGTCACTTACTAAGACAGTTGCCTAGACATGACTATTGAGAGTATGTTCCCAACAAATGCAATATTAATGTTTAGAAAAGTCAAGAAAACCATTTGGAAATGATACATTTTATCAAAACAGTGAAACTTAAAATTCTTTTACTAAATTTACAGATTACTTTTACAACTTTCCTTAATTTTTACAAATTGGTAACCCAGTGCTCAAAAAAAGGTTAAATTTAACGCTACTTACTTTCATTAACTTAATCACAATTTTGAGCGATTCTTTGTTGGCAAATGTATGTTTTTCTTGAACTGGGAAACTAACCCTCCATGCTTTTCTGGCCGTACTGGGTTTTAAGAAATTTAATTCTTTTTTCAATGGTTTCGGCACCATATGGCAATATTGGCCATTTTCCTAAAAATAATAACATGAGTTAGTTAAAAAGGTTATTATTGACTATACTTTAAGGGATTATAAATTATTTTTAAATATGAAATTCTCTTCTGTAAATTAAGTTATGGAAATGAGAAACAATTTTTAATCTTAACTATCAACTTGAATTACTGTGACTCAAGAATTTTTAGTGAGTGACATTTTTAAATATGTACTTTCACTAAACATCTTGATGCCTTGGGGAAATAAGGCCCATTTTGTGATAATTATGATTGTTTTATAGAACAATTATTTTTGACAACAGCATGTGATGAAATAATTGGTTTTAAGTAAAAATCACTTAACACAAATTGCAAGTTACTTTAAAGACAAAGAAAGTCAATATCTTCATATATGTATTAAAACAACCATAAATATAAAATTACTACTTAACAATTTGACTAACCAAATTTATTCTATGTCAGTAAGTTAAAACCACCAGTTTTTTAAGAAATTTTTGTGAAGTAACCGAGGAGCATTTAAAAGATGTCTATGGAAAGTTTCCTTTAGTGTCATTAGTTTTAATCATTATGCCAATCTTGATTATTGGATTTATTTGTATATGAATTATTATTTTTAAATAAATAAGTAATAATAATTTTGTATAATTTTTTTAGAAAAAAAGAATGACATACACACAGTTATTACATAAAATAAAAATTTTGAAAACATTATATTTCAGCATATAATCCCCAATTTCTGGAAAAACTAAATATTTTTTTAGTTGCTATGAACGAGAAAAAAAGAGGTTTCAAGAGACTTCACAGGCTGTATTGAATTAAAGTTTAAAGCATACTTCTGAAAGGTCATGGATGTTTGCGTAAGTGTATCTGGTCAGGTGGTCAACATCAATCAGAAAAACTGGGACCAAGTCGACACTAATGTACTCAAACTGTGTAGTACCAACATTCCCTTTTGTAACATAGCTGGAAACACACAATTTTAGGGTACAGGCAGGTCCACTTTCGGATTTCTCGACCTAGAAAAAATATATAAGAACCATAAGGTCGGAAGATCGAATTTAATTTGTTCCCTTAATCAAAAATTATAAAAAAAATGGGTAATTTTTATATCTTATTAATTTTATAAAAGACCAAAATTATAATTCGATATTGTGCACTAAGCCTTGTGGTCATTGGTGAGATATATATCAGGAATTACACACTACATTTCGTTCCCTTTAAAAGATCCACATTTCAATCACTCAGCCTGCCAAGATTTACGATGAACAATTTCAAAATGCTCTCTTATATTATCAAGTAATAATATGCAATTAAGGAAAAAAGAAGAATAAATCTTAATATAAATTATGGAAGATGTAACTAATGTAGCAATCAAAGGAATATAACAATCTTAATACAAAGTTTAATAAAGATAGCAAAAAGATAATTGAAACACGTTTTTGGCTATCGCTTTCCTACCTGTTTATTGTAGAAAAGTTAAATAGTATATTTTTATTGTTATTTTTAAAGACTTGAAAGTGATCATGAAATGAAATTATCAAATCACTTTGAAGATGAGCAAATGCTTTTTAAAGCATAAAAAAGTTCGACATAACTAAATTAAAACTTAATAATTGACTTTTTTTGTTAAACTTTGTACAGTTACACACTTCTTCTTGTAGCTCCACATTTGTATTAAAACCTGAATTTTAATTCCTTCTCTTTTTATATTTGAAGCTTCAGGCCAGATAATAAGTGCCAGATAATATGAATTCACCCACCTACGGCTTTCAGAATGAGAGGTACCGTGAAACAAAATTAGGCTCCCAAAATTCATGCTTCTGAAGCAATTAAATTGAAATTCTCATAAATTTTATAATTAGCTATCAAATAAATCGACATCAAATAATTCTTTTAGAGAAAAATTTAGAACTTAATATTAACAGTTACAGTCCGATTGCATTTACAAGCTACCTTGTTTTCATTGAGATTTCCAATAATATAAAAGCAAGATAGTTAAGCTTATATTATTCTAAATATTATCACATAAATTGTCAATATGGCTAAAAATTTAATGAATTAAAAATAATAATAATACAATTTAGACATCAGTAATACACTGCTTACCTTTAAAATACCAAGATCCTTGAACTTGGAGGTTTTTTCACAGTACGAGCAAAACTTTGCTACATTGGACTGGAACCAGCTGTGCACTTTTTTCAGAACCAAATAATTTCCATCAAAGAGAGACTTCAACTTATCATCTTCTAATTCATTAAGTGAATTTTTATCAACTTGAAATGTCACATATGGCAAGTTTTCCAGTTCGTTAACCTTTAAGAAAATCAAAATTTACATAATATCAATATCAGTTCAATTTTTCATACATTTTTTTCTAAATTTTTACTTTTGCAATCATATTATGAAGTTGAGTCATTCAATATCAAATTGCCCATGACAAAATTTTCGATTTGATTTTTCCAAAGTACTAACAACAAACTTATTGGAAATTTTTTTTTTTATAATTTTCCAAGATTTAAAAAAGTTAGAATTATTTTAATTGAAATGTTAAGCCTAACTTTTACTCATTTAGCTTTACACTGTACAGAAAAATAGCGTTTTAATTACACAGGTACAACTAAAATCAAAGCAACCAATTAAACATATTTATTGACTACTGTTGCCAATGGCAACATTTTGACATAAATGCAAGATTGTTGCATTTATATCAAATGTCAACACAACATTCTTATGTTGTGCTGCTCGAAAAACTGATTATACTAAACGAAAGTTAGAGGAGGGAGGATGGTTTAAGTAAATTATCACTAGAGCTACCCAAAATCTATTGTGACTGGTCAAATAATTTAATTTGGTTCGGTTTGAATTAAGGTCGCACTAGAGATACACATGGGCTATTGGAGCTGGGCGTCGTATTTTAGAACCACAGTCAGGTGGCGAGCCAAAACCTGAATAGGCACCCAACGCAACTGTTAAGGGTGACATTGTACGCAGCGTTAGGACTTTGAAGGATATTTAACGTGCACTCCCTTACACGGGGTATTATTCGTCGGAAAGTTTTGGCTGCACAGGCCGTTTATAGGTCGGCAGTTATTTTGGCGATGCCCGGACCCGAACCTGGGACCTTCCGTATGCTAAGCGAGTGCTTAACCGACTGGGCTCCCCAGCCCCGTCAAATAATTTAAAACTGCAGTCAAGTGACAAAGCCAACACAAGGGCAATTAGGGAAAGACATACATTGGGCTTTTTTTTTAATGAAAAATGAGCATGAACTGAAAATAAAGGTATCATTTTGAACTAATGATATCAGTCATTTTAACCAAGATAAATTAGTTAAATCCAAGTCAATGGACAAGTGAAAAATTACAAAACATGGAGAGTTTTTTTAAGATCCTTAAATAATATGTTTCTGGCAGCCATGTAACTTATCAAAAGAATGGGATTTTAAACTAACATTGCAAGCCGTTCAAAACCAGTTTTACGGTTACAAAAAAAAAAGACAATAGTTTAAAAAACATGATTTTTCAGATGTCAAGGCCTAAAAATGTGAGGGTCAGTGACTACAATTAAACCAAGAAATTATAAAGTACAGAGAAAAACTTACCTTATATTTAAGGTTAAGCGACGAAAACGACAGCACAAAATTGATATCAAATTCTGTAGCATGACAGACCCTCAGATCTTCATAGTAGCTGCCAGTTAGATACATCCATTTGAAAAGCCTGCTAAATACTGGACAGTTATTGTAACAATAACATTTGAACTCGTCCAAAAACTGTTCGACAAGTTTTCGTTTAACATCATGATTAGGCTCCAAAACCACTTCTTGTTCATAAATTTCCTTTAAGCAGGATCCAAGGACTGTATAATTTTTAACACTAAATTAAAAAACAAAAATTATTATAAAATTACAAGATAGTTGAAGAGCTTAGTGGAAGAATGTGCTAAGTGACATTTTCGAAAATATTGAGATTTTTGTGTCAAATATTATCCCCCCATCCTTTAAAGATAACTAGAATTTCCCCTTTTCATAAATTTTAAATTAAGAATATTGTTTATACCTTTCGTAAGTGACGCTTTTAACGTAGTGCAAATGAAAAACTTTAAAGCTCATTTTCTTGATTTCCCCTTTTTGTCACTTAGTACGTTCTTCCACTAAGCCATTTAATTATAAAACTTATAAAACTAAAATCCTCAAAAATCAATATGCTGCTCCAAAATGAGATATTAATAATGCCACAACTAAGTAACACAACTACTTAAAAGTAAAGATAATAACTTAACACAATAATACAACAATCGATGCTAAAATTGAAAACAAAGTACACTTTGAAATAAATAAAATATAAAACATAACACAAGTTAAAACTTTGAGGTGCACATGGTTATAGACTAGAAATAGGTAATTCAGAAAATCAAGCGGAATAAAATATTAAAACGTTAAGAAGTCCTAGAAAAAAATATCAAAAAGTACTCAAAGATATTTATGTTTAGATTAAGAGCCCACAAGATCAATAATAATAATCTAAAGAAGTATTTAATAAAACTACGTAAATCGAAACTTTTAGGTGTCCATCAAGTGTTTGTTTTTACGACAATCAATATAACATTACAAGTTAGTATCAGAAATATCTGAAATTCAATAGTGACTGTATAAACATATATTATTAGCGATAAATCTTTGACGATCATTAAAAATAAGCCTTTAGGAAAACATACATTAATTGATGGTTAAGTAAACTATCACATTAATACTCAAAAATGGATGAAATATTACAAATTGTAGCATTAGAAATGTCCAATCCTCAATTTATAAGTTATAAACATATGTTATTAAGGATATATCTCAGAAGATAATTAAAAAATAAGCGTTTAGAAAAATATAACATCAATTTGCCGGTAAAGTAATGTTTCGCATTATAAATACTCGAAAGAAAAAAAAAGATTGAAAATACCTTGTTTCCATTGTAAAATAACTTTAAAAATAAGGAATACCAAGTTAAAACAAAATTAAAATGTAGAAAAAAGCAATCGGTGCACCGCTTTATATACCGCCGGCATACTAACTATAACTAAACTAACAATTTTAGTTTCAGTTTACCTGGGAGATCCATACAGAAACTAACTTTCCCGCCAATTAAGTGATAAACTAAAATGACAAACAAAAGAACTTTATTATCTTGTTGAAGTTTATGTTTTTGCGCAATGAAGAATTGATAATTTTTAATTTTAAAATTAAAATATGAATGCAACAAAATAATCCGTGAAAATAAACATAAACAAGCATGGAATATTGCGAAGTGTTGCCACTTTAGAAAATTAAAGTTGTTGGATTGACGGTGGAATGGTCGTTTTGGTGCTGTCGCACACGAATCGTAATTACACCAAAATGGTGATAAACTTGTAAAATACGAATATTTGAGAGAATTTTTTTCAGTTTTGCTTTAAATTGCAGTGTATATAGCTACATGGGCTACCCCACATAGGCGCATTTACAATCTTTCCCCACTTCTAACAAAACTATTTAAAATAGATAGAATGAATTTTTTACAGTACAATGGGGAACATTCATGTGACGTCGGTGGTTTGTTTTGCATCAGCTCGGGAAGCATGTGCTAATGTTATCCTATACAGCTATCGAAGCATGTGCTATTGTTTTCCTACTACTCAAACCTGTCTAACCGCTTTTTTTCACACAGTGATTTGTAATTGAAGCTCAGGTGGATATGGCGTGAATGTCCCCCATATGCGTGTTTACATGAGCCATCGAATCCATGGATTGAAGAGCAAACTCCACAATTTCGAATTGGGTTGTTTTGCAAACCCTCCAATGAAGGAGGGTTTGATGTTTCACACAATGGATTCGGTCATATTTTCCCCTAATGGGGATTTTGGCATTCCATGGATGTTTCACGTAGTGCGGAAAGAAAACAAAACAACCAATGAAATCGCAGTATGGAGAGAGTAACACCATAAGAAATATTCTCATCAAACATGATTTTACATTTACGGAGGTTATTGGGTATGGGCAGAAGGTTGCGATTGACTGAATAGACGAAAGACGTACAGAAGATGGATAAAAAAAAATCCAAAATATTGTTGTTGTATTCTTGTCAAATATATTAAACTATAAAAGAATTTTTGAACCTGTTAGAACGAAAATTGAAAGGAAATGGACGAATGGGCGGATAGAAAAGGACGGTAGCACAGGCACTCAAATGGTATAAAATATGTTTCTCACTAGATAAAAAAGTAAGATTTTTGGTCTTTGATGTACCTTTTAGACAGAACAAAAAATTTTTTTAGTTAGAACAGAATTTAAAACGACGGAATAGACAGACTGACGAAAATCTCCAGCATATTGATAAAAACCTTTCATTTAATAAATTATAATCGTGAAAGCAGTTTTAAAAAAAGTAAAACCTTTTTCGCTTTGAGCAACAGGAAATGTAACAAAGATAAGTTAAGTAGGTTATAATAAAACATTCCTCAGCATTTTGAAGTAAAACGGCTTTTGGTAGTAAGTTTGATAATATGCAAAATCTCTCTCTTAATTATTAAAAAAATAAAATAATAATTCCATAACTGTTATACAAAAAAAAATTTGTATCAATGTAAATTAAAAAATAATAATAAACTAATGATCTTCATTGAACCGTAAAACTAAAGTGTTTCCTGAGATATTAACAGTATTTGATAATTACTGACGAATACTGAATTACTGCATTCACATAAAAAAATATATATAGCTCTCATCAACAACACTTTTAACGCGTCATACATAAATGTCTTGAGGTATAAAATGCAATAAATGGATTGATAGAACTCTCAAGAATGATTGATATTTTTCATTTGAAATGTTTCAAAAAAGAGAAGAAAAAAAAGCGTCCGAAAATGATTTCGACCATTGAAGAAACATTTATTAACAACAGGGGCGCGATAAAGACGTACAAAACGTCAATGGACTGCTAGGTGTTCCAGCAACACGTATAATTTCGGGAAAAAAATCTTTAACTTCTTTAAATTTTAAAATTCTGAGGAGGTTTTTTAAACTATTTACAACATAAATAAAATGCAAAAATACAAACACCAATAAAATATTTATTCAAACATTCCAATTAAACCAAATGCAGTGAAAAACGTTTATACTTTGGTCAAAAAGCTTATTCCTCAGCGCGTTTTAAAGTTTTGCATTTGGTATTTTGTTAAGAAACAATTTTTTTTTACCAAACAGGGTCATGATTTTTTGCACGATATATCTCTTAATTGTATACAATACAAACAATAGTAACGTATGAAGTACGTAAATAAAATATTAAAATGGAGGACAATGTTTGTCGTTTAAGAGAAATGAATAAATGAATTTGTAGAAAGAAACAGCTCAAGGCGAAAAAGTAGCCCAGTTTTTTTTTTACACAAGTATAATCATAAACTAAATGCCACGAGGAAGATTTTTATATTCAATTTGGCTGGAGAAATGTGGCAGAATAAATATTTTTTCCATTGGATTAACACTGATGCTCTTTGCTTTGGAGACCCGCGATCCAGGGCGCCCATTCCCTCTTAAAGAGCTGACGATGTACAAAACAAATTCGGAACTCTGCAGGCAAATTTGAACAAATTAGTATTGGAAACTAAATGTGTGTAGAATTACAATACTTTCAATTACCACTCGATACATTTAAATGTATAATGAACCCAACAAGGTAATTTCAATAACTTTAGAAACTAAAATGTAAGATTGGAGCTACCACTTTGTGCGCGCCCAATTTTCTCAAATATATTTCTATGACATCCGGCAGGTACTGGAAACTCGTGCACCAAATCTTAATTCTGTAGCTCTTTTATTAGTTCAAGCTGTAGAATGGTTTTAAGGCAGAGAGACAGACCAATGTTAAAAAATCACTTTTTTAGAATCAGCGCACCCTCCAAAGCGTTTAGAAAACACAAAATATCCATTTAATATTTTTGACTATATCGCAATACCTTCATTACCTTTGCAGTTTATATTAGGTAATTGAAAAAAAAAATGAAACAGGCATTTTTAAGCCAATTAATGAATTGTTTAACTGATATTAATGATATTATATCACAAAACTTAAAATCATTAAATTGAATGCTAGTTTTATTAATTAATCTTGTTGGACTGGTGCCACGTTGAATGTGGTAAAGCCACTTTCGACACCTTCGATTTTTACGGGGCAACACCCTGAACTCGCTCTGGTATGCAGTGTTGCAGCAACAATTTGAGGAAATTGATAACTTGTGCTGCTCTTAACAGGTAGCAGAAATCAGAGGGGGGGGGACGTCTTATTGTAGTGAATAACGTCAAAAATGAATGTCCTTTTAGAAGAGGATAACGTAAAAAGAACGTCGTTTTTTTAGTCAGATGTCAAAAAAAAAAAAAAATTTGAGCGAATATAATGTTGAAAAGAGAAGTATATTTTGATAAAATTTATTTTATCAAATAAGACTTTATAGTTACATTTAAATTCTAAGTATTTGGTTGTCATAGGCAGTTAATCAACTGTCTATGACAACCAAATACTTAGAAGTTAGAATACTTAGAAACTTAATTTCCCAAAGATTAATGGGATTTAAAAAATGGAATAATGTAGCAATTAATATAGCTAAAATAAAAAAAAAAGTGTATCCAATATACATTACATTTGTTTGGGCACATTTTTTAAATTCTACTCTATGAAATTGCATTATTGTATTGTTACAGATTATGTGTTATGAGTAAAAGAGATGTCCTTTAAATCTGGTTATCATAACCCCATTGATTTTTTTAAGGTTTTTGTGACTATCTGAAGCAATAATTTCAAAATATGAAGATAAATTCTTTTGAAGTACTGATCCGAAAACAACCTTAATGTGCAAAACGATGGAAAAATTATTTTTTGTAAAAGCTGACTACAATGACTACAATAATGTGAACAAAATGTTTGCCAGTTATTTTTAATGTTTAGCAATAATTATTGTATTGAGGAAGGGTGAAGGATGAATTTTTATTAAGAAGTAAAGGAACTAAACAAAAAAGTAAATTTTCATCCTTTTCAAATAGCGAAAAAATATATCAAATTCTAATTGTAAATATTGATGAATAAAATGTTTGTTTCTTAAAATAGTGGTTGTTTGATTTTTAATTTTCTTTAAAGTACTGTCAAAAATGATAAATATTTTTTCTAATCTTTTCATGTGACTATAGTAAACTATATGAAAAAAAAAGTAGGCTGACTTGCTAACTGTTGTAAAGCAAAGGAAATCCCTTTACAAAAAGTAAAGGGAGAAAATCATAATTTGTCAACTATTTCAAGTAAAAAAATATATACATAAATAATAAAAGAAAAATATCTCAAATTGTAAATCTCCTTTTGTAAAGTAATAAGGTTAGTGTTTATTAAAATTTAAGTTTTATTTCTGATTTCTGTTAAAAAATGTTTTTTTAAAAAATGTTTCTAATAATATTTCAAAAATTATGCTTCTTACTAATTTCCTAAAGATTAGTAAGCTAATTTAATATGCAGCTTTCTTTTAAATACTTAATTTTAAGTTCGTAAGTTATTAAAAAAACACCTGTAGATTACCTAATCTTTCAGTTTAAATACAGTAATATTCAACATCAAAATAATTGAAATAAATATTTAATATGCATTTTATTTGAATAAATTTGAAAGATCATTTTCACGATGTATAAAAAAACTTTCGGTGGAAAGTAACGAAGGAAAAACGGCACTTTCCTTCACGGGAGAAAATGCTCTCTTGTGGGCCCACTATGATTGCGCAATATTTTCTGCACTTAGGCCCTGGTCCGACGGGCGTCGTATTTTAGAATCACAGTCAAGTGACGAGCCAACACCTGAATAGGCTCCCAACGCAACCATAAAAGTCAATGAGTAGCTGTACATATTCAAAATAAAGTTGAAAATAAGTTGTCGTCAAAATAGTTCCCTTTCGTCATTTGATAAGGAATTCTAAATTACGAGGCGTTATTGGCTCCGTTAAAACTCCTAAAGGTGACTAGAAATAAGCAGCCAGAAACTGTTACATTAGTTCCCTTAGACACAACGGGGGCGCTAGTTTCCAAGTCAATTTCAATATAGAAATTCTCTAATGAAAATCTAATGAGAGTTTCAAACTTGGTGTTCTTAGTCTATGGATCAGTCGACGCCCATCTTTAAAGTGTTAATTATTACAATTACAACGCGAGCTTGTTTTACCCCACCAAGCTTGTTTTTTTGTGTGGTTTTTGACGAACAATGTGAGCGTCGTTGTTCTAAACTTATCTTATTTGAGGCAACTGCTCTCCAAAGCCAAGTAGGGTAGGAGAAGCAGGCTTGCCTTGTCATTGTAAGGACTATGTTGATGTAACTCTAAATGGGGGTTTCGTATAGTACATTTGGGTTATGTGGGCACTACTCATATGGAGGCCCAGAAAGAAACCCCTTTTATTTTTTGGTCAACCCCAGTAGGCACAATTACGATTTTGTCCTACTTATAGTTATTATGGACCTCATCGAAGGATTGCCTATTTTTATAACAGCCAATTGACTAACAGCCTATTGACTTTTTGCTTGATAAAAATTTGTTTAATCTAAAATATAAATTTTTTCAGCTTTAACCCCCGAAATAAGCATTTTTACATAAACATTTTCCTCTGATTATAGTAACATAGAACTGTTAGCTTTTCTTCCATTTATTGTTATAAATATTGCACTTGCTGTAAATAAAAAATATGTTTTTAAACTCTGTAGATATTTAATCAATATTGTAAAAAGTCTAACATAGATTTTAAAAATCAATTTTATTGCCACCTTTATTTTACTTTGCAGTTTTCAAAATATATGTTCTTAGAACTATAAAAACATCCAATCAACTTTGATCTTTTTCCTAGTTCTAACTTTAGAAAAAGTAACACGAAACTGTCTTTTCTAAAGAAATGGTTTTAGAAAAAAATTATCTTAAAAAAATAATTTTCATAATATTTTTCTATCAAGTAATCAATTCTATCAAGAACTATGTTTTCCTACGTTTATGTGAACTATAAAAATTACAATGTTTATTAAGTATAATGCTAAGGTAACGGGAAAAAAAGACATGAAACTGGAAAATACATTAAAATAAATTTGAAAAACTAAATACTGTTGTCTGTGTGTAAAATTGTCTGGAATTACTTTTTTGTATTCCAAAAGGATTTTTCTATGAATATTTTACTTATTAAATTTTTAAAATGCCAAACATCTGCTTTTGGTTGTTCAAAACTTGCTAAAGAAAGCTTGCATGGAGAGAAAAGTTTTTTCATTAATATATTGGACATTTTGAGAGTGAAATCACAGTACAGAGAAAAATTAAAATAATAGCGGTACATCAAATGATACATTCCCATATGATAAATGCATAATTTTTTTCTTGTTTACAATCTGGTTTAGTTTTGAATGTTTTTTAACAGGTGAATGACCAAAATCGGGTGAAGCAGCTCGTTTCTTGCCTGACTGGCAAGTTATTAGAGATAGAACACATAGGGCACTTAAAGCTATTGGGTGTACCTTGACCACATTACAGAAAGTGTTTTTATCTATATCACATTTGACCAAGTTTTTCACTTCATCTATTTGTCGAGCTCCTAATTTAAAGTTGTCGACATTTGGGAGCCTTCTAGCGAAGTAAGTAATGCTGTATAAAGCAGGCAAGGACTGACGGTTGAACTTGTTTACAACGGATTGGGTGCATAATTCCACATCCTTCAGAATATTCTCCTTAAGAAAAGGTTTCCGGGATATGCACTCGTAATCACAGTTCTCCAGAAAGGCCCCTTTTTGAACCAACAACCGGATTTCTTCGTGGTTAAATCTTAAGTACCAAATACATTCACTCAGAGCAGATCTACCTCGATTGTTCTTCACGTTGGTGTCGGCGCCTGCGTCCAAGAGTGGCTTTATGGCCTTTCGACAGTAGAAATCCAGGCAAGTGAGATGTAAAGGTGTGTTACCCTCCACATCTTGAGGGCTGAGATGCAGTCCCTCCTTCTCCAGAAGAATCTGGATCACTCTGGTGCGATTAAACCGAACAGCCCGGTGCAAGGCAGTCCACTTCTGTACATTACTTCTGTTGACGTCTGCTCCAGCTTGGATGAGGACGGCTGTGACCTCCTCGTTCCCACATGTTACGGCTACTATGAGAGGAGTTTCCCCACTATGGTTTACAGCATTGAGGTCTGCTTCTCCACTGTCCAGGATAAAACGAGCGATGTCCGTCCAACCAGTACGACAAGCGGCCCAGTGAAGGAGAGTCCGCCCTTTGTCATTAACGCTGTTAACTTGAGCTCCACGATGAAGGAGGAGATGCACAATATCCTTCCTGTTGCATTCAGCAGCCCACGTCACAGGTGTAAAACCACGACGATCCTTGAGGTTGATATTACACTTGCTGTCGATGAGCAGGGCTGCCACTTCATACAGACCAAATTTAGCTGCCACGTGCAGAGGGGTCTGTTTCTCTTCGTCAAGGCTGTCCACGGACACTCCCGCTTCGATTAGTTGCATCATCCTACACAGGTCGCCCTCAGTGGCTGCATAGTGCAGAGCACACTCATTCATATTTCGTGTGTTATACATTTAGATGAATCACAGGTAATTGGTATTCGAACACCGACGTGTTTTGCGAGAACATGCGACTATGAGGATTAGGAAAAATTAGTATTTAACTAAGAAAATAAAGCGCAAAATTATTGTCATTTTATGAAGTCATCGCTAATACGGCAAAATCTAAGGAAATGTAATCGTTTCCGGCTGCCTAATTCAAGCCTCCTTTTAACAACTTTAGAACAAAATCCAAAAATAATCAACGTGAAAATTGACAAACAGTCCAAATCAAAACAGAAGCAATTATATTACTTCATTTCAGTTCAGATGGGAAATACACTTTATTACTTTTCAAAGACTGAGTGTGGCACTGTCACCAGATCATTTTTTTTAAAAAAATACTATAGTCCTAGATTGGTTACTATGTCTACTCTTTGGTCACTACTTCTTAAAAAATCATTTTATTATTAAAATAAGCTTAACGTATTTTGAAGCAGAACACTTATTATTTCTAGAACTCGTTCTTTTTATCAGACATTATACTCACATATTTAGTTGTGTTAAAGCTTCCTTTGAAGCAATCGGATCGACAATCGGAAACTCAGAAAATATAAGGGGCTTGAATCACTGATATTGAATCCTTGAATCTGCCACTTTGGAAAATTAAAGTTGTTGGATTGCGGGTGGAATGGTCGTTCTGATGTTGTCGCACACGAATCGTAATCACACCAAAATGGTGATAAACTTTTAAAATACGAATATTTTTGAGAAATTTCTCAGTTTTGCCTTGAATTGAAGGATATGGTAACATGGGCTACCCCACGGTACAATATGTTTACACAGTAAAATATGTTTTGAAATTAACAATGGGCTTGTTTCATGTAGTACGGAAAGAAAACAAAACAACCAATGAAATCGCAGTTCGGAGCGCTTGACTTTTTAAGAAACCAGTAAGCTTTTTTTTAAATAATAACGATGGAAAACAAAACAACCAATGAAATCGCAGTATGGAGAGAGTGGCATCATAAGAAAGATTCCAATTAAACATGATTTTACATTTAGGTTATTGGGTGTGGGTAGAAGGATGGATGATGGATTAACTGAATAGACGAAAGACGTACAGAAGATGTATAAAAAGCATAAAATATATTTTTCTTGTGTCAAACCTATTAAACTATAAAAGTATTTTTGAACCTGGGTAGTTAGAACTGAAATTGAAAGGTAATGGACGTGCAGAAAAGGACGGAAGCACAAGCACTCAGAAGGTATAAAATAGGTTTCTCATTCGATAAAAAAAAATTCAATTTGATGTACCTTTCAAACAGGGAAAAAAAATTGTTTGTTAGAACAAATAATTCAAAAAGAAGGAATAGACAGACGGATGAAAATCTCCAGCATATTAATAATAACTTTTCATTAAAAAAATTATACTCGTGAAAGCAGTTTTTTAAAAAAAATAAAACCTTTTTCGCTTTGAGCAACAGGGAATTTTAACAAAGATAAGTTAAGCAGGTTATAATAAAACATTCCTCAGCATTTTAAAGTAAAACGGCTTTTTCTAGTAAGTTTCATAACAAGCAAATTCTTAATAATTAAAAAAAACGAAATAATTCCGTAACTGTTATTAAAAAAAATACTGTATTAATGAAATTTTTTAATAAAAAATAATAAACTAATGACCTTCATTCTACCGTGAAATTAAAGTGTTTCCTGAGATATTAACAGTATTCGATAATTACTACTGAATTACTGCATTCATATAAAAAAAATATATAGCTGTCATCAGTAACACTTTTAACGCGTCATACATAAATGTCTTGTAGTATAAAATACAATAAATGGACTGATGGAACTTCCAAGAATAATTGATATTTTCCATTCTAAATGTTTCAAAAAAGATTTAAAAAAAAAGCGTCCGAAAATGATTTCGACCATTGAATAAACATTTATTAACATGAGCGAGATACAGACGTACAAAACGTCAATGAATTGCTAGGTGTCAAAGCAACATGTATGATTTCGAAAGAAAAAAATCTTCAATTTCTTTAAATTTTAAAATTCTGAGGATGTTTTTTAAAACTATTTACAACATAAACAATATGCAAAAATACAAACTCCAATAAAATAGTTATTCAAACATTTCAATTAAACCAAGTGCAGTGAAAAAAGTTTATACTTTGGTCAAAAGCTTATTCCTCAGCGGTTTTTAAATTTAGCACTTGGTATTTTGTTAAGAAACATTTTTTTTACCAAACAGGGTCATGATTTTTTACACTACATATATCTCTTAATTGTATAAAACAATAGTGACGTATGAAGCACGTAAATAAAATATTGAAAAGGAGGACTTAGTTTAGTCGTTTAAAAGAAACAAATGAAGGAATTTGGGGGAAAAAAACAGCTCAAGGCGAAAAAGTAGCCCAGTTTTTTTTCCACTAGTATAATCATTTAGTAAATGACGTTAGGCAGATTTTTTATATAATTTTCCTTAGGCTCTTTTATTTGTAATAATGGTAGGTTCAGTATTGTTTTGTGTCCTATCTTTACTTCAAAATCGAACGGAAGGCTATCCCTTCATTGTCGGATTTATTTACTACTACGTAAGTATTGACTCGCGGAATTAAGACAATAGAGTAGGCGACCAATAGTAGGCTCATTCTGTTAAAAGAGAGAGCTGAAGATGTACAAAGCAAATTCGGAATTCTGCAGGCAAATTTGAACAAACTAATACTGAATACTGAGGGTGTGTAGCATTACAAGACTTCAAATTACCCCTCAATACATTTAAAAGGGATTAACAAAATATGGTAAGTTCAACAACTTTAGAAACTAAAAAGTAAGATTGGAGCTACCATTTTGTGCATGCCCAATTTTCTCAAAAATATTTCTATGACGTCCGGCAGGTACTGGAAACTCGTGCACCAAATCTTAATTCTGTAGCTCTTTTATTAGTTCAAGCTGTAGAATGGTTTTAAGGCAGAGAGACAGACCAATGTTAAAAAATCACTTTTTTAGAATCAGCGCACCCTCCAAAGCGTTTAGAAAACACAAAATATCCATTTAATATTTTTGACTATATCGCAATACCTTCATTACCTTTGCAGTTTATATTAGGTAATTGAAAAAAAAAAATGAAACAGGCATTTTTAAGCCAATTAATGAATTGTTTAACTGATATTACTGATATTATATCACAAAACTTAAATCATTAAATTTAATACTTGTTTTATTAATTAATCTTGCTGGGCTTGTGCCACACGTTGAATGTGGTAAAACCACTTTCGACACCCTCGAATTGTACGGGGCAACACCCTGAACTCGCTCTGGTATGCAGTGTTGCAGCAACAATTTGAGGAAATTGATGACTTGTGCTGCTCTTAACAGATAGCAGGAATCAGTAGGGGGAAAACGTCTTATTGTAGTGAATAACGTCAAAAATGAATTTCCTTTTAGAAAGAGTAGCGTAAAAAAAGTCTTTTTTATACGTTATACTCTTCTAAAAGAAAACTTATTAAAGGGCTTTTAAAAAAAATCTTTTTTTTAAACCATATACTGTCGAAAAAGTATTTTCTGGAGAGAATAATGTTGAAAAGAGAAGTATATTTTGATAAAATTTATTTTATCAGATAAGTCATAGTTACATTTAACTTCTAAGTATTTGGTTGTCATAGACAGTTAATCAACTGTCTATGACAGCAACTGTCATAGACTGCAGTTAATCAACTATCTATGACAACCAAATATTAGAAGTTAAATGTAACTTGGTATGTGAAGTTTAATAAAACATTATGCTTCTTTTATACTTACATCTCACTTGTCATTTCCCCTGATATTTCTCATTAAGTTTTTGTTGCTAACTTACCCTTGACATTTGGTCCATGGTCTTTTCTTTAGAATTACCAAATGCTAGTCAACCAACAACATTTTTGATTGGTACGTTAGGTTAGGTTAGGTTAGGTTAGGTTAGGCATGAAATATCGTCGCACTAGAACTACACGAGGGCTATTGGCTACGGGAGTCGTATTTCAGAAGCAGAACAGAACCACAGTCAAGTGACGAGCCGACACATGAATAGGCACCCAACGCAACCGTTAAAATTGGTTGGTTATGAAAATGATTGAAGTTACCCTGTAAGACAGATACGGTAAACGCATTCAGTCTGATGAATTCAGGTCCTATGTCATGTCGTAGGTTTAAATTTCCTAGGCAGCTGATGCTAACCATTTAAGAATCAGCTGCCACACGACATCAATGTAAGCGCTGTTGGCCGCTTTGATATCGACTGTATGAGACCTAAAAAGAGCAAAATGGCAAACACTCAAGCGTTCGCTGGGCAACATACGAGATCTCTTTAACCAGTCACGTAAGTCCTACTTTATTGACTTACAAGACGTGACTGATGTAGGATAATACTTTCTCAGCTTTACCACCAGCGGCACGAACTAGAATGGTCAACTAATCCCTGTTAAAGTGGTTACAATATATTCAGAAACCAAACATTCTTTCAAATGAAGCAGTTAAAAATTAAATTCTTCAATCACCAACCAATCACATAGTTTCAACCAACCACATCATCAACCAATGCTGACTTACGACACATTGACGTCGTGTTTATTCCTATGGACGCTACTTACGAGTTTAAGCCAACTATAGTCCCGGTTAAGTGCAAAAAGATAATAATAGTATCTTCATTTTAAACAATAGGTCAATTGCCCTCCAAATGACAACAGTTAAAAAAAAAAACTGAACAGAGCTTCTGGGTCAGGGCTCGAATCCCGCCAATAAGGCATGGATGTTTGTGTTTGTCGAGTGCATGCGGAGTACGTGCTCGTTAAATCTGTGGGTCCGAAAGTCCTGTGGGCGGTCATTGCGCAGTTTCTCACGGGTACAGGTCCCTGGGGATTATTTCACTCCCATTCAGGGACCATGTCTAAATTGTGGAGGTGGCGCGCGATGGATGGTAGCATCTGTCACGCGTGTGTGTAGGAGGGTTTGTGTTGTATCTGCCTTACTAAACGAAGCTTTATAAGCGGGTCTCTGACCAAGCACACAATCCTGAAAATATATATGTCTACCAACAAACCAATAGAAGAGTTAAAGAAACCTAACCAATCACGCAGGTGTGACGGATGGGCCCGAGTACACTGGAACAGACGTGTTCGTTAAATCTGTGGAGTCCAAAGTCCCGACGGCGTCAGCGTACGATGTCGCTCGAAGTTCCGTTGGGAGCCCGCTCAGGTGTCGACCTCGTCACTTGACAAGGGTTCTAAATTACAAGGCGTTTATTGGCTGTGTTAAAGCTCCTAATGGAGGCTAGAAATAGGCAGCCGGAAGCGATTACACTACACACTACACAGGGGTTAAATTTTCTACTCTCAAACCCTCGGAAGGATACAGACGCATAAAACCGTCGCCTAACTGTCAGGTTTTCCAGCAACACACATATTTTTTTATAAATCATAGATAAAAGAAAACCAATTTATACCTTAGCCAATTTGCTTATCCCTCAGAGGGATATGTAAAGTCCAGCTAGGCACAGTTAAGTATTCAAAATATCCTCATTGACCATTAGTTGAATTGCCCTTCAAAGGAAACAGTGAATACGCAAGCCACGCGATGCTTCTGTCATATACTATGCCACCCTCCTGTTCCACTTTCCCTTTTTCTCTGCGGCAAAGGTCAACACTCGAAATGCCAGCCTGCCTCCCCACTAACCTACCTGCCTTCCTGCTGGACTTCCGAAATGTGGTGGGTTCTTCTTTAGGGGGCAGCAGCAAATTGGAATATGATTTGGATTGCTTCAGAAATGGACTTAAGCTACAGTGCTCAACATAATTGAATCGGTGAGTGCAGAAACCACTTCAGTCAAAAAAATCCGAAAACTCGTTTTCAATGAAAATAAGCTTAAAAAGGCAAGATGCGTGTTGGGTGCAAAAACTACGTTAGTCTGTTGAGTAGAAGAGTAGTTCCGTAAATACAGGACGTTTGTTTCGAGTGTTTAGTGCAAAAATAGAGGAGTTATTACGTTTTTTTCTCTCCTGAAAAATTTGAAATTTGTGACTGACGTTGTTTCTGCACTCACCGATTCAATTAGGGGAGCACTTTGCGTGCTTCTTCTACCCTTTCAGTCCCAGATTTTTATTTTTTATTATAATCTAAAATTTATGAAATAGCTTCATTATGCGACTCCAGAATGAAATGGTAAAAAACAAGGGGAAAAATCCGTATTTTTTTAAAACTAAAATTTTATGGGAAAAGTGGATTTATAAATTTTGAATAAATTATAACAGCAATATTTTTTAAACTTTATTTGTAAAAAGTAGTTGAAATCAATTTTTAAACAACTAAAAATGCAAGCATGATGAATTTTGGGTCAATTAATTTATAAAAATTGTTTTAGAGTAAATTTTATTTTACTATGTTTTTCATATGTTCATTTATTTAAAACAAACATTATTTAATTCTTTAAATTACATGATTCTTCCATTTAAAGATACACAAGTGAGAGCTTAACTTATTCATTAAAAGAAAATCGAAAGCTGATGATTCCAAATGAAATCATTGCAGGTGAAAGGGTTTAAACCACGCGTTTCCGTAATTGTTGGGAGCAGTGTACATACATGTTGTTGGCTATGGATCTGTCATTATTGAATTGTGAAAGAGAGGAAGCGACTCCCCAGGGAACATCCAAGCAACCACATGGCGACATCGTAAGTGGTGGTTATTTTTCCTTCAATGTTTGGCTGCACAAACCGTGTATAGGCATTGTATAGGGGGCCGGGATAGCCTGGTTGGTAAGGTCTTGGACTGGCATCCTTAATGTTGTGAGTTCGAGCGCTGCCTTCCGAAGACACGAATGTGCGCTAATGGTGACTGGTGCACGTTAAATCCATTGTGTTCACAAAGTTCTACAAGTTCCCATTCCAAATCAATACCTCTGGGGGTGACAAGTCAATTCTGGGGATCCTCAAGTTTGCCTCTGTCTCTAAAAATTAGATGGATCCATTTAAGCCTTGTGTGTTGTGTCGGTCTTACTTGACGAAGGTTTATAAACGGGCCTCCGACCAAGCACACAAACCTGAAAATATATATGTCTACCAACCAATAAATGTGTAGTGTATAGGTGTTAAAATTTATTAGTGTCGAAGACCATATTCTATCTCATGAATTCTAAAATCACAAGGCTGAAGCTCTTACCATGCCTTACCTACTGGACTTCGTGATAATCCTTGAAATGATTTTTTTCCCACACGCACACAGTTAAAAGTTTTTATTATTTTCTTGATCATTCTACTTAATTAAAACGATATAGTTCTATATTTGGTTAATAAAAACATATTAGCACAGTGCAAAAAGTGAAGAAAAAAATAAAATTAGAAATATTTTGTTTACAAAACTAATATGAAATGGTCAACAAAAGGATTAAAAACTTTTTTTCTTACCTCTTGCAAAAATGTGGTTTCCTACCAGCACATACTTTCATCCACCATGAAAAAAATAACCATTTTTTGAGGACCAAATCTTACATTTTTATTGAAGGTTAAATGTATGCAATTTCAGTATTTATGATTGTAATTTTTTTCCAAGTGGAACAAATAAATTAATCGAATTTTAGAAATATTTTGTAATTTTGCATTTTATTCTTTCAAGGGATATAAACAGAAGGGCATGAGAGGAAAAACACATAAGTCCCAACTGTTTATGCAACATCTTTTGGACTAATTTTCACAAACATTGATGTTTTATGTATTCAAATAACTGTTTTGGTATTAAAATGTTTCATACCATGCCATGCTGCAGAGGTTGAATTAAGTATTCTTAAAAAATTGCAATTTTAATGAATTTTTTTGGACAAGTTTGCTACCATTGAATAAAGAAAACTTCAATAAAATATCTCAACAAAATGAATAGGCATTTAAAAAATATTTCTGAAATTGACAATTTTGCAAATGAAAAATGATCACTCTGTTTCCCACTTACCTTATTTGTAAAAAAATTATTGTGTTCAAAAGTTAGCTTGTGAGTAAGTTATGTCGCACATACTAAATATTCTATTAAAAATACGACTAATGAATTGATAGACTAATTTATGTCCACTTGGTTGCTTAAGTTTTATCGATATTATGAATCCTTATAAACAAAAAAAATATATAATATATTGTACAGATTGGTCCGTTGTAGGCATTGTACAAAATTTTTAAAAAATCATTCATCATCAAAGATTCCGTTACACCATTGGCAACATAGTATCTCATAATTCTTAAGTTCCGTACTTTGTATCCGCTCCCTCTCCACAAACCAAAACAAAAACCAAACGAAATCGAAACCATCCAACCCTGGGCAACAAAAACAAAACAAGACACACATAATGGAATGAACACGAGTTGGTTATTGCGTCACGTGCGTCTTTTGGAACAAACCTGCCGAACTTTCGAACGCTGGTTTCGTTCTCATTCCTAACCTCAGGTGGTCCGAGGGATGTTGTGGCTTATTACCTTCCGGTCGGACTTCTTCTAGATTGCCAGGTAAGAGATACTTTCACCTTATGGGGGTCCGGGTTCCCAAATAATGCGACGCGGCTCCCTGGTGGGGCTGAGGATTCTCTTATATGAAACGTTTCATTTTACCCATCAATAACTTTTTCTTCCGAAATTTAAATGTTTTTAAAAATTTAACACAATAACAACAATTATAATTATGATTATAATTATAATACTGCTATAACTAATGATATAATTCTAATTATATTTTTAATATAATTTGTTTATTTGAATCAAATATAGTAAGGAGTAAAATTCAATAATTTGTTTAAGTATTTTTTTAATACATATTAGTTGTTATTATTCAAGAAGTATAAAGTTTAATACATAATACAAAAAAAAAATAGTTGTATTTTTTATCATTACCTTAGATAGCGGATTTGTATCTATGTCATATAATAATGAAGAGAAAAAAAAAGTTTCAATAATAAGTAATTAAATTATTTTTTAAAAAAATAGTTGTAATTTTCATTATAGTTAAATTTAACTTTTTATATTTACTTGACTCCATTTGTTTTCAAAACAGCATACAGAATTACAAAAATATGATTTTATCCAAATTTTACCATTTGCGTTTCGAATGCAGATAAATATATAGGGGCATATATTGCTATTTAATATCAAATATACTACTTTCACATCGGTTTATTGATTTTGAAATAATCCAAAAATTTCAGTAAATGTCTTTTTTTAAAAAAATCTTCATGACTTTTTTTTTTTTGCTTTTTTACAAACAATCTAAATTTTTCTTAGTTATTTATATGTGATTTATTTGTAAACCAACCAGAATGCAGTTTAAAATAGGTACGCCTTTCGGTGGTATACATAAACATAACACTTGTTGTCACTTTTCAACGACGAAAAATTTGCAAAATTGTAAAAAAAAAAATTCTAAGTAATGACGCACTGCCTTACTATTTCATTTAATCCCCTTCGTACTGCGTCTGACAAAATGCATTGCAATTGATGCAGGAAAATTTACTCGTAGAGACACTGCAAAAAAAAAAAAAAAAATAGGCAAGTAAATTGATTAACCGGAACCTGAATTACTCTAATTTCTGGTATCAAACACAGCCTCATCAATAAAACTTGTTTACTTTTTCCTGACTTACCATACCTTAACTTACTTGAGTATTCCGAAATTTAGTTAATTATGCTAATGAAAAAAATAGTGAATGGTAGACACTAGCAGGCGCGCAACCACGGGGGGGGGGGGGTTTCTAGGGTCAGAACCCCCCCCAGAACCCATATTATAGTCAAATTTTATTTTGTTAACAATAAAAAAATCGAAAGTGATGAAAAAAATTCCATAGAGAAACACCATTTCACTATTTCGCTCGCCGCCAACAAAATAGAAACTGTAGGGATGGCGGTTTTTCAGAAAAAAAACCCGATGTTTCAAAAACCGGTTTTTCGGTTTTACTGAACCTTAAGACTGGCCTTATGAAAAACCGGTTTTTGGTCGAAACCGAGGGCAAAAAAAACCGGTTTCGGTATTCCATCCCTAAAGTGTTTCAAATATGGGTGGCGGGAAGTGTTTAAATCTGTGTAAAACAAAATATTTCTACGAAACTCTTTTCAAATGTGGGGGGGGGGGGGGGTTTGAAAAAAGCGCCAGCTCTGATAAAGTGACATGTCTTGCCAAATTTATTCATTTTTTGCCGTTTTTTATGAGTTGCTCTAATATTGTGTATTCAAAAAATCAGTAAAGGTCACGGTACTACGCAATGATTAAGATACAGGAACTGCACCCCCCCCCCTTCCTCGGATACTATTTTAAACTAATAATACGCGTTATCTTTGGATTACTGTACTTTTTTCACCGTTTTATTTTTAAGGTTTTTATTTCGCGTCTTTTCTATGTAATTTCTACTGTAAAGTACCTGAAGATACAGTATGTTGTACGGAAAGGCACATTTTTTTTTCTCTCTTTTTACTGTTTTGTCTGAATGCTTAATATAAATCTAAGGATTTCTGTTAAGCTCTGTTTTCATTGCATTTTAATTGCTTTTTTACATTTAAAACATGTTTTATATCATTTTATTGATATTGTTATATAACGACATAAAAACATAACATTTTTTAATTATTGCACATCGGCGATTTGTCTTCACGACGTCTTAAATGTAGTTACAGATATAAGTAACATCGTTGAAGTTTGGAACATTGCCCGAAAATAATATATGTTTTGACCAAAAAGGTATAAAAACGGTTAACCGAAATCTTAGTTATAGTTAGTATACTTAATAAAGCAATCCTTTGTAGAGGAAGTGTACGTTAAATATGCTAAAAAGTCCTGACGCTGCGTACGATGTCGCCCTTAACGGTTGCGTTGGGTGCCTACTCAGAGGTACGACGGCTCGTCACCTGACTATGATTCTAAATTACGACGCCCGTCGCCTATTGCTATCGTTGTTTTGCTCTAGTGCGACGATCATTCAAATCTGAACTAAAATTATAATTACAACTTTTATTATCACAAAAACAATATCAAGAAAATAAAGCAAACGTGTGGTTGCTTTTGGCGAGCGAACTATTTTTCTATGCCTATGTGGCGCACGCACAAAGTGTGTGATGAGGTTCGTCGCTAGGGGGAGGCACACATCACTTCTTCTCCTGTGTGGAAAGAGATCAGACGCCATAAAAGATGGCATATGTAAAATCCTGTGTGGACTATTATAAGTAAAATGACTGTGTGAACAATCTTAAATAAAATGAGGACATATAAAACTAAAACGATCCACAAGAACAACAAATGGTCGCAAGAGCGTGGATTATTTCAAACGAGTTACTAGTTAGCGTTTTACGGAGAAACCGAAAGTATATTTAGCACGTGGTTCAATGTACGTGAAGTGAATTTGAAACGTAAACTATTTTCGTGATGTCTGTGTGATCCTGACGACTTTACTGTGTGTTATACTAGAATAATGGAGAAACTAAATGTTCCAGAACTGGATGGTAAGAACTATTTTATATGGGCTTTGAAAATTCAGGCCGCGTTAACTCTGAAAAGACTAGACAGACAAATATTAGAAGAAAAACCCAACGATTTGAAAAGTGATGAATCCAGCAATTGGGATCAAAAAAACATTGATGCTGTTGCCTACATTAAATTATCATTTACCGATCAGCAAGCCCTCCAATACGCAACAGAAAACAATGCAAAGACATTGTGGGACAAAATAAAATCGAATTTCACGGGTCAGCAAGAAGATCGAAAAATCGACGTTGCAAACGAGTTAAAAAAACTTAGAAATTCTTCAAAATGAAAGTGCAAACGACTACATTGCCAGAGCACGAGGACTAGCGACGAAATGTCGAGCACTGGGCCTGGAGGTTTCCGAACGTGAGCTTGTCTATCACACTGTCCGGGGACTGCGTGGCCGATTCGCAAGAGTCCGAGACATCTTGAAAACTCAGCGGGACAAGTCTATGGATGAGGTGCTGGAAATACTACGTGAGGAGGAGCTGACGAGTTCCCGAAATCGTCATTCCGAGGGAGGCAGTTCCGAGGTGTTCTACTCCAAGAAGAAGAACAAAAATGGAAAAGACGACCGAGTATGCTACAATTGTAGAAAAATTGGCCATGTAGCGAAGGATTGTTTTTACAAGAATACACATCAAAACTGGAACAACAACCGGGGACGTGGCGGCGGATCTGGAAACAGAACCAGAAAACAAAACCATATCTACAGCACGGAAACTACCGGCGAGGATGATAGTGCCACGAACGGGACCGCACTACAAGTTACGAAACAAGAAACTGTGTATGACAATATTTGGATTTTAGACAGTGGTGCAACAAATCATCTAGCAAAGGATACATTTTGGTTCAAAGAAATCCATCCGGATACTAGTGAGATAAACCTGGCTGGTAAGGACACCCAAATAAGTACTGAAGGAAAAGGTACTGTTCGAGCTAAAACTGTAAGTAAATATCCTATTGATTTAACCATAGCTGATGTAAATTATGTGCCAAACTTAAGAAATAATTTATTATCGGTACCTTGTCTTATGAAAAAAGGTTGTAGAATTAAATCCAATAGGAATAGTATTTTAGTATTTGATAAAGATGATAAATTCCTGTTTAAAGCTCATTTAAATGAAAATAGACTAGAAGTATATTTAAATCCATTGGAAAATTTGGAATGTTATTTGTCTAATGAAACATATAACAACTATAAATTGTGGCACAGTAGATTATGTCATTTAAATTATAAATACATGTTTAAAATGAAAGATTATATTGATATTGATGTTAATACAAATGATGTAAAAAACTTTAATTGTGATGCATGTGATATTAGTAAAGTTACTAGAGAACATCATCCGACTGCTAATCACGAACTAAGTTCAGATATTTTAGAGTTACTATACGTTGACCTTTGTGGTCCAATGCAAACAGAATCATTAGGGAAAAGTAGATATTTTCTCATAATTGTGGATGATTACAGTGGAATGTACTTTACTTATTTCATTAAAAATAAGGATGAAGTGTATGATGTGTTTACCGAATTTAAAGCTAGATATGAAAATCAAACTGGGAAAAGAATTAAAAGAGTAAGAAGCGATAATGGGGGTGAATTTGTTAATGATAGGTTAGATACTTTATTTGCAAAATCAGGAATAATTCATGAAAAAAACCATACCCTACAATCCCGAAAGTAATAAAAGCGAACGGGCAAATCGTACATTACTAGAACGCGCTAAGACTATATTACATGAAAGTCAATTAGGCATGCAGTTTTGGGCGGAATGCATTAATTTCTGTACTCATGTAACTAATTTGACACCAAGAAATGGTAAGGAAAAATTGCCACTTGAAATTTGGACTGGGAAAAAACCAAAAATTAATTATTTAAAGAAATTCGGATCAGTTTGTTACTATTATGTGGCCAAGGTGAAAAGGAACAATAAGTTTGATGTTCCGGCAAAAACTGGAATTTTTGTTGGTTATTCTAGACAGCGTATAGGTTATAGAATTTACGATATCTCTACTGGCGCAATAATAGAAGAAAGATCAGTTAAATTTAACGAGAATCTAAAAGGTAGTACATTACTATCAAAAAATAAAACAGAGTTATGGGAAATAAACGATTTCGATAGCGTAATAGAAAATAAAAATAATGCGAGTCCAAGCGATTTCCCCGACAGCGAGGAACCAAATGCGAATAACCTTGACGAGACAACGAAACTACGGCGGTCTGAACGATTAAAAGAAAAAACAATAAAATTCGCGAATCAAACAGAACTTATTCCAAAAAATATCGAAGAGGCAAAAAATCGCGCAGATTGGTATGAATGGGAAAAAGCAATAAATAATGAGCTGGAATCTTTGAAAAAACATGATGTGTTCGAAATCACAGATGTTCCACAAAACAACAAAATAATAAAAACTAAGTGGGTTTTTACTTTAAAAGAAAATAGTGATGGTATTTTGATTTATAAGGCACGGCTCGTAGCAGCCGATTTTAACAATAAAAATTATGCTGAATCTTACTCACCTGTTGTAAATATGGAAAGTTTAAGATTATTGCTTGCAATTTCAGCTAAATTAAATATGAATGTAAAATTTTATGATGTTAAGACAGCATATCTTTATAGTGATTTAAAAGAAACTGTTTATGTAAATATTCCACCTGGTTGTGATGAAATATATGGTAAAGATAAAGTGTGTCTATTGAAAAAGAGTTTATATGGTTTATCTGTAAGTGGTAAAAATTGGTATTTAAAATTAAAGAGTGAATTGCAGCGCATTGGATTAAAACAATTAGCTTCTGATAATTGTGTATTTATAATGACTGATAATGATGATATTTTAATTCTATGTTCATTTGTTGATGATTTAGGAATATTTTATACTTGTGAAAAAATGTATGAAAGTGTTATAACTAAGCTTAAAAGTGTATTTGAATTGCATGAAAATAACAGCTCTAAGTTTTTAGGTCTTGAAATTGAAAAACATGAAAATGGTATAAGTATTTCACAATCTAAGTATGTCGAATCATTATTAATTAAGCATAATATGGAAAATTGTAAAACTGTAAAAACACCAATTGTAAGGGGTGAAGATAAAATGTTTCCACCTAGTGATGATTTAATTGATCAAACTGTTTATCAAGAGTTAATTGGTGAACTTTTGTATTTAGCTAACAGGACACGTCCTGACATATCATTTGTAACAACCTATTTGTCACAATTCAATCAACGACCAGAAAAGCGACATCTGAATCTAGCAAAAAGGGTCTTAAGATATTTGCAAGGGACTAAAGACAAAAAATTGTTTTATAGCGATGAAATGGGTTATATTACTGGCACTTCTGACGCTTCATGGGGAAATGCGGAAAATGCCAAGTCATTCAGTGGGAGTGTAATTTTATTAGGTGACTCATTGATTTCATGGAAATGTCAAAAACAAAAGAGTGTAAGTCTATCTACATGTGAAGCTGAACTGTTTTCTATTTCAGAACTGTGTAAGAATATTATTTGGACTGTAAATTTATTAACTGAAATGACATGTAAACAATTTATAAATGATGAAGTAATTTTACTTTCTGACAGCCAAGCAGCTATACAGTATCTTAAAGGTACTAGAGCTTCTAACAAGTCTAGACATATGAATTTGCGATTTCATTTTGTGAAGGATTTGTTGATGGACAATACTATTGAACTGAAATACCAACAAACTGACTTGTTACTAGCAGATTTCCTTACAAAGGCAGTAAATGAAGATAAATTGTTGTATTCTTTAAACAACATTTCTTTGATTTAAATGATTGTGTTCAGTAATTATTTTACTAGTAATTTTAAATTAATGTTTAAATATTTTGTTTAATTAATTTCTAGATTAATGTTATAATTGTTGTAATGTATTGTGTGTATGAAAATTTGTTTTAATTGTTTCTCATGTTTAAAAAATTGTTGCTCGCAGGAGGGGTGTGTGGTTGCTTTTGGCGAGCGAACTATTTTTCTATGCCTATGTGGCGCACGCACAAAGTGTGTGATGAGGTTCGTCGCTAGGGGGAGGCACACATCACTTCTTCTCCTGTGTGGAAAGAGATCAGACGCCATAAAAGATGGCATATGTAAAATCCTGTGTGGACTATTATAAGTAAAATTACTGTGTGATTTCTGTGTGAACAATCTTAAATAAAATGAGGACATATAAAACTAAAACGATCCACAAGAACAACAAAACGAACGCTAAGGGAAAACATGAAATTCAAAAATCAAGTCATCTACTATTGACGACGACTGAGCTTGGTGCCAATGAGACTGGTATTATGAATTGCATTACCCATAAACAATTCTAATCGTTCTTAAAAAGTCTAAACATTTGCAACTGGCGTAATAAATTTCTCTATTTTTTTTTTCGAATATAGTCGAAGGAAGTATAAAAAAAAACCATAAAAATAAAATATTGACTGATTTATTTGAAATTGGCTTTTTTTTCCATCGTGTATTTTTAGCTTGCTTATTATACAGACAAGTAAAATCAGTGTACTACACGTAAGGAGTTTTTGCGCGTCTTTTTATCGTATTCTATTCTAAAATCTGGATTGGATATATGTCACGAGCAACATATCGGTAAGTTTAATTTCTTCTATAAAGCAGGCGCGCAACCACGGGGGGGGGTTTCTAGGGTCAGAACCCCCCCCAGAACCCATATTATAGTCAAATTTTATTTTGTTAACAATAAACAACAATAAAAAAATTCCATAGAGAAACACTATTTTGCTCACCGCCAACAAAATAAGAAACTGTAGGGATGGCAGTTTTTCAGAAAAAAACCGATGTTTAAAAAACTGGCTTTTCGGTTTTACCGTACCTTAAGACTGGCCTTATGAAAAACCGGTTTTTTGGTCGAAACCGAGGGAAAAAAACCGGTTTCGGTTTTCCATCCCTAAAGTGTTTCAAATATAGGTGGCGGGAAGTATAAATCTGTGTAAAACAAAATATATTTCTAACGAAACTCTTTTCGTTAAAAATATCGTTCTTTAAGTGGGGGGGTGGGGGTGAAAATAGCGCCAGCTCTGATAAATTGACATGTCTTGCCAAATTTATTCATTTTTCGTCTTTTTTTTAAGTTGCTCTAATATTGTGCATTCAAAAAATCAGTAAAGGTCACGGTACTACGCAATGATTAAGATACAGAAACTGCCCCCCCCCCTTCCTCGGATACTATTTTAAACCAATAATACGCGTTATCTTTGGATTACTGTACTTTTTTCACCGTTTTATTTTTAAGGTTTTTATTTCGCGCCTTTTCTATGTAATTTCTACTGTAAAGTACCTGAAGATATAAGTATGTTGTAGGGAAAGGCACTTTTTTTCTCTCTTTTTACTGTTTTGTCTGAATGCTTAATATAAATCTAAGGATGGCTGTTAAGTTCTGTTTTCATTGCATTGCAATTGCTTTTTTACATTTAAAACATGTTTTCTATCATTTTATCGATATTGTTATATAACGACATAAAAACATAATTTTTTTTAATTATTCCACATCAGCGATTCGTCTTCACGACGTCTTAACTGTAGTTATAGATATAAGTAACATCGTTGAAGTTTGGAACATTGCCCGAAAATAATATATGTTTTGACCAAAAAGGTATAAAAACGGATAACCGAAATCTTAGTTATAGTTAGTATACTTAATAAAGCAATCCTTTGTAGAGGAAGTGTACGTTTAATTTGCTAAAAAGTCCTGACGCTGCGTACGATGTCGCCCTTAACGGTTGCGTTGGGTGCCTACTCAGAGGTACGACGGCTCGTCACCTGACTACGATTCTAAATTACGACGTCCGTTGCCAATCACTATCGTTTTGCTAACTTTTATTTTCACAAAAACAATATCAAGAAAATAAAGCAAACGTACGCCAAGGGAAAACATGAAATTCAAAAATCAAGTCGTCTACTATTGGCGACTGAGCTTGGTGCCGACGAGACTGATATTATGAATTGCATTACCCATAAACAATATCTAATCGTTCTTAAAAAGTCTAAAACATTTGCAACTGGCGTAATAAATTTCTCTATTTTTTGAAGGAAGTATAAAAAAACCCATAAAAATAAAATATTGACTGATTTATTTGAAATTGGCTTTTTTTTCCATCGTGTATTTTTAGCTTGCTTATTATACATACAAGTAAAATCAGTGTACTACACGTAAGGAGTTTTTGCGCGTCTTTTTATCGTATTCTATTCTAAAATCTGGATTGGATGTATGTCATGAGCAACATATCGGTAAGTTTAATTTCTTCTCTAAAGTATCTGAGGATGAGTATGTTTGTAATTAACTTGGGCGCGTTTTTTTATATCTTTCTATTGTTTTTATCTGAATGCTTTTAACATAAATAAATCTAGAAATGGCTGCTCAGTCAGTTCTGTTTTCATTACATTTAAATGAATGTTTCATATTTAAAGCACGTTTTTTAACAATTAATTTCTATTTTTACGGCATACATGCATACAATTTTTTTAATTATTTTACATCGGAGATTCGCTTGTCCTGTATGACGCCAAAAGCACTCTTAACAATATGAATTGCTTTGCTTCGTTGAAGTTTGAAATATTAAATCATTTAATTGTTTTTTTTCTCTTTAAATATGTCCGATTACTATCAAATTTATTAGTTAGTGATCGGCCAAAACGCGACGTGCTAATAAACATGTCATTGTCCGATTGTTTTGTTTTATTAAAAGCCAATTCACTGCGTCCTTAGATACTTCGCAATTTGGCCGGCCAATTCGCGAAGTGGCCGAATTTGGCTGTGACCGTAACATTTGCACTAATTTCTTTAAAAAAAATTGTCCAATTAGTTTTGTAATTATAGAAATTTTTTAACATTTAATTTGTTTAAATTTAAATAAATGTTCAATTTATCTTTACTTTTACCTCCTTTTATAATAAAAATAGTAATTTAAAAATTATAAACAATAATTTGTTATTTATTACACTTAATTTTTATTTAAAAAAATAAAACATTAATTAACTATTAAATACAAATATGATTTTCGTTCAATAAAAATTAATGTTCATAAATAGTAACTAGTAATACTAAATTAATACCACAAAAACTGCATTAAAACAAAAGTAACTTAAATTAAAAATCAATTTTTATTCAAATAGTTTGGATTGAAAAAAAGTAATTTTTAGAAAAAGTAATTTTAATTGAGAATAATTTTAATTAAAACTAACTTTAATTATAATTAATTTTAATTACAATTAATTTTAATTACAATTAAATTTAATTACAATTAATTTTAATTACAATTGAATTTAATTACACTTAAATTTAATTAAAAATAATTATAATTGAAAAGTAATATTAAAAAATTGAAACCCCCCCCAGGATTTTTTTCTAGTTGCGCCCCAGCTATAAAGTATCTGAATATGAGTATGTTTGTAATTAACTTGGGCGCGTTTTTTTTATATCTTTCTATTGTTTTTATCTGAATTCTTTTAACATAAATCTAGAAATGGCTGCTCAGTCAGTTCTGTTTTCATTACATTTAAATGAATGTTTCACATTTAAAGCACGTTTTTTAATAATTAATTGTAATTTTTTCGGCATAAATGCATACAATTTTTTTTTAAATATTTTACATCGGAGATTCGCCTGTCCTGTATGACGCCAAAAGTACACTTAACAATATGAATTGCTTTGCTTCGTTGAAGTTTGAAATATTAAATCATTAAATTGTTTTTTTTTTCTCTTTAAATATGTCCGATTTCTATCAAATTTATTAGTTAGTTATAGGCCAAAACGCGACGTGCTTATAAAGATTGTCCGATTGTTTTATTAAAAGCCAATTCACTGCGTCCTTAGATACTTCGCGATTTGGCCGGCCAATTCGCGAAGTGGCCGAATTCGGCTGTGACCGTAACATTTACACTAATTTCTTCAAACAAAATTGTCCAATTAGTTTTGTAAATATGGAATATTTTTAACATTTAATTTGTTTAAATTTAAATAAATGTTCAATTTATCTTTACTTTTACCTCATTTTAAAATAAAAATAGTAATTTAAAAGTAATAATTTAACTAATTAGATAATACAAATCCGGTGATTTAAATTATCTAATTAGTTAGACTATATAAATAAAGACATACAATAATTTGTTATTTATTACACTTAATTTTTATTAAAAAAAATAAAGCATTAATTAACTATTAAATACAAATATGAGTTTTGTTCAATAAAAACTAATGTTCATAAATAGTAACTAGTAATACTAAATTAATACCACAAAAATTGCGTTAAAACAAAAGTAACTTAAATTAAAAATCAATTTTAATTCAAATAGTTTGGATTGAAAAAAAAAATTTAAGAAAAAGTAATTTTAATTGAGAATAATTTTAATTAAAACTAACTTTAATTGCAATTAATTTTAATTACAATTAATTTTATTAACAATTAATTTTAATTACAATTAATTTTAATTACAATTAATTTTAATTACACTTAAATTTAATTACACTTAAATTTAATTACACTTAAATTTAAAAATAATTATAATTGAAAAGTAATATTAAAAAAATTGAAACCCCCCCCAGGATTTTTTTCTAGTTGCGCCCCAGGACACTAGCTTTTAATTGATGCGTGCATTCCACATTCGATTGTATTGTTTCCTATTACTTAACCCAATCTTAATCTAAGCATCCAGTTTTCACTTTCTCTCGACGTTCTCTTAAGCTGCGACCTCAATTTAACAGTGAATCATAAGTTAAAACAAAATCTGTTACATAACAAATAAAAGTATGTTAAAATAACTTTTTGCTGAATAAAATTCCTTTCTTATATTTTATTTGTATATTGGAGGCCAATTTTTTCATATTTTAGCTATACTTTATTGATACATTATTCCATTTTTCCAATACCATTGATCTTTGAGATATTAAACCCCTTACTTAAACCTACCTTAATCTACGTACCCATTTTTCACTTATCTCGACTTTGCCCTAAACTGCGACCTCAATCGGACAATGAATCAGAAACAAATATGTTGCATAATAAGTTAAAATATGTTTAAAGAATTTTTTTGCTGAATAAAAATAATTTTTGATTGTTTATTTCAACACCAGGGACAATCCAACATTCCTTGCCAATCTAATTTGGGTAAATAGAAATATGCTATGAAGAAGATCCTTAATCCTCCGATGTAAAGAGTTCCATAAATTATTTGTGAATCAATCCAGAAAACAGGTTTAAAACATTAATTTTGTTTCAGGTCTAACAGATTTGAATATTATTTGAGAAAATTTTTCAATTTTATCAGAATGAGAAGTTTATTTTGGTTAAATTTCATTCAGATCATTTTGTATGTAAATATTGCCTCACAAGAGTTTCCAACTAACGGACCAACCGCACTTTCCCCTCTGCCTTTTTACTATTTGTTTTTACCCAAGTTAGGTTGGCAAAACGTGAAATATTATTTTTTTGGTTGTATCTTATTGCTACATAGTTCAATTTCTCCATTCTCAATTATTTTCACCAAATTAAATTCGATTGCGCCACTAGCACTTATCTTGTAAATGTCAAATTTTTAATATTAAATATTGCCCGAAATTTAATAATATGTTTTTTTACTTTAAAAAGACCATTCAGCTCTGTAGATACGCTGTTGAAAATTGCTTCTCAATTTCAAGAATAATATTCTCGTTTTTAAAAACGTCATTGGTTCATATAACAGCTCCGAATGCATCATTTTCAAACTTGAAAGCATGCTCGTTTTTATTTTTGAGAATGATTTAGAAAAAATTGTGGTTTTAAACGTGGGCTAGAACCCTCGATGTGAGAATTCATGCTAAGCCTGGTACAGTGTGCGTTATCCACCTGTGTCGTAAGACCATGTATAACAAATTTGATATTTTAAAGTTTTTTTATGGGGGGGGGGGGGGATATTGTTCTCACACTGAATTAAGAACTTCCTAGCACTCATTTTTGAGAGTTTCACTTTTAGCAATACTTACATTTGAAATTTTGCTTTTACGAATACCGTTCTAATAAAAAAATTGAGAACATCCTACTACTAATTTTTGATAGTTTTATTAAAAAGATACAGTGTAGTTAACATTAAAAAAACCTTTCAGTAGAGACAAAACTAGTTAGTTTATACACTAAATTATTTTATAAACAACGTGTTTTAAACTATGAACATCGAACACAGGAGAATAATGAAAGTAAGAATTCCGAATCAAATAAGCTTATTGAAATACTTTTTACTAAACTTAAAAAATTAATAATTTTAACGTGTTATATTTCAGGCACAACTTTTGAAAATTAGTTTGTGAAACTGCAATAAAGGAATACGTTTATGCAATTTGTGGGATAAAACTTATATTTAAATGGATACCATACGTTCAAATCGGTAAGTAAAAAAATTTCCTATCATCTAAAAAGAATGCCTTTTTTTTACTTTTCAAAATGAAAAGTTATTAAAAATATTATATTAAATTTGGCCGAACTCGAACCTTACACGTTATGACTTCTAATGTGGACTCTAAAATGAAACATTTATATGTATCTCTTCGCCCAGTCAGTGTCTTTTCTTAAACATTAGTATATTATCTTATTTGAATATAAACAAATAGATATAATCAGTACATGGCATTCAAGTGAAATTTGAAAATAATACTCAGATGCGAATAAGAGATGTTTTTAAAGCACAAATACCTTTAAACGATGTTGTAAATGGATACCATACGTTCAAATCGGTAAGTAAAAAAAATTCCAATAATCTGAAAAGAATACCTTTTTACTTTTCAAAATGAAAAGTTATTAAAAATGTTATTAAGTTTTATCAAATTAGAACCTTATACGTTATAACTTCCAATGTGGGCGTCTCTGAAATAAAACATTTGTATGTATCCCTTCACCCTGTCAGCGTCTTTTCTTAAATAATAGTATATTATCTTAATTGAATAGAAACAAATAGATAATCAGTACATGGCTTTCAAGTGAAATTTGAAAATAATACTGAGGTTAGAATAAGAGATGTTTTAACGCACAAATACTTGTAAACGATGTTGTAAATAAAATTTCAAATTTCTTAAATTTCATTTATTATCTGGTATATGACGTATTTGTCTCTTGGTTCTTTGGTCCCGAATCAGTTCAAACATTTACAACGCCTGCATGACTGCCCCCCCCCCCCAACCCACCCAACCCCCAAAAAGATATTAATAATTTAAATTAGTAATGCTGATATAATTAAGTGATCTTACTCATTCATTTAATTATCAACTAAGAAGTAATATTTAACAAAAAAAGAAGCACAACAGTATGGTTGGACTTAAAGCTGCTGAGAATTTGCTAATTTAATAACCAGTGATTCTATAAACCGTCATGATGTTCAATACACTTCTATTTGATTCACTACATAAGTCATCCTTCAAATATTATAAACAACAAAATTTCAATTATTTATTACCTTGTTACTGTCAACAGTTACGACACTTCAAAATCATTCTAGCGGATACTGTGTGCTATGCTTTGAAAGCTTAAGCTAGTATGAGATAATCGGCTTTAGATAATTGTTATATTATCAAGATCACTCTCTCTGACCTTCTTAACATTCAAGGTATTTTTGCATGCATTTTCTACAGGTTACCAATAATAATTATATATTTTTCATGCATCATAAATGCCCTTAAATATATGAGATAGAAAATGTCTAGCCTTTATTCCACGTGTTCGTGCCCATATCCGCGTGTCCAACATTTCAAGAATAAAAAAATATATACCTGTCCTCGTCTTTCTAGCCAGAGATGGTTCCACTTTCTAATTGTCCGGCGGACAAAAGTAAAACAGATCATCAGGGATGATGCGTTTGCTAATATCATTTCATTGATAAAACCCTAGCTAAGGAAGGGGAGGTAATCATTAAATGTCTAGTGAAACTATCGCCAAGTAACAATTTTAATTTGAAGGCGTACGGACGAATGCGCAATGTTTACAATTGTCCCTGTAAGCCATTTTCGAAGCTACTTTCCAATGTTTGTGGGTCTTGTCCGGTGCTCCCATCGAAAGGCGTCTACTTTAAAGCAAGGCCCGACTTACAAAATAAGTTCCGGGCACCAGCAAATTTTATAGCCCCTACTTGCATGAAATTTCGTGTGTAGTTTTCCACATTTCAGTGTACACCAAAAATTAGCTTTGAGTGCATGCTCAATCCTCCCCCCCTCCTCCCTACAAAAATTAGTTATTATTTGTTAAATGATTTATTCTGAGCAATTTTATAGTCAAATTTTCATCAATTTATAATTTTTTGGCAACCATCATTTAAAAAGCTAAGTCTTGGGGGCAGTTATTTTGAGCATAAATAGTTAAAATTAGGGGGCCCTTGAGTGGCTGTCTTGAGCACTTGCCTTGTTTGCATGCCTTGCCGGAAATCCGGCCCTGTTTCAAAGGTCTTGAAGAATGGGACCAATAGATGGCCGATTGCTGACAGCTGATTTCAAACTGTTACAAATCGAATACAAATGCCAGTAGATGAATGCACTTAACCAACAGAAAGTCTTGGAGAATTTTAAAAGTAAAAGTCAGTATCGAAATTACCTTGCCAATTACCTTGTAACTTCTCTCTGGCCAAATTGCGACATGGCAGACAGGAGCTGTCAAGCGTAACCCAAATGTTAAAGGGGTGAATTTGCAGGCATGAAAGTCGCGTTTTTCAGCCCATTCGTCTGCGGTTGAGTAAAGACAAAGAAGTGGAAGGTTCATTTGTTCATTGGGCCGTTGAGGGAATGCTTCGTAATTCCCCTTGTTGTTGATTGTAATTTATTGGTACTGAGGTCGAAGAAACAGAGTGGCAATAAGAAAAGTTTCAATTTTAAAATTATCTGCTAAATTAGCACCGGTCAGAAGGATGTAAAATTGGATGAAAACTCGCTGATTCGTGATATTATCTTTGGTTAATGTTAATGGAACAATAGAATACGGAAGAAATGCACTCTTAAAACAAAAGAGTGAATTCCACCCCAGTTGGAGAAGTGCATTTTCGACACTGGAAAGGAGTGAATATTATCTCAGACTGAGTTAAAATCACTCGTTTGGAGTGATCCTGTCGGAGGTTTAACACAAAGGATCGACTCCAAAAGGAGAAGTGCATTTTCCAGACTGGAGGAGTGAAAATCAATCAGACCGAGTTAAAATCGCTCGTTCGTTTTAAGAGTGTGGAGCATCGAAGTCACCCGAAGAAATTATCATACAAGCTTTGAAATAATTTCTGTATTTCAAAGAAGATTTCAAGTAAAGACAAAGAAGTGGAAGGTTCATTTGTTCATTGGGCCGTTGAGGGAATGCTTCGTAATTCCCCTTGTTGTTGATAATAATTTATTGGTACTGAGGTCGAAGAAATAGCGAGCGGCCATAAGAAAAGTTTCAATTTTAAAATTATCTGCTAAATTAGCACCGGTCAGAAGGATGCAAAATTGGATGAAAACTCGCTGATTCATGATATTATCTTTGGTTAATGTTAATGGAACAATAGAATACGGAAGAAATGGAGCATCGAAGTCATCCGGAGAAATTATCATACAAGCTTTGAAATAATTTCTATATCGAGCGTTCCGTTTTAAATTCAAATTTTCAAGAACTTATTTTGGAAGATCACCTTTCAAAAAGAATTTCGGTTTTTAAGAATTCATTACTCTATTTTTAATGTATTGAAAGATGTCTTGAGTACTATGTTTTTTCTTCACCAAAATTTGTTTAAACGCAATTGTTTTATTTTAAAAGGTTCAAAATGCATGAAACATTTTTTTATTGCATTTGCATTAAGCAGATTTAATGAAGAATTCCAGAAGTCTCAAAATTGAAAAAACCATATAGCGAATAAATAACACTTAATTTTTAAACAAAGGTTAGAGGAGGAGGAGGGGGGGGGGGGGGGCTAAAATTTTCAACAAAAAAAAAAGAAGAGAACTACAACAAACCATAAACATTTTAATTTCCGCTTAAACGAATCAACCATTTTACTGAATCTAAGTGTAGTGTGTTATTGAATTAAGCGGTGGCTACTGTACTTTTCAATGTCATTGGGTGATCCATTTGGCTGGAAGCGTGGGAAAGGCGGAAGTTCAGTACAAATTGTCCGACCCAATTAGCAGTTGGTAATTCCTCCAAAGTGGGCCAAACAACGCCTTTTCTTGCACTGTACACAAATATTCAACTATCTTTCATTGAAGAAATTCAGACTGATATCGAAGGAGAAAGAGAAATTAGATTTCAGTTTCGGAACAAGATATTTGATATTGTTTCTTCTGAAAAAATTATTTTAAAAAATAGGTTAAGATCAACTATCATTGTTTTTGTTGACTTCGATAACCCCATCCCCAGTGCAAAATATATCTTATGTCGTAACTCTCACCAATATCTATCATTTATCTGAAATAAATTTAATCATCACTAATTTTATTCAAAAAAATAGTTGAGTTCTTTAAAATAATTTGATTTTACTTGTAAAAAATTATTAGAGCTGCGGTCAACTGTCATATTCTTTTTATTGGTCCTTTCAAAAATGGGCAAAGCACACTTCATCTTGTTTTATTGTAAACAACCATCTTTATTCATATGTCGAAGAAAACGCGACACAAATTCGAACAAGATTTTTGTTATTCAGAAAACTTGATTTTGCATGAAAGAATTAAGTATAAAATATGCTAGGATGTCATGTGTAATACTTTTCATTGACGTTTGACAGAATTTGGTAGTAAAAGAAAGGACTGAATTATAACAGTTTTTTAAGTGGACATTTTGATTTTATCTGTAATGACAACCGAGTCCCCATTTTTTTTTCATCAGAATACAAAAAATGCCGGATGTTTTCAGGACAGAACTTGATTTTAACAGTCTAATAATTTGTGAACAAATTAATAAAGCTAAAAAATAGGTTATTAAAACTTAATACATTTCGTATTAGTTAACTTACTTCAACTTGATCGGTTGTTAAAAGCTTTGTCCTTAACCAAGCAATTACTTAATTTTAAAATAAATGCCCGAAGCAGTTAAGTAACAGGTTCTATTTACCATTTATCCACTAGAGAGCATAAAAAGAGGTCACTTATTGTGGAATTATAATTTAATTTTTTGGAATTTAGTTCTGAAAGAAACGACATAATTCTCAGCATTCATGACAGTGAGTTTAAGCAAAAAAAAAAAAAAAAACGCCTCCGTTGCTCTATAATAAAAAAATATTTACTCCAATATATTATTCTACATATTACCACGAAAAAGTTGTTTCTGTCAATTTAAACAAAAATCAAGCAAATTCTAATGAGCTTACTTTTAAATTATTCAAAGCGTTTCATACATTTCCTTTCATTTATCCATATTAACATAATGACATTTAACAATGTCATTTAGTACATTTTCGCAAGTTTATGGATTGACATGAAAACCTTTTAACTGCAGATGAACAGGTAATGGAATATTATTTCACTCGCAAGTAAAAAGATTCGCCTTTTAAACTATTTTCATTTAATTTTCTTTACACACTAGCTAAATAGATAATTATTTGGTAGTTTGCGTTATTTAGATAATTACCCATTTTTCTATTATATTCATAAATGATACAATTTCATGATAAGTAGTAGTACTGTAATACTTTCTTGTGAACCATAAAAGAAAAACAATTACAATCTGATGCTTCATCATTGTTTATTGTACCATATGAACTACATAGAGCGGATAACAAATGATGTGTGTGATTAAGGTTAATATTCTTTTCGAAGTTTATGAATTCTTGTAGCTGAAGATGCTCCTATTGAGTACCATTCATTCACATTTGAACAATGAAACATCTTTAAGAACAATTTGACTTTCTCAATTGCTTTTGGTTCATTGTTTAGCTTAGGTTGAATTATCATCGCACTAGAGCTACACGAGGGCTATTGGCGACGGACGTCGTATTTGGTTCAATTGTACTAGGTTAAGGGGTGCACATATATATCCCGGCTTGTGTGTTTGATCAGAGACCCACTTATATATGCCTTCGTCAATTAAGACAGACACAGAATCGAACTCCGTTCCAGCACAATTGTATTATTACTAACATCGCCCTACACATATGCTTCTGGTTACGGGACTCTTACTTTGATCCATGGTCCAGTGACGAGGCCAACGCCTAAACTGGCATAATTCAATTTGTCCATTTGCTTTCAAACAAAACTTGACTTTCTGTATATTTTTCAATTACAGTTTTTATAATGATACTATTAAATATGTAACCAGACTAAAATTTCATTAAAGGGTTAGTAAATAAACGATAATGGAAGTTGCAGAGAGAAAATCTCGCTCATGGAAGTCCACTATGATTGAATTCTTCACGAATATTCTAAAATGGGTACTGGGGCTTCCTTTTCATCTATAAACTCCCATTTTTTCCCATGTTTTCTTATTTTTCCAACAATGCAAAAAAATAGATGCGATTACAGAGGTTAACAGATATTGCAGAAAATAAGAAAACACCTTTTCGTTTTTGTAAAAAATGTATCATGTAATAGAGATGATGACTTTATTTGTATAAAGTTTTGTTTGTAATAGTACTTTCTATTACAAAAAATGCTTTAAAAAATTGTTACTTAATAAAGCGTCATTTTTCATTTAAAAAAATGCATCAGGGTGTAGCCAAAATCAGCAGGAACCAATTTTTAAAAAGTTTGTTTTCCTCATAAAATAGAGCCCTATATCTACTTGATGCAATTTTGCAAACCCTTTGAAAGAAATTTTTTAGTCCAAACTTTTATGTTTTGCACTGCATTAGATTTAAATTTAAATTGTCGAATAATTAATTATATTTTTTAATATTTCTAAACTTTATTTACGTCGTAAATAATGCTAAAAAACGGCATTAGTAGTTTACATTTTTAAATTTAAATATTTTTCGAAAACAATATTTTTAAGGGGACACGGTAACACTTTAGCAAAAAAAATTTGACACATTTACTATAAAATTAAATACGAATATTTTAATCCAATTTTTTATCTCATGTACTTTAAAATGTTTTAGATAAGAATTAGCATCCATATTTGATTTATCTTTAACAGTTGTTTTATATAAAAAAAATACCTAGAAAATGCCAAATTTGTTTAGCATATTTGAAAAATTTCGACTTAGGTATTTTTTATAAAAAAAAGTATTACTTTTGAAAACAATTTTGATGTCAATTTTTTTACTGTCAACATATTTAACAGACTGCAAACAAAATTCCCTATTTTTTTATAAATAATTTTAAAAAAAGCCTTAGCCTTTTGAAACCTTGTCACCAAGGAAAAATGAGCTCCTAGAAAAACAAATTGAAAGTTTTCATTCGCTTGCATTTTTATCCTAATTTTCCGCATAAAAAGTGGAATTAACTCTTTTATTAATATAGCTACACTTTTAAAATCTTAGTAGACTTATTTAGATGATTTCAAACTTTAAATTTAGCAAATAAAAAAATCGCAATTTTTGCCATTTTTGAGGTACTGTGTCCCCTTAAAAAAATATATATGCTGCTGTCAAAACTAAAACATATCCAACAGGTGGTTAATGGGCAAAAAAAATATTAAAATAGTTATGGTGAGTCATAGGGAGTATAAACATTTCAACACTTCCCAAAGAAAAATTATTTACCAAGTGCGACATTACAATGTAATGATTTTAAATTGGGCCTAAGATGAAAAATATAATGATTAAACTTAAGCCTAACTTCTACGTAAGTGAAGCATTGAAACCATGGGAGAAAAATATTATAATGATAAATTGTCATTTGTTAACGAAGTTAATACTTTGGAAAAAAAAGTGTTCTTAAAATTATACAAGTTTGTTAAATGATTTCGATAACTTAAAATCGTTTTTTTTCTCTAATGGGCTGTAACATTGGCGGTCAAGCCTTTTGCAGGCTCGTTTTTTTTATCTATTCTTCCAATACGTTAAATAGTTTAATTAGAATAATCAATTACATTTAACAGTCAAGTAGATTTAAAAGCATTAATCATTTTGTTAGTAATCCCTTACAATAATCATTTTGTCATTCTTTTTGTCATTACATTAATTTATTCACATATTAATCAATTTAAGTCGAGTAATTTAGTACATACATTATTAGTACACACATATTTATTTACAGCAATTTATTATATTAATAATTTAATTACGGTAATTCATTACAATAATTCATTTAATTGAGGTATTCTTTACAATCATTTATTTACTTTACTTCCACACATTAGGTAATCAAAATACTGTTATTCATTACTTTTATAAAATTATAAAAATAAAATGTATTATTTAAAAATTAAAAAAAAATAATCTATAAATATAATTCAAAGACTAAACTACTATTATGCCATGAATAAAGCAGCATTACACAATTAAATTACGCATTACAACAAATTATTTCAATTCTGCTATTTTATTCAACATTTTTAAATATGCCCTCTATTTTCTTTGTTTATATCATTTACCATCAGCCTTGCACACGTGAGTCACAATCAAAACCTCAATACATTAAAAAAAATCGGTGTCGCGACCGAGAATCTCCAAGTCTCGGGGGTAGGTGCCCAAATAACACGTGACCAGCATACCCTGTAGACTTCCGGATGATGTAACTGGTTCCAGCCGGCCCACATACACTGAAAGATCATAATTAATAATCACTCGGGTCACTTTCACTTGATGGACAATGACGGCGTGATGATGTCCATCGCTTAAGATCTGGTTCTTTTGTCCAGCTGTCAAGTTTTAGCGACATATGAACTTTGAATTTGGGATACCTTACTTTTGTTCTTTTGGTCTTAGTAGCTCAGATAATATTCGTTTTGTTCTTGAGTTCTACTTCGAAAATACTTGAATCTCAGTGAGGTTCGCTCCAAATATATTTTTAATATTTCTTCCACAAACATTTTTTATAGACTATTTTGTGAAGTTACATGTACTGAACATGAATTTCTAATTAATAATCACTCGGGTCACTTTCACTTGATGGACAATGACGGCGTGAGGATGTCCATCGCTTAAGAGCTGGTTCTTTTGTCCCGCTGTCAAGCTTTTAGCGACATATGAATTTTGAATTTGGGATACCTTACTTTTGTTCTTTTGGTCTTAGTAGCTCAGATGGTTTTGTTCTTGAGTTCTACTTCAAAAATACTTGTATCACAGTATGGTTCGTTATAAACATATTTTTAATATTTCTTCTTCAAACATTTTTTATAGACTATTTTGTGAAGTTACAAGTGCTGAACATTAATTTCTAATTAATAATCACTCGGGTCACTTTCACTTGATGGACAATGACGGCGTGATGATGTCCATCGCTTAAAAGCTGGTTCTTTTGTCCCGCTGTCAAGCTTTTAGCGACATATGAACTTTGAGTTTGGGATACCTTACTTTTGTTCTTAGTAGCTCAGATGTTATTCCCGCGCGTTTTGTTCTTGAGTTCTTCTTCGAAAATACTTGGATATCAGTGTGGTTCGTTCCAAACATATTTTTAATATTTCTTATTCAACATTTGTTATAAACTATTTTGTGTAGTTACAAGTACTGAGCATGAATTTCTAATAAACAATCACTCGGGTCACTTTTACGTGATGAACAATGACGGCGTGATGATGTCCATTGCTTAAGATCTGGTTATTTTGTCCAGCTGCCAAGTTTTGTCTTTGAAAAGACAAGCGACATGCGGTCATTGAATTTGGGATAGCTAACTCTTTGTTCTTTGCGGTCATTGTGAAGATGGTATTCGTTTTGTCTGTGACTGCTAGTTTTTAAATACTTTGATCTCAGTGTGGTTCATTTTTGTGAAGTTACAAGTACTGAATAAATGAAATTTTCATTAGTAATCGCGGGGTCACTTTCACTTGGTGGACAATGACGGCGTGATGACTGCTGTTTTCCATCATTAATATCTGGTTCTTTGTCCAGCTGTCAAGATTTTAGCGACATATGGCCTTTGAATTTGGGCTGTCACACATTTTGCTCTTTGAAGTCAGAATGTATATGTTATTCATTTTGTTCTTGAGTGATACTTCGGAAATATTTGACGAATGTTTTGTTAAATGCAATTTTAAATATGTTTTTGTGGCCGTCAGCACAAATACCCAATACTAGCCCGAGTAACTGAGTAATTAATTTGTCTTAGGAGACTGTTTAGTATTGAACTGGCACGCGAGAGGTCCCTGGATTCAAACCGGGTCGCTCCTTACATCTTCATTTTTGTTCACACATTTTTATAAACTGTTTAGTGAAGTTACAAGTACTGAATAAATTAAATTCTAATTAGTAATCATGAAGTCTCTTTCACTTTACTATTATTATTTGAGTTATTAGTTTCGTTCTTCAGCACATTAACAAAGAGGCACTTTAACCCAATTAAGGGAACAAATAAAAATATTAACTTTTAGGCCTATTAGAATTCATTTTTCGTGTAACTTAATTTGTCTTGCATAAATTATTCAGGACTATGATTTTCATTTGTCTTATATTTTATTCATTTAAATGAACTCAAGCAAATAGCTCATTTTTGCGTGGAAAATTTTCTTATCTATCTTAGTTAGTTGGTTAATGCTTGATTATCAGTACAGTTTATTCCATATTTTAGCGGTATTTAATTCAAACATATTGTGAAATTATAAGTATAATGAATAAAATAAATTATTATTATGCAATAATTAATAAGCATGGGTGCGCTTTCAATGGTAGATAATAAAAACGTGAGCATAAATTAATATGTTGTTCTTTTGTGCAGCTGAAATGCTGTAGTTGGATGTGAGATTTGTCAGTGGAAAGTTTAGTTATAAATACTTTAACAATTCAAATTTATTCATAAACAACCACTTCACGTTGTATTTCACTTTTAAAGCTACTAACATTAGCAAATTTTATTATATGAAATACAAAGAAGTATTATTATTTTCTAACTTTCCACTCTATTGAAAGTTTAATTTTCTACTGATGTTTCAGCTTGCATGCTGGAGGGGAAAACAATTTTCGGAAGTTTTTAGGTCAGAATTCCAGCAAAGATTGAATTTTCTAGCTAAGTTGGCAATTCTAGAACTTTAAATGCTCAAATTAACTCGTTGTAGAGGTATTGTGGCTATAATTTTCTTTTAAATGGATGATATGCATGCACTATCCGAGTGATAACGATCATTTTGCCGGTAGGTGTTTTCATACACTCAGAAAAAACTTTTGTTGACTTTTAATACAAGAAATTTTGTTTATTTTAGTTATTTATTACAAGTTGTGTTGAAACAATGCAAAAATGGTACTGCGAGAAAATAATTATGCATGGTTTGCACCAAAAGTTGCGTTAAAGTTGTTGCACGCATACATTCCTTCAAAATGTAGTTCAGCACCTGCTCTTTAATGTTTTGGATAAATCGCTGCACTAATGCTTTAAGAATATGCATTACAGTATGCTTTATTTTTGAATGTTATGATTTTGTTATGCATCTTCAGTTGAATCTTCATTTTTGCGCCAAATATGTTGTCGGGATTCTCGAATTATGTTTTTTTTTCCTCCACATTTTTGAGATTTCGACGAGAAATCACTCAATTTTTATAGAATTTTACTTCATTTTTTATTTACATTGAAATTACGCTGACAGTAGTTCATATTAAGGACGATTTTGTGATATGAGAATGTGCATTTTACAGTGATACATTTTCATTTTGAAATTTTAAATCAATATAAGCAACAGGATTTTATTTATAGATATTTTATTTATGATATATTGATTTTGATTTTATTTTTGTCCATGCGAAGAACGGTTATTTATTTGCTAGTATTTAATAAAACAGTATAGTTTACATTTTATTGTCAATAGCGAATTGATATGATAATCGTCTCTTCTCGTGATCGTAGGTTGCGTAAGGAACAACCCAAATTTGTGTTTGTATATCATGTAAACAATTCTTGTATTGAAACAACACAAATTTGTAATGTTCCCATATTTTTATACAATATATGTTTTCCACTTGTGCAATGTGATTACAAGGTTTTTTCCTGAATGTAGTATTGCTACGAATAAGATGAAAATTCTCACATCATGCGATAAAATTGGTTAAAAGTGTTTTTTAAACAATTATTATTATATTTACACTCTATTTTAATTTTTTAATGCTTAACTGTATAACCTTCTTTTCTATGTCGTTGCAAAATGGAATGATGCATTTTAATTTAGAAATACTGATAACTTATCTCAGTCAAATGTTTAATTCATGACAAAAATACCGATGAATCAAATATCTGACTTGAATGCATTAAGTCACTCATTCAAAAATTAATTTGAAAACTTCTAAATAATTTATAAATTATATTTTTCTTTACATCAGATTTCTAATATTCTAATTCTAATATTTATAATCTAGTGTCTAATATTAGCCAATAAGTGACAAATTGAATTTTTTTTTTAAATATTCGAGTATGCGTCGAATATGAACTTGAAAATTGTAGAAGATCCACAGGTGATCAGAAGGACCGATTACACTTTGACATACTTGCTAAAAACATTAGTTACTTCACTGGATAGGAATTAAGTTTTTTTTTAGTTTCTTAAACCAGGAATTATAAGACTAAGATAATAATACAATATCCATACCAGGAGGCTTAAAATTCCAGTTAATGAGCACAGTTTTATAATACAGAGATTGAGAAAGTTTTTTTGTATCGTATTCAGATACATAACTAGAATTGCCTATTTCCTAGATGTAGAACTTATTTATTATTGTAGAACGTATTTTCTAGATGACAGCAGTGGCTTTTTATTCCATGTACATATCTTACAGTCTTTAAAGCAATCGAACTTGACGATAATAATTAATATCTGTAATAGTAACTGCATTTGTTAATTTATTTTGACAAAAATTTATATTTATCCTATTTTAACTTCTATCATTAATATTAATGAAAATTAATCTTATCAAGCTGTTAAAAAAACTCCACAAAGGTATTGGTAGATAGGTTATTTCGACACGTGACAACTTAAGTAACGAATGTGGCCATGAAATTTACTCACTTTCCTCCTCAATTTTTTTTCGGAAGTAGCCTCAATAAAGAATGAGGGAAATAAGGCTATCTAGACATGCCTTTAAAAATCGATAGGTATGGTAGATACGTTATTTCAACACTTGACATTCTTGATAACTTGACTAATGTGGCCATGAAATTTACTCACTTTCCTCCACAGTTTTTTCGGAAGTAGCCTCAATAAAAAATGAGGGAAAAGGCTAAACATGCCTTTAAAAATTTCGTCAGCTTGAGCAGAAAGGGAAAATTAGGAGATACCAGTTATATTTAACCAGTTCTATGTCTATAAAACGCTAAAACATGTGTTCCCGTTTCTTTTTCACCCAACCGGAGTTGTTCGATAATTATGTGGGTGAAAGCGTGGGTGAAAGTTTTAACTAGTATTACCATTTTACCATTTACCATTTTTTTATTTGGGCAAAACTAACAGCTTATTTTTTGACCCTCTGACTTCAGACAATAATATGCTTCGTGCAAAAAAATTATGAATTAAAAATTTAAAATTTGAAAAAAATCCAATATTTTAAAAAAATTTAACATTCTCAAATTTTATATCAAATTAAAGATTGCAAAATTTAGTTTAAAATGATACATTATGTATTATTGTAAATATTTTATGAATTTTTAAAAAACTAAAAAATTTCACAGAAAAATTAATTTTTAAGAAAATTTATTAATTAAATATAACGCTAAAGTTCATGAAATTACAATGGTACCAACACAACTTTCCATCGGTACTTTACAGAATTCTGAAAATCACATAGAACTTATATAATAACGTTTTATGTAAACTCATCAAGTGCAACTTTAAAAAGCATATATTTCAGTTTTCGAATATTCATAAATCCTATACTAAGATAAAAAATAACTTTTAAAATTAAATTTTAACTCCGACGAAAAAGTTTTACCCATGATTGTTTTTTGAAAATTGAGATTGGCTGGGTTGAAATAAAACTTTTTTTTTTTTGATTTCACGATATATGACCCATTCCTGTTTGAAAATTAAAGTTTCCTAGTAAAGTACGGTAAATTAAGAAAATAATAATGTGTTAAACTTCACAAATAAGTCCTAACTAACAAGATGTCTACGAGCTGCGCAAGTTGTAAGAAGGTGGTAGCCGAAGATTCTGATTGCATTAGTTGTAAAGATTGTGAGAACACTTTTCATTACTACTGCCGCGGTTTTCGGGAAGCAAGTTTCAAAAAGGCTTCAAAAGAAACTAAAAAATCCTGGACTTGTGATGAGTGCAAATCCAGTAAAGCGTTGACAGCTGCTGATTCGAATAAATCTCTTCAAAAAGAAATACTTGACCAGCTGCAAGAGTTTAAAAGAAGCTTGGATTTCAACTCTAAGGTTTTAGAAGATGTAGTAAAATCTAATAAGAATCTGCAAGAAGAATTAAAAAATATCAAAAAAGAAAATTGCCAACTTATTGAAGAAAACAAACAACTAAAAAAGCAAATAGAAGAAATTAAGAATGATGTTATTGACTTGCAACAATATTCCAGGCGACTAAATGTAGAAATCGCAAACTTACCCGAGTCTGAATATGACAAAATAAATTCCAGTTTATGTCCTGTTCCAATATATTTCAATGATCATCTGTGTCCGGAATTGAAAAAACTTTTGTATGAATGTAAACAGTTCAAGAAGGAAAACGACTTCAAATTTTGCTGGAATAAAGGTGGGAAACTTTTTGTTCGAAAACATGAAGGGTCCAAAATTTGCAGAATAAAATCTAATCTTGATCTTTTAAGTGTTCCCAAGTGATATTACAACTGAACAAATATGTTTAACAATTGATTCGTTGGACCAACTAACTGATTTTGTAATCTCACCTGAATGTAAATTAGATCGTTTGCTAATTTTCCATTTTAATATACGTAGTCTCAGGGCAAATTTTGATGAATTGAAAAAATTAATAAATAGCTACATTATATATATTCCTATCATTGTTCTTTCTGAAATATGGATTTCTGAATGTGAAATTCAATTATATTATTTAGATGGTTACAAAGTGTTTAATTGCTGTAGAAATGCAAATAGATCTGGTGGTGTTTTAGTTTATGTAAGAGTAAGTTATGACTTTGTAAATAACCTAACATGGTCAATGCTCTCTGCTGAGGGATTAGTACTCCATAGTAAAAATTTAAATCTATGTTTAATAGCCTTGTATAGATCTCACTCATACACAATTGACTACTTTAACCAAGAACTTAGTCATTTATTAGTAAACTTGTCTTTTAAAAACTGTGTGTTAATTGGAGACCTAAACATTAATATCCTAGAAAATAGTAAATTAGTCAATGATTACCTAAATATTCTATCGGAAAATGGGTTCTTATCCATGATAAATATTCCGACAAGAGTAACAGACATATCAGAAACGTGTATTGATCATATTTTTGTCAAAGCAAATTCTGATATGACGGTTGAAACTGCTCGTTTTATTTATGATTTAACTGATCATTATCCTATTCTATGTAATATCACAATACCTAACAATAAAATTAAGCCTGTATATAATAAACAAGTCGCAGTGCGAATTGATAACAAAAAGCTAGAGAAACAGCCATGTTAGAAATACCGAATATAACTGAAAATGTAAATCTTTATTATAATTTAATACAAGCAAAACTTGAAAGTTCAATAGGACTTGCCACTGTTTCGATCGATGAACGCAAGTATAAAAGTAACAATAACTGGATCAATAATTCAATTTTAAAACTCATAAATGATAAGCAAAAACTATACATGAAAACAAAAAAGTACCTTTATGATATGAATTTAAAGTCAAAATATAAAAGTGTAGTTGCAGAAGTAAAGCAAAAAATTAAAACTGCAAAGGAAATAAAATATCGTGATGAGTTTATTGCTTGTGGTAAGGATCAGAGAAAACAGTGAAGATTTGTTAATAATCTTATTGGTAAAAACAAAAAGACAAATATTTTACCGAGGGTTATTACTGAAAATATTGTAAATGATTTCAACTATTTTTTTTTATAAATTGTGCAATTGTTAATGTAAACAGTAATTTCAATAATAATACGGATTTTAATACAAATTATACAGAATGCAAATCTTTCTTTCTTTATGAGGTATCCGAAATTGAGATCCTAAATATTGTTAATGCTTTAAATGAAAAAAAAAGCTGTCGGGTACGACAAAATTTCTGTAAGAGTTTTAAAAATGCTTCTTAAGCATAAACCTGAAAAAATTGTAAATTTAATAAATCTGTCTTTTAAAGAAGGAGTGTTTCCAGAAAACTTAAAAATAGCTACAGTAACGCCTATCTATAAAGCGGGAGAAATTAATTGTTTGGGAAATTATCGTCCGATTTCTGTGTTACCCATTTTTTCAAAAGTATTTGAAACAGCAATGAAAAATAGACTGTATAATTTTTTAAATAAAAATAATTTCTTTTCTAAAAACCAATTTGGTTTTATAAAGGGACTAGGAACCGAAGATGCACTCCTAAGATTTACCAGCATAATATATAAATCCTTAAATGATAATTTAAAAACAGTTTCTATTTTTATTGATATTTCAAATTCTTTCGACTCAGTAAATCATACTATTTTGCTACGCAAGTTATATGCAGCAGGTGTTAGAGGAAAACAGCATGAATGGTTTAAAACTTATCTAACTCATAGAAAACAATTTGTAAAGTTAAATAATATGAATAGTAATTGCTTGGTTATTAAAAAGGGTGTACCTCAGGGCTCAATTTGGGCCCGTTGTTGTTTATAATTTTTATAAATGATTTTTGTAATTTGTCACTATTTGGAAAATTAATCACATATGCAGATGATACTGTTTTGGTATATTCAAGTAAAAACTATAACTTATTGAAAGAAATGATAAACTCTGATTTAATAAAGGTTAAAAACTGGTTTCAACAAAATGGCTTAATTATCAATAGTGATAAAACTAAATATATTAATTTTAATATGATTACTGGTCATGCAGAAGATTTCATTTTTAAATATCATATTTTCAAACATTTAAATGGAAATTACATGTAAAAAAGGTAAATGATAAGCTACGTTTTGGTATTTATGCTTTTTATTACTTAAAATATATATATATATATAGTCTCAGTAAAACATTTTTAAAACAGTTATACTTCGCTTTTATACAATCAATAATACAATACGGCATAACCTCATGGGGCGGTGACTACCTAAGTAATATTAAACCGTTAATAAATACTCAATCCAGATTGATTCGAATATTAAACAGTGAACCAGAAAATTTTGACAACCCTATTTTAACTATAAGACAATTATATGTATACAATAGTCTTCTATATTTATATAAAAACAGATCATTCTGCACCCTTAAAGATCCTGTAAACTACAATTTAAGAAACACAACTTTTTACAATATACCTAAAGCAAATAAAGAAATTTTCCGTAAAAGTTTTATGTATTTAGTACCCAAATTTTTTAACTCTCTGCCTGAACAAATAGTAAGTTTAACTCATAAAAATGCTTTTAAAAATGAAGTTAAGCATCACATCTTAAATACTGATGTAGACATTCTTTTCTAATATGTGATATAATTAAAAAATAAGTGACAACTATGTTATTTTATTATTATTTTTTGTAAAACAATAGTGAAGTTATGTATTTTACCGTTCTGTAATATGTTTGTGTATCTCGTGTGTCCGATCATCTGCCAGATTTTGTTAGTTTTGTTAGTTTTTGTTTTGTGTTTTTTGTCATGTTTTGTTCCCCTTTTGTTTGGGTGTAATTTGAAATATTATTTTTAATTTTCTTCAATGGATTTTGATTGTTAATTTTATGTGTTGTCTGGAAGGGCCCGGGGGCCCCTTGACAACCAATATATTTCTGTCAAATAAAAAGTTTTCTTCTTCTTCTTCTTCCTTTTGTTAGAAAACTAATTAGCAAAATGTTATGCAACAAATTTCATTAAATCCCATTTCGATTTTTTTTTCATTATCGATTATGTCAATGAAACAGTTATCTTCGTTAAATATTGTTCCGATGATCATTTCGGAATTCTCTGACGGAAGTCCTCTGTAGTAAGTAATTTCAAAATTGTGGTTTTCAGTTGGGAAATTTGTGTATCAGAGGACCTTAGACCACAATAGTTTAAGAAATCGTAAAAGTATTAAATCAATGACTAAAAATTAACAAATAAAAGTTGAAACTTATCGAAAAATGTTGTGTTGGAAAAAATTACTTTAGGAACTCATTGAATAAATTCAACAATAAAACGAGCCAACTTCAAAATTCACAATAGTTATCAGCAATTCTTTATTTATATGCACTCTTAAAACAAACACTAATAATTTAACTCAGTCTGAGTGAATTTCACTCCTCCAGACTGGAAAATGCACTTCTCCTTTTGGAGTGGATCCTTTGTGTGTTAAACCTCCGACAGGATCACTCCAAACGAGTGATTTTAACTCAGTCTGAGCTAATATGCATGCCTTTAAGGTGTCGAAAATGCACTTCTCCAACTGGAGTGGATTTCACTCTTTTGTTTTAAGCGTGTGCCTGATCGCTCTACCTTTTTATTTTAATTTAAAAAAGAGACTTAAAAGTAATTTTCAATAGTTGGACTTTTGATATGAAGTAAATTGAAAAGCATCAAATTTTTAAAATTATTATCTAGAATTTAAAATCTTACAACGATTTTTGAATATTTGTTCGAAAAAAATTGACTTCCCTTAAACAATAATCACCATATAAAGGAAATACATTAATACAAAATTTCAGATTTTTAGCTAAAAATTGCGATTTTACTACTAATTTATATAAATGCTCGAAAAAAAGAACAAGAACTTCAACTTCCCCTAAACAACAATCGCCATACAAAGGGAAATGTTCACTTCCACTCAGACTAACAAGATCAAGTCATTGAAAAAAAAAACCAAGTCAAGGGTACACAATCAACAGACCGACACCATTTTTCGGTTCCCAGAACCACTAAGCTGAAGCGGAGCGACAAATTAGAAATGCCAATTGGACCTGTCGTGATGGCCGCCAAAGTTACGTCAAACTAACAATTTCGTCAATGAAACAGTTATCTTCGTTAAATGGTGTTCCGATGATCATTTCGGAACTCTTTGACGGAAGTCCTCTGTAGTAAGTCCTTTCGAAATTGCGGTTTTTCAGTTGGGAAATGGGTGTGTATCGGAGGACCTTGGGCCACAATGGTTTAAGAAATCGAAAATGTATTTCATTTTCCTCCTGTAACTTTTAAATCGATAAATTACCGTTATATTTTAAAAACACTTTTGTTATAGCCATTTGGGACCCGGATGGCCGAGTGGTTTGGACCATTACACTAGCAGGTACGGAAAAGAATACGGTAAGACAGATACGGAAATTTTTTTTTTACTGTCACAGAGAAAAGAATGTACACCCAGGGAGAAGGCGGTAATCGAACCCGCACCCGTTCTAGTGCGCTGACTGCTAGAGTAATGATCCAAACCACTCGGCCATCCGGGCCTCTTTCGGTTTGGAAAACCCTGCTACGGCTCCCATTCCACCTTTACCACATTTTTTTTTATTTCGATAGAAAGAACCATGTTTTTGTTTTTAAAATACGTTTATAATGCAATAATTATTCGAAAAAAATGTCGGCTTACCCCTTACTAAAGGCGAGGCAGGAACTATATGCACTGTAAAAAAACAGACTGCACTCCGTGCCACCCTAACTTGGGTAAAAACTAAGGGTAAAAAAAGCAAAGGGAAAAGCGCGGTTGGTCCGTCTGTTGGAAACTCTTGTAAGATAATTTTTGCAAACAAAATGATCTGAATACAATTTAAGCAAAGTACACTCATCATTCTGATAAAATTGCCAAGTTTTCTCAAATAGTATTGAAATACGTTGGACGAAATTAATGTTTTAAACATGTTTTCTGGATGGATTCACAAATAATTTCTGGAACTCTTACATGCGCGGAAGGATCTTCTCTATAGCATATTTCTATTTGCCCAACTAAGGCAATCAGGTTGGCAAGGAGTGTATTACTGTCATACTCATACAAAAACTACTTAAAAAAAACTACGGAAATGTACTGAGAACTAGCATCTCAATTTGTTAAAAGACACATTTTCTACTTAAACAGATAAAATATGTAACCCGCTGTCACATATTGCACCTGTAGAGAACAAATTACTTATGTTTTCATTAAAAAAAAAAAAACATTTGAAATATATAAAATATGTCGGTGCCCGAGATATTTCAGTAGGCAGAAGACGTGACTCCTATGCCGACAACGTCTGTTCGTATAAGGGTTGTGGTTTAACGCTTTTTTTATTTATGTATCCCTTTCCAACAGGGCTCGCACGATCGTGCGGTTATTAAAGATAATGTTCAAGTTCTTCAAAAATATCTTTACCGAAGCAGCTGACATGTACCATTCCTCATTTGTATAAAAAATGACTTTATTTTTAAGGAGTTGCTGGCATTGATGCTGTTTAAAGCATTTTTTTTCGGTAAAACTCCAAATTTAGTCTCATAATTTTAAATCGTCGCCACGTGACCGCTGGTCGAAAAGGGTTAACGTACCCAGCAAGCAGTACAGAAAATATCTTATGTGTACGAATATTTCTTTGTTAAGGGGAAAATCCTGTCAAATTTTTTTTTTAAATAGCATTGCTGATATTTTCTGAGAACTTTGCTGCTAGAAATTTTCTGTTATATAGAACCAGTTTTATTTTTGCAGAGTATGGTGAAAAATCAATCCTTTAAAAAAAACTGTGTAGTAGCATTAGAAATGAATTAAATTAAAAAGAAAATTAGATGCATTAAATGTCCACGGAGGCTATATTGATGACAAATATTATCATTATTAACTACGGTCAAGTGACGATGCCAACAACTGAACTGGAATATATCGCATTGTTAGAGATACTTTTATCGGCTTATTTTGTAAGGGTGTAACATTTACTGGAATTGTCCATGAATTGTCACTTTTTGCAATAACGTCCCACCTTTCCTTTCTATTTTGCGCAAAAAAATTCTTTTGTAGTTATATTTAAAGCATTTTATACAGTTTTACTACATTTTATACAGTTTATCATTAACATTCAATAAATGTATTTTGTTTACTTCTGATGGTTTTTTTTTTCAATTTTAATTTTTTCGTTTCAGTTTTAATAACAATGGGTCGAAGGAAGATTGAGTGATAACTAAAAAAAGGTCTGAACAAATAAAATTGAGCAATAGAACATTTGACGTCACAGTACGATACAGGCAAGCAAGTAAGTTACATTTTTTATTAAAAATAATTATTTGTACTTTTGAATAAAAAAAGTTGTATGTATCCTTCAAATATATAAAAAGTACTCATTTCAGACATATTGTTGAGACTTAATTGCTCCAACTTTAGAGTAAAAATGACACGGTAAAATGTCTCTGTAACAATGACTGTTACCGCTTACTTTTTTCCCGTTATTGGAACTTTTCTCTAAAAAGTTTGTCTAATATTGTTTGTCATTCCCTTTCCATAATTAAATTTAAGAAATACATTTTAATTTATAAACTTCTAATAGCAAATAAACTTCTAATAATATATAATCTAAAAATGTTATTAAGTAAAATATATTCGAACAACTATTTGTAATTCTTTAAAATTTACTAATAAACTTATTCAAATATATGTTTCTAACAATAGTCAGAGGTTTTACTGGCAAATCTATTGCAACTCAAAACGACTTCTTTTACCCAACTATCTCATAATAGAAAAAAAACCTTTTGAATTAGATTTTTAGAACAAATCTTTCATGTACAATTAGCAGCGTGGTACTCATGACTCCGTAAACCACCAAAGCAGCACTAATAGCATTTACGCGTTTCTTTTAAAACCCAAACCTAAAAAAATCAATCGTTAAAACCTCCATGTGCGCCCAGCTGGAATTTCTCCGTTAATCGTTGGATTACTAAAACAGAAAGTGAAAGTCTTTTATATAGTGAAAATATTTGAGGAAAGGCTGGGAACAAAGCGGTCATGAATTACTTTAGTGGGTTTATGGATTTTTTTCCAAGGTCAGTGGGTTTATAACAGTAATAGGTTGGTCGCCAAAGGAATTTATTAGTGTTAAGTGGTTGAATAGGTTAAATACTTTTAGTTTGTGGTTTTGTAGAGTTGGTAATTTATTTTTAGGTCATGAGCTGTTTACGGGAGTAAGTTTACGAAATAAATTTTGAAAGGCAAACTGATATCAATATTTTAATTATTAAATTATACTTTTTATTCCATATTTAGTTCGATTCTAACATTTGTGTTATGTTCTTTATTTTATGTATTTAGTTTACTATTACAAGAAGAGCAAATAGATTGCAATTTGAATTTGATTATTAAACTTTTAATAAAATTAACGATATTATTGCACACAGAATATGTATACGTGTGTGTTAGAGATACAACAGCCAATGGCCCAAGGTCATCAAAGCCGGGTGTTCAGTCATTGGTCAGTTCCTTAGAGCTAATATATTAGTTGTGAAAGTTTTGCGAAAGAATTGCTTTATACAAGCATTTTTCCACCTGGTATATGAAAATAATCATAACGGCAAAATAAAACGAATTCCTTCTTTTAAAATTTATTCAATTTTTCTGTTATGAAGATTCTCACAAATGATAAAAGGAATTCTTCCTTGGTAAAGTCCTTCTTTGGCAGAAATTAAGATGTCAAAACTAATGCATATTCGCTCGACATTAGACTTACCATCCTTCTTAACATAGCCCAGTTTCCTACACCCATTCATAATATTCTATACTCTTCTGTTCAGTGACGCGTTTATGGATGTTGGGGCCATAGGCGGCTACCGAATTTGGGGCTCCCCCCCCCCCCCCCTCAAACAGACTTTAGAATGTAAAAAATCTAAATACTTGTACAAATAAAAAAGCGTGTTGAAAGATGAACCAGTTTGTGAATTGAGATTATCCCCTTCCCTTATTTTGGATCCTGAAATTCTAGTGTCGCAATCGGGGCTGAAAAAAAGAACCATGATCTTGGCTAAATATTACAAGAGACAAGAATTTCACTTATAATTTTAATGCCCTTATATTTACATAATTATTTTACATTTAAAACTTTTTCTTTCTGCATTTCCTTTTTGCAAATTCGGTTATCACCTCGTCAAATTCAATTTTTTTTTGCTTCATCTGATTCGATGTTCAGAATCATTAAAATGCTAAAATCGAATGGTTCAAAACGCTATTAAAATTTAAATAATAGATTGACAACAAATGGATAGGTTTTTGTGCAAAAAAAAATACATTTAGTTCTTCTGAATAAAAACATAACTGCCTATTTAGAGTCTGCCTTTTGTTAACAATGCATTAAATCTCAATCAAAATTGAATTGTACCGTAACTATGCGATCGATTTACAAAAATGGATATTTATTGTCTAAAATCTCATATCAGAAACAGATTTTGTAATTTTCATTACAATAAAGGGGTGTTTTTTTTTACAAACAAATCGAAAGTAGAAGTATACAGCGACGAACCGTAACAAACAGTACACAAATATTTGAAAGAATTAGGATTATTAGAAAATTTTATAATATTAAGATTACGAATTTGGATTCACCCATTGAAAGAAATGCACAGCGTTTAAAATTAGTGAAGCACACATTTCAATGAAGAATGTTAAAAAGAACACAATAAAAATATTCAAAAATATAAAGCGACTAAGGCAATAACAGATTATTAAAAACTCACTTTTGAATACTATTTAAATTATTTGGTTGCGGAGCGATGGAAGCTCTTCAACAGAAAACGCTTTTGGAATTCTCCGAACTCCGTGACGCCACGCTTGTATAGCTCGGTAATAGGAGACGAAAAAGCGACAATTCGGCGGTCAATTATTATGCTTGCATGCAAGCAGTTGTAAGTCTAGGTATTTGTTATTAATTTTGAAGTTTGGGGGCCCTCGCAATCTTGGGGCCACAGGCGGCCGCCTCTAACGCCTATTGGTAAACGCGTCACTGCTTCTGTTCTGTTGTTGCTTATCTTCTAGGTTTAGCAAAGCTAAACCAGGTCTATGATGTTAGTCGCTCTCTTAAAGTCCAGTTGACTGGATTTCTGTAAAGATCGAGTCTGGAAGGTCCCAGACAGTCCAGGATCTGGTCATGTGCCGCCTGTTCACTGGAACACTTCGGGCAGATAGGAGAGGTCTTTTTCCTTCAAATTGGTGTAACGCAGAGATCTTATGCGTCCACTTTTAAGTCTCGTAATGGCCGTCTGGTCGCTTCTGCAGCACTGGAGGGATATAGCTTCTCCAGGTCTCTCACTTCTTATACCGGTGGTTGTGCACTGGAGGAATGTTCCAAGAGGCATTATAAGAACTCATAGCCCTCGAAAAGAACTCCGAGTAGGTTAACAATTCAGAGGTGTGTAACGGTTCATTAGAACCCTCTTTAGCCAATATGTCTACCGTCTCGTTGCCATAAATGTCTACATAAGAAGGGATTCATTGGAAATGAACCTCTAGGAAGGATGAAAGGATGAAGTACTTTTTAATTAGCTTTATTTGAGTGCTTCCCAACAGAAAATCATTTGTTTTAACATACACTTTTGCCCCAATTAACACGTAGACAGAAACATCCACAATCCCCATTTATCTCACAAATGGCTGAAGGTATTTGACTTCTACAGAAACAATTTATAGAGATTCCTATTAGAAATAATTTATAAAAGGTTCATTTTCAACAAAGGCTAATGACATACATTTAAACACTCCAAACAATAGCAACTATTCGCTATTGATATCGATTTTTTATGTAGGCCTTAGGGCGGAATCACTTCTGAACTAAGTGCCAACCTAACTTGAGTAAAAACAATGAGTTAAAAGGTAGGAGGAAAAGCGCGATTGGTCCGTTAGTTGGAAACTATTGTAAGGTAATATATACATACAAAATTAACTGAATACAATTTAACCAAAATACACTTTTCATTCTGATAAAATTGCCAAATTTGCTCAAATAATATTAAAATCTGTTAGACCCTAAAAAAATTAACATGTTTTCTGGGTGGATTCACAAATAATGAATGGAACTATTTGCATCCGCGGAAGGACCTTCTCCATCGCATATTTCTATTTACCCAACTTAGGTTGACAAGGAGTGTATGCGTTATTGAAATCGATTTTTTATGTACACCTTAGGGCGGAATCACTTCTAAAGAGAAGTATTCCACCTGGAGGTATACGGGTTCTACAGAATCGGGTTTTGTTCCACCTTGCGTTGTGTATGGCCTCATTTTTAAAGCATCTTCGCGATTCCGCCTTTCACGGCCATCGGTGCACGTGCAGAAAGAAACGTGAACGTTCAGTGAAAGTGATTTTTTTTAGTGTTAAAAATTTGGGATGTCGAAAAATGCGGTTATCTCTTTCGAAATATGAAATTATAGTGTGTGATGGAAGTTGGAGGAAGTATTGCATTTGTGGCTTCGGAAATATTGAAGCGTATGGGGAGCATTTGTACATGGGATTTTTTTTAATAAGCTGAGATATTTCAGGGTTTTTATATTAGGTACACTCTTAAAACGAACGAGCGATTTTAACTCAGTCTGAGTTCATTTCTGTCCTCCAGTCTAGAAAAGGCACTTCCCCGAAAAGAGTTGATCCTTTGTGTGTTAAACCTCCGACAGGATCACTCCTTTCCAGTATCGAAAATGCACTTCTCCAACTGGAGTGGATTTCGCTATTTTGTTTTAAGAGTGTATATAATTACGCGTTTTAAGATTGTTGTCAAAGTAAAATTAGTGGTCAGAATTATGTGAAATTAGGCAGAAGTACACTCTTAAAACAAAGGAGTGAAATCCACTCCTGTAGGAGAAGTGCATTTTCGACACTGGAAAGGAGTGAATATTAACTCAGACTGAGTTAAAATCACTCGTTTGGAGTGATCTTGTCGCAGATTCAACATACAAAGGATCCACTCCTGTAGGAGAAGTGCATTTTCAACACCGAAGAAGTGAAAATTAACTCAGACTGAGTTAAAACCGTTCGTTTGTTTTAAGAGTGTACTTGTGGAGGGGGGGATGCCAAATGCGAATAAAAATATTAATAAGAAACATTAATAATAAAGTACCGAACAATAGAATAATAATAAGGAACAAATCAGCCAGAAAGCATTGTACCCTATGGAAAGATTCAATGGGAAAACAAATTATCGCTAACATTTTTATAGCTGTCTAAGAGATTTTTGTTGCGCAATACATTGTTTAAATATTCAATTTAATCAAAGTCATAATTTGAAAATATCTATGATTTTTTTCTTGAGTTTATTTTCAGTCGAAATTGGGGTAAGTTCTATTCAGATTATAATTTCATAAACAAAAAAAACTGAAAACTTTCACTTCGATCTCAGAAAAAAACGCGATTCAATTTTTAATAATTAGCTATTTTATAAGTTTGCCACTGTTTCATAATGTAATTATTTTATAATAGTGCTTTGAATAAACCTCATATCTTATTGTGTAAAAGTTAGCTTGCAATAACAATCAAATACAATACTAAGCTTCAAATAACTTCAATGAAACTTTCATTTTATATGGTAGATGTTAGCTATTACTCATAAAACTAGAACTTAACGTAAGCATTTGTATTTGAATATTTACAATCCCTAAAACAATAACATTCAAATAGATTGCCCGATCTGCAAATTCAGATAACGTTATCTCTTTATTTCCTGGAAATTGATTGTTGTCGATTTGTACGCTTGTATGATTTACTATAAAGTTTCGATTCACCTACAACTAAACGTAACTTTCGAGTTTCAGTTTATATAAAATACGAAAAGTGAATGTATTCAGAATTGGTTTCTGCATTTCATGACGTCTCGCAACCGTGATGACGTCTGATAACAAATGCTAGCCATAAATTACTTCCTATTCGCTCATTGAGTAAATAACAGACATCTACATAAAAATATAAAAACTAGATCAAACTGCAAAGATTTGAAGTAAAACTAAAATCATACGACTTTACTGTATCTTTATTGACATTGTATTACATTTCTGGATTTCATAAGATAGCATTAAAAATACATATTGTGAGTCATCCGGTTCATTTCGTGCAGTAATAAATTTACATTTTATCTTTGAAATTTTATAAAGGTAACATTTCTGATTTTTTTAACACAACATTTTACAATTCCTTCCCTTATCCGTAGAATGCGGAATTTTGCAATTATAATTTTAAGAGACAAACTTGTAATAATTGCAAAGTTTCAAAGAAGTCCTGACTGATTGATTGACTAACGTACCAATGCTTAGCCAAACTTTTTAATTTGAAAGAAATTTCAGCGGAAACAAAAATTAAGTACGAAATAGCAGATGAATTTATTACGTTAAATTTCGACATCAATAATTGATTTTTTTTAATTGCTTAAAATCTTTACTGAATGTTTCATGCTTGGTCAAATTTAATACACTGAATTCCAATAATATTTCTGAATTTTAATTTAATTCAAGATCGTTGTTTCTTTTTTTATGTATGCAAATTTAAATAATGAGGAATATTTATGAACGTATGTGAACTTCATATAGAGAAGGGCCGGGAAATAGTCGAGCATTCAAATAAAAAAATAGGATACTTGTTTACATAATAAACAGTTAACCGTTATTAAAAGTACACCCATGTACCGCACCACCGAGTTTATTAAACTAGTATGAGATAAAAAGAAAATTCATTTTTTAAGCTATTTTCAAGGTTATGAGCTATCCAATCACTCTCAGAAATAACACTTTCATTTTTGACGATTCATGAATCCTCAAGCCTCATTTCGTTAATTTTGACGATTGTTTCATCAAACTATCACGTGACTTTTGATTAAACGCGAATCCTCACTTTTACGATCGTGATTTGACGATTCTGTATCTTGATCTCATTGTTGTACTCACATGCTCAAAAATGACGAAATATTTCTTTAGATTAGACGACATTCAAATCCTCATAAAAATGACGATTCAAATTTCCTCACTTTGAGGAAACGAAAACTCGGAGCATTTGCCAGTAACGGAATCGTCAAAATTAAGGAAAATTTCGTCGTTTTTGAGTATTCGTTTCTGAGATTGATGTGCTTCATTCTATACGTTGATATTTGAGCGACTTAATCTCATTTGATTTGACAAAGTATAAAATGAGTAAAATTATGTATCGATGCATTTTGCCTCGTTATATATTTTTTGATCGCATCACACAGTTTTACTTTTTAGTCATTGAATCAAACATATTAAAAGATAATGAAATTTTAAAGATAGTTTGCTGAGAATTATTGTTTTTGTTTACGTTTTAGTTAATTAAAATTTAACTTTAAAATAAAAAAAATTCAATATTTTTTGTACAGTAACAATAAACAAACTTACTTTATATTTTGAGGGGTTTTTTTTGGTCCTTAAATTTTCTTTGGTCTCCATATAATTTAAATAAATCTGCCTAAATACAAACAAAAATAAATTAAAAATACTAACTACGTCTTTTAAATATATTTGTTAAAATATATTATGGTTTAAAATCTTATAAGTTTTTAACAAAAGAGCTACACGATTCTAGGAAAATGTTAAGCTTAAACAAAACTGTATCGAGAGGGTCCAATATATTTTGTCAACTGCATGTATATTTGATTACATAGTCGGTAGATGGCAGCACCACAATACCACACTGTTCCACGTTTATTCAGTTTTTCATAATACCATATTAGTTTTTCTCCTTAAAAAATGAGCACTACAAAAAATAATAAATCTATTAAATTTATTAAAATATTGTTTTTTTAAGCACCATTATGAAACACAATCGTTTGTAGTTATTTGTAAGACTAAATGATTTCGTAAACGTAAATAAAAAAATCGGCCCAAATAAGAATTTCTTTTTTGCATGCTATATGCTTATTCAATTACATCGATTAAAATTCTATCTGTTCTAATTCAGAATGACTTTTTTTCTTGAAGGATGGAGACTGCAAAGGTGGTCCGAGAAGGAAGCTCCGTGTACAGGCCACTGCTGCACACTAAACTCTCCAAAGAAGACATCAAAAAGGCGAAAGTAGAACTAAACGAGTATCAAGGGGAGCACGCTAAGCATCTGGCCAGGGTCAGGGAACTACTCGCCAGTAAGTTTCCGAAATTCAAGATACGAGGATATATTAACCCTCTAATGCATATTATTGTCGTTTGGAAACAAGTAACATAATCCACTTTATTCTATTAAATTAGAGCTCACTCTCGACAAATTTGTGTTTTTTCATCTATTACATTCCATTTTGAAGTTTAAGTTTCTTATAACTCTAATAGATGACAGTAGTAAAACTGTTTTCAAAATTAAAGAGTGAGGTTATTAAGTTTTGTGAAGCTACGTTTTTGGCAGTATTCAAAGTATAATAATATTAGTACTAAATACTAATAAATTATTTTGAAAAATTTATTATACTAGTTAAAAAGGGTTAGTTTGAAATATATTTAGTAGTTTTCTAGCCATTATTATCAAAATTGGAATTTTGTAGTTGGTTTTTGTCACATGGAAATTTTTTTAAAAATTGAAATTATTTAAATTCTAATGCAGTTAATTTTTTTTCAGTATTTTTCCCATAATGTAAGAGTATTAAAGATGCATACACTGCGATCCAAAAGTTTAGACAATGACGTTTTTTAACAGTAAAATTTCGAATTGTGATAGTAGAATTACAAAACACCCCTAAATATATTAAATAAGTATTTTGAAATGATATAATTGAAACATATTTTCTTGATTTGCTATTAAAAAATTTTTTTCCAAAAAATGAAATTTTGTATGAGCCCAAAAGTTTAGACACAAATACGAGATTATGCTAATTTAAAGTAGATAATGGCCTAATTTCTCATTTTTGTTGATGAATTATATGTTTTTTATATGATAAAATAAAAAAAAACAATATCCGGTAAACTAATCAGCTTTAATTACGATATTGGTTCAATTTTACACCAAACAGACAATAAAGCCATTTTAAAACTTTATTCAAATCATATTTGCCGCAAATATACAATTTAACATCTCTAAATACGAACCTAATGCCTACCAGTCCAACACCTTAAAGTTTTGGCACGAATTCGTGGATTTAGAGACATGCATTGACCAATTTTCTTGATGAAAAGTGCAGTCTTTCCCATATAAAGTCACAAAAGAGCGACATATTATTCTATTTTGGACTTTAGTACAATGCAGAGATGGTCACCTCTTCAAAAACGACAAAAAAAGTAAGAAATTTTAACGTATAATCACTCCACACCATCACGAAAGTTCCTTCTTCATACTGAGGTTCGAAGTTTCTTGAGAAAAACCGGTTTCCTTGAACCGGTTACAATCCAACCGGTCTCTATAGTGCTATTTAAACACGTTCAGTATAACCGGATATTGAAAAATAAGCTTCTGAAAACACCGGTTTTTCCCCTCAAAAACTCTAGCATCAAGCTGGAAGTTTGTAATGGTGGGGAGTGAATTTACTTTGAAACGAGCGACTTTTTTTGGCGGTTTTGAAAAGGTGACTATCCCTGCATTGTACTAAAGTGCAAAAAAGAATAATATGTTGCTATTTTGTGATTTTATGTGGGAAAGACTGCACTTTTCATCAAGAAAATCGATCAATACATGTCTTTAAATCTATGAATTCGTGCCAAAACTTTAAGGTGATGGACTGGTAGGCATTCGGTTCGTATTTAGAGATGTTAAATTGTATATTTGCGACAAATATGATTTGAATAAAGTTTTAAAATGGCTTTATTGTCTGTTTGGTGTAAAATTGAACCAATATCGTTATTATATCTGATTAGTTCACCGGATATGTTTTTTTTTTAATTTATCATATAAAAAACATATAATTCATCAACAAAAATGAGAAATTAGGCCGTTATCTACTGTAAATTAGCATGATCTTGTATTTGTGTCTAAACTTTTGGGCTCATACAAAATTTTATTTTTTGAAAAGAAAATTTTAATAGCAAATCAAGCATTTATGTTTCAATTATATCATTTCAAAATACTAATTTAATATATTTAGGGGTGTTTTGTAATTCTACTATCACAATTCGAAATTTTACTGTTAAAAAACGTCATTGTCTTAACTTTTGGATCGCAGTGTATATATATATATATTTTAGGATGAAAATAAAAAATCATGCCTTAGAGGGTTAATAATCTTTCAAAGGGACTGTCAGTGACAGTCCTAGTTCATAGTTCCGAGTCATAGTTCCGTCATAGTTCCGAGTGACATTGTTCCGAAGTTGAAGATAACCTGTCCCGAAACCTGTTCGGAACCACTCGTTCACGACTGACCACATTTTTAGGGTTCCGAATGCGTCCGAACTAGTTTCTCGATCTTCGGCACTCGGATCAGTGACGTCAAAAATTCACGCAGTGCCCATGTCTTGTTATTGAAGTTGGCCGTGTATTAGCTCGAATCCCGGTCAGGCATGGATGTTTGTGACCTTCAATAAATGTTGTCATTTGCCTATTTGTTATTCCTTTCTTTGTGACTGTAAAAATTCCTTCTGTGTCTGTCCCACTTGACGAAAGCTTATAAGCGGTTCTCTGAACAAGCACACAAGCTGGAATATATATGTTTCTACCATACTACCATACGAATAAATATTGTTATACGTGTCCAACATTTAGGCAAATAAGTATTAAAACATTTGTCCATACGTTTAATCTATTTCGTTTAAAAATCTAATTTTTCACACTAACTTTTGATTTGCTTTATGAACAAGCTCTATGAATAAAAATAATATCATGTGTGCTATTATTATGTGTGTTATTATAATGCGTGCTATTCAACTGACTTATTTAACTACTAGTACTTGTGATGAATTTTTATTTTATTGCAGAGGAAAAGGACTTTTTCCCGAAGAAAGATGACGAGTTCTTGCTCAGGTTCCTGAGAGCCCGGAAATTCAACGACGAACGTGCAGCTAATTTAGTGAAGGATCATTATAGGTAAAACGTATTAATGGTTACTACGTATTAATGGTTACGATTTACAAACTTCTTCCTTAGGGGGCCGGTATAACTGATTGGTTTGGACATTAGGCAGTCTGCGCGCTGTAACGGGTGCGGGTTTGATTCCCGCCTTCTCCCTGGGTGTACTTCCTTTCTCTGTGGCAGTAAAAATTCTTTCTGTGTCTGTCTTACTTAACGAAGGCTCATAATGCAAGTCTGTCTTACTTCGAATGGCTCATAAGTTCTGATCAAGCACATAAGCTGGAATATATACGCATTTACCCCTATCCCTAAAATTCTTCGATAAATATACCCTAATGTACAAGGTTAGTCATAAATTCGCTTTTTCAAAAAAAAATTTTAATATTCAAGCATTATTTTAACAGACTTTTTGATGATGGGAAAATGGTTGAAGCGACTTCAGCTTTTTTCCCCCCACGAATAATTTTGTTTTTAAAATTCAAAGCTAAATAGCGTTTCTATAAAATGATGATGAAAGTAGTGGAGATTCTGTCAATTCTAAAACCACTAAACGCTTTTAGTGCTAGGTGATATCTATATCCCTCGTTCAAAGGAGCAATTTAGTCAAGTTGGGAGAAATAAACAATTTCGGTTGGAAAAACCAATTTAATTTGTCCGCTAGAACCTGAAATTGAAACAGATCGCGGACAGACAGGTAGACAGACGTAACATACAAATGGAGGCAGACAAAAGTATAAAAGATAGGTCTCTGATGTCACAACTTTCAAACAAAAAATTCTTCAAATAAGCTATAAGATCGGCCCTAGAAATATATTGTGGTCAGACAGGTAGACAGAAGAAAGTCTTAAAGTGCAGACAAACAGACAAAAAGTTATAGTCCCTGATGTCATACCTTTCAAAACAAAATTTAAAATCGGTAGATTGGAACGTATATTGAAAGGGGACAGACGGACGGAAATGACCTACTTTCCATGTCTTTTTAATTTTTTCGAATTTTAAAATAAGTTTAAATAGGATGAAAATAAAATTCAAGAAGTAGCGCCATCTAGTAGGGTATACTGGGAACATTTTTTTTGGTGAGTAAGACCAAGGAAGGGTGAAATTTATTCCTTGAAAATAAATATAAATTTAAATTAATTTGACCAATAGATCAATAAATAATTTTGCAATGTAATAATGAATTTGATAATCCTTAAAATATCACATTTTTGCATTTGAGATACGTTTTTAGACCACGAATGTTGCAAAAAAATTAAATTTCTAAAATAGCTTTTTTCTCATAAACCCTACCTTCTTAATTTATCATATTTTTTTTTGCTCAACAAGTCATTATGCTCTACCCAATTTGCAATAAAGGTTACATGTGTATATTGTGAAAATAATTTCTACTTTAAAAACCAAATATGAAGTATAAGGTATAGAAAAAAATTGCAATGGTATCGAAAATCTAAAATGAAGTTTTGTTTTTTCCCACACGTTTCCTGGTTTGAAAAAAAAAAGTTGGTTTTTAACTTAAATCCATCTGTAAGACTGTCTGTCCGTCTGAAACCACTCTACATCTTGAATATAAAGGACCTACGCTTACTTCAAATTTGATACACGAGCTCCCTGTACTTTTCGAATGTCATAACAAGATTTTCGAATGCCATAACAAGATTTTCGAATGCCATAACAAGATTTTCGAATGTCATAACAAGATTTTCGAATGTCATAACAAGATTTTCTTTTAGGAACTTTACACGAGCTCCCTGTACCTTTCGAATGTCATAACAAGATTTTCGAGAAAAATGATCATGCGCTAAGCTGCTATAGAACTTTTAGGGGTAGCTGCTGTAGAACTTTATAAGTTTTAAAGTTATTAACATTTCATAATTGGGTGCATAATTACCTTCACACGTATTGATTTGTTGAAGGAAAAATGAAGGTCGTACATTGTTACAAGATCCCTAATTTTTTTTATTATTGCTTTTGAAAAATAGCACAAAATATTTCTACACGTACTATGATATCTTATGAGCGTATTCTTCAATTTTTTTAATTTCCAAATTAACATGTATGTTTGAAATATTAAAGGAAAATCATGACTTAGCCAATAGCTATTATGTGCATTCATTCAATATTTCATAAATAGGCTACATAAATTTAAATGAAACTTTTGTTGTTATTGCATGCATTCGTATAGTTTTCTCTTAGTGTTACAAAACCCTAATTTACATAATTTAAACATCTCCAGGAAAGTTTCATTCATAAAAAAAATTTACTGGTAAAATATTTGTTTTGCAATTTGGGTCACATAAATTGTATTTCAAAAACACTATTTCCAATTGAAAAATATCAATAATTCATGAATTCGTTACAATATCTTGACACAAAGTATTACGACTTCCTTACTTTTTTGTCAAGGCCATATTAATAGAAAATTTATGGTGATTTAAGTTTAGTGTTTTCCAAAACGAGCTTAATAGTTCCTGTTCGATATGTGCTGTTGTGTTAAACAGTAATAATTCACCCATTTTTGAAGAAAACTAAGATATTTGAGGAAGCTAACTATTTTTTTATATAAACGTACAAATTTAAGCGGTATTGATAATCGATTGTTCTAGAAATAACTATGACACTTTGAAATTTACTAACAAGAGACAGCGAGGAAAATTTAAGAGACATTGAATAAATTATGCTCATGATTTCTAATAAGAATGTCATATCGACTTAAAAATATAACTGAAAAAGGGATTAAATATCATATCCCTTCTTTTATATATTCTTTCTTTTGTAATTTGTTCAAATATTTTGTTGTAAAATTCTTTATTGAAAATTTGTTTAAAAAATCTTCGAAACCAATTTCAAAAAATTGGTTTTTAGAAACATGTAAGCCAGCCACATTTTTGACATAAAAATCGCTTATAAAAAAGGGTTCAATACCGCCGAAGTAATTAGTCTCAGAATGTCATATCGACTAAAAAAATAATAACTGAAAAAGGAGTGAAACATCATATCCCTTCTTTTATATATTCTTTCTTTTGTAATTTGTTCAAATATTTTGTTGTAAAATTCCTTATTGAAAATTTGTTTAAAAAAAATTCGAAACCAATTTCAGAAAGTGGTTTATAGAAACATGCAAGCCAGCCACATTTTTGATATAAAAAATCGCTTGTAAAAAAGGGTTCAATACCGCCGAAGTCATTAGGCTCAGAAAATAATTTTTTCCCATTGGATTACCTCTTAGAAAAGACTTCGGTTTAGATACCCGGCCACCGCTCCTATTGCCCCTTCGAGGGCTGGGGATGAGGAGCCCTGTCGCTTACACTCTTAAAACAAAGGAGCGAAATCCACTCCAGAGAGAAAAGTGCATTTTCGACACTGGAAAGGAGTGAACTTTAAATCAGACAGAGTTAAAATCACTCGTTTAAAGTGATCATGTTGGAGGTTTAACACACAAAGGATCCACTCCTTTTGGGGAAGTGCATTTTCTAGACTGGAGGAGTGAAAATTAACTCGGACTGAGTTAAAATCGCTCGTTTGTTTTAAGAGTGTACGCATTCGCCTTGCATGAGGAAGGTCCCAGGTTCGGGTCCGGGCATCGCTAAAATACTACCGATCTATAAACGGCCCGTGAAGCAAAAATGTCCTTACGAATAAAACCCCGTGCAGAGGAGTTCACGTTAAATATTCTCCAAAGTCAAAAAGCTGCTTACAATGTCACCCTTAACTGTTGCGTTGGGTATGTACTCAGGTGCCAGCTCGTTACTTGACTGTACTTCTAAATTACGACGCCCGTCGACAATAGCCCTCGTGTAGCTATAGTGCGACGGTATTTAAACCTACCTACCATTTCCAATTAAATACAAAATTTTCTTACTTATTATAACTGCAATATTTTTTTACTTATTTACATTTATTACGTAAAATATTTCTCAGATACAAAGCTAAGAATCCGAGACTCTTCCGCCGTCCTCTAGATGTGGAGCCAATCATAAAACTGAACATGTTCAACTACCTAGCCCACAGAGATGCACAAGGACGAGCCATATTTGTCATGAAAATTGGTAAGTATATTTCCTTTATAACTGTCACAATCGGGAGAGTGGAAAGGACAAGCCTACAGTCACAGCTACGCAAAGCGTTGTCATAAACCCAACAAAAGAATCACCCGGAGCTACACTCCTTGCCAACCTAAGTTGGGTAAATAGAAATATGCTGTGGAGTAGATGTAAAAAGTTCCATAAATTATTTGTGAATCCATCCAGAAAACATGTTTAAAACATTTAATTTCATTTAAGGTCTAACGGACTTTATACGAATGAAAAGTGTAGTTTTGTTGCTTTACTGGAGGTCTCCAAACTCAAGTGCTACAATGTAAATCTAATTTGAAAAAATTATTTTCTCTGCCACATTTCTCCAGCTGAATTGAATATTTTTATAAAGTTTTTTTTAATAATAAATGTAGATAACTTACAGGTCTCTATAATGCCACTTTTTGAAATTGCTTCGAATACATTTTGGGAAATTATTTATTCAACATTTTAAACAAATTTCGAACTAATTTCAAAAAGTGGGACTGTCGGGACCTGCAAGTCAGCTACATTTATCACATAAAAAACCCTTTTCTAAAAATATTCAATACAGCCGGAGAAATGCGGCAGAGAAAAAAAATTCTCCATGAATAGACACTGATACACTTTGCTTTGGAAACCCGCGATCCAGCTGGCCCATTCCCCCTTAGGGTTAACGGTAAAGAAGGTGGGATATCGGTATTCATTAAAGGGTCGTCAATGGGCTTATATTCTTTTTTTCAGGTCTGTGGTGCACCGAGACCTTCAGCTTCAAGGAGTTCGTGGGCGCGGGCAACGTGCTGAGCCACTGGGTGTTGCGCAACCCCGTCACCCAGATCAACGGGTTCGTCGGGATCTGGGACTTCAAGGACTACTCGTTCCAGCACTTCTCCAACTCGTGCACGCCCAGGCTCATGTGGATGCTGTGCTCACTTATGCAGGTAATGGTACCGATCTGGAGGGACTGCGCACTATTATGAAAACGAGACCAATGCCATATTTCTAGAGACATATATTTGGAATCTTCCTCCGCTTTTTAGAGATTATGTCGCAATACATTGTGCTCGCTTATGCAGGACAAGTAACCCCTCGCCGTATCGCTCCTAATTACATCTCATATTTCGGATATATGGCGCCTTGTATCACCCTTCCCAATTTCTCCACCTTTTTTTTATATGTACTTTCCTTAAAATCGTCATGAGACAAATTGTCAAGATAGGTAACAGACGAGGAAAAGGGGGAGGGCAAACTTTAAATGGATTTTTTGCTAGAACTGGAGTGAAATATGTATAGTATTACCTGTGCAATAACGTGAAATGTTGGTACATAGTAATTAATAATAAGTCCTTTATAAATTTTTGCTTTTTTATATATTTTTAAGTAGAATATTTAATAAGGTTTAGTTTTATCTTTCGAATACACACTGTGCTTTAGTTTAAAAACTTTGTTGAGAGCATAAATACATCAAAAGTAAAATATTTATCAATACACTCGTTATATCGTGGTTTTTTTGCGTGTTTCCCAGGAATCGCGATATAACGAGGGTTTGCTAATGGAACTTGGAAATCGAAAACTAACAGACGAGTGTCGACGCGAAGAGTCCTTACTCCTTGATCGAAATCTTCCCGAAAAGGGGTTTACTTTAACTGGGAATATTACTGGATGAAATCCTCGCTATAAGATGATAGAGGGAGTGCCGCAGGACTCTGCATTGCGGGATCTAAAACTTCTGAAAAGAAACAAACGATTAGTAAGCATATAAACTAAGAACAATTTATAAAATAGGCAGAAACAATACATAACATATACAGAAACAATTTATAAAATAGGTAATGGTACCAGCGATCTATGATAAATACTGGATTGACAGATCAATATTAAAAAATAGAAACCGATGCCAGATTTCTTGCGACAACTATTTGAAATCGTCCTCCACCCTTTAGTTAGAGAGTATGTCTTGTTAAAAATAAATAGATGCACTTAATCATCGAGCACACTGGGACAACGTACTCGTTAAATCTCTAATAGTTAAGACTGCAGTAGCGAATGATGTCGTTAAAAGTTCTGTTGGGTGCCACTTCAGATATCGACCTTGTCACTTGTCGTGAACTTAAACCACAAATCATAATTCTGCAGGTTTTTTTTAAACTGCCTTGATAAATATCAGCATATTTTATTTTTTAATGTACATATAATAACTACTCTTATAATTCGCTTATAAAATTTTCTATTCAATGTTATTCAAGTAAAATTAAAGGATTAATTCGTAGTTTGAATTACAAGAAGATATGTTAGGTAATAATTGTTATCAAAAACATATTATCGAATATTATATATTGCCTTACTATGAATGTTTCGATTACATTTCCTTGTAGGACGTAAATCTGCATCCTACGTTCGATTTTTAAATCGACCATCATACATTTACATATACGTACAGCATTCGCACACATCATTCGGAAAAACTAATTTTGTTTTGATAGGAAAAGAAAATATTGTTTTATTGTATTCAAAACAGCAATTTAGAGAAAAGCCTATTAGAATGACAATAATATATATATAATGTAATGTGAGCTGTAGTAAATGAAAAGAAGGAAATAGTTATGCTTAATTCAGACTTAAAAAACTTTTAAGTATGCAAAAAAAATTATGTGTTTTTTTCTATTTGTTTTTATACTTTTCCGACAATAACAATATGAAAAAATACTATTTAAAAGTGCTTATATTCAACTTTGATTGTATAAGGTACGAGTACTGATTGTTCTATTGTTAAACAGTACGGATTTATCATACAATTATTGAATGGAACATCATTGTACTTATGACAATTGTTGATAATTTACATTACTTAGCGTAATGGCGCTTTGGTGTTTTTAATGTTACTATTGCGATGGTTTTCATGTACATCAACCCTACAAAATAACTCAAAAGAATTTTTTGCTTAAACTTTAAAGAGGACATGTTTAAAGGAGAGATTGCTTAAGAGGATTTCTAAATGTTACATGTAGCTGAGTATTCTAAATTATGTCTTTATTAAAAGCTATAAATCCAGTCTTAAGTTCCGGTTAGTTTTATGATCATTTGCTAGTTATTAATTCTCAATTTAAATAATATTTCAATAACTGCCTTTCCGAACTTGATTAAACATAGTTCCGGAATGAGGGTACCTGATAATACTTGTTTTGTTTCAAGTGGATTTCATTGAATATTTTTTAATACTTATTAAGTTTACTGCAGATCAAATCTGGTAACAGATTATAATTCTGTATTAAAGTGAATTCACGTTATTCTTAGGGTTTTCTCTGCTTATCGACCGCTTTCAGAATTTACAATTTTTCTTAAACAACCAATGCCTCCTCATCTTAATGCGATACATTTGTCAGGCCCTATTCTAAGTTTTAGTTAACCCCTTTTCGGGACGTAAAGGGGTGTAACAATGGTTAGCCAAGTTTTACCCCACATTAGCCTAGTTATCTCCTTCGCCAAATTCTCTGAGTTTCTAGCTTGCATCCAGAAAGTATTGCAGCAAGCCACATTTTTTGCACTCTTATTAATACAGCTTTCAATACATTGTGTTGTATCAGGACTGTTTCCCTGCCGTATGTTATGTGCTCTTATTAACACAGCTTTCATTACATTGTGTTGTTTCAGGACTGTTTCCCTGGCCGTTTCAAAGTGGCCTACTGCATCAACTGTCCCCCATTGGCCGACGTGGTGTGGAAACTCTTCAAGCCCCTCCTTCGGGAAAAGTATAGGAAAAGAGTAAGAAAACCCATCAGATGCCACACAAACAAGATTGTGTTTTTTACTTTATTATTTTCTTGATTTCTTTAGTTGTAGTAAAAGTATGGCTAATAATGATTAGAGTTGTGGAAGATAAAATTTTACTTCATTTCTGTTTGTTTTTAATTCTTTTTTTAAAAGGGTTCAAAATGTCGTAAAATGACCTAAAACCAGTAGTGATCTAAACCTTAAACCAGCCAATAGATGGCAATGCTCATTTCTATAAGTAATATAGTGAACAACAAACACGGTAATATAAAAGCCAAAGTATTCACTTCTACCGTGAGGATCTTTTTGGTATAAAAGTGTTTCCCGACCTTTAACAAGCTGTTAAAGGTTGTTACAGCTGTCGCAAGTCTTTTCCTTATAGGAATAAAGAGGAGCTTCTCTCATTTGCCACCCTTATATTCGTATTGACAATAGAGATTTTCCTTAAACACTGAACACTTTTTAATTAGACAATCTCCAACTGGTGGGCGCCACCCACCGAAAAATGTGTCTAACTTAAAGGGAAAAACCCGCAAATTGAAAACGTCCAATGAGAAAAATGATAGCGCCATCTATGAATCAGCATTTTAAAAACTTTATATTCGTATTTCTTAAATACAAAAATATTTAAATAATTTATATAGTTTTTAAACTCGTTAAACCATGCATAGAATAGCAAAACGCGTACTTTGATTACATACATTTTAATTATTTGACTTCTTGATCGGGACAATATCCCTCACCCGTCACCCCTATATAGTTCCAAATTGGAAGACATTTTCGGTAGGAGGCGCTCTGGCTACTTCTACCAAAAACGGTGGTGAGACCTGTAACAATTTCGCTACATACTTCGAGCTAGACTAGTAGGTCGCGACACTCAATTGGAATACGCTGTAGCAGACTATAGGCGCGTTTACATGAGCCATCGAATCCATGGAATGAAGGGCAAACTCAGCAATTTTTCCCTCTTGGGGATTTTCGCTCAGACAGAACCAGAATTGCAGGGTTCATTGGGAGGTTTCGAAAACCCTCCAATAAAGGACGGTTTAGCGTTGAAATCCATGGCTTCGGCTAAAGACGACCACATTGGATTACAAATCATGCCCGACCACTTTTTCCCTAATGGGGATTTTGGAATTCCATGGATTCGATGGCTCATGCAAACGCGCCTATAGTATGTCTCTTTAGAATGTAAGAGTGGAAAGCATTTCCTCCCCCATCCAGGAGTACGGTTTTCTTGAAAACTGGGTGATTTACAGCTGTTTCGGTTTTTCCCCCACCCTACACGGGGAAATACTAACTGTTTTGGTTGTAAACCTCAAGCGCGCTAGGATTAGATAAGCGATGTTCAACCTCTTCCCAGAAAACCCAGTGAAGGGATGGGGGAAGAGAGTCTTTTCGAAGCTTACATTCTGGCTGAGAAATGGTATAATAGGTTTCCGAGGACTCTACAATAACATTTATTAACACTCTCTTTTTTACAGGTCGTGGTTATCGGCAACGACATGGCCGAGCTCCACAAGTACATCCACGCTTCCGTGCTACCAGAGGAATACGGAGGCGAACTTCCGCCTTCTGATTCCAAAGAGGCCCTCGCCAAGTTGCTGGAAACTGACGCAGAATGGGACAAGGAATCCAAGTATGGGTTCAGGGTTCCGAAAGAAACTCGTTGCGAAGACGGGCAGGAAATTGTACCTGTTGCCCAAGAAGAATCGTGTGCAGCTTGAGCTGGGTGTTTGTTAAACGCGCAAGAGTGTGATCGGTATAACGACTTATTTTTACCTGTCATATAAATGGGGGAAATGTTTAAGAAATGTAAAATCATGATTTGATGGACATTGTATTGGATGTAAATAACGAAAATATCTTGAAAATGTTGGAGATATTTTTTTTATTCAATAAAAACATGCATTACTCTTCTGTACCTGAAAGCTCAAAATCGCAGCTAAAATATGATATCAAATACGTTTATTTGATAAGCGAATAAATGGAATTGTTTAAAAAAAATAGTTTTTAACTGCTATTATTTTTTTACAAATTTATTTATTAACTTCATCTATTCACATGTGCATTAAAAAACTTTTTTTTAAAGATGAAGTTTTTTTTTGTACTGAAAATATCAGTTAGGCAGTGGTTGAATATTTTTCAATCAGATCTTGTACTCTCTCTACGCATTTTAAAATCTATGGAAAATTTCTTAACTATAAACGTGTAGTGTTTAAATCTTTATTTCATTACTTTATACTTGTAAAAGTATGACTGGACAAGAAGTTTCAAAATTTTAAATTTTATTCTTCCTAAAATAGAATAGATAATCACAAAGCCTTGCAAAATATCTTCTATTTTAATCTTCCTAAAGTAGAAGATATTTTGTAAGGATTTGTGATTATTTAAACACTTATAACAGAGTGTGTTATTCTGATGCAAGTACCTGATAAAAAATACTTTTGCAATTCAGTCTTAGTTTAAAACTTGATTTTTGAATTACGATATGTTTTATTTTGTATGAACCGTTTAAAACAAACAAATTATCAAGCATCGTCGATTTTCATTTGTTTTCATTTTTTATACGTATATTTCTTATTTTGTAAACGAAGATCTCTCTGCCATTTTAAAAATTGGGAGATTATTCGTTATGTAATTATTTTATTGGGGATTCATGTTATTTCGCATGAGTGTGGTTTATAGTTTGATTTTAGAGTTCAAGTCGAAGTGTGATTAATCATTAACGTATGATTTATTATACGAAAAATAAAGACAAACGAACTATTCATGTTTATATTTGTTTTGTGAAACAATTATGTAATTAGTTCAGTTTAAATATAAGTAATGCAATAAATACTTTGTGTAATTCTATTTTGGTTTCTTGTTTGGTCTTTTTTTTATATTTAAACTAGGGGGTAAGCCCCCTGCTCGCTACCGCTCGCCAACCCCCGAGAATTGCTACGCAATTCATCTTTGTTTGCTTCTCAAACAAACACGCAAGACTAAGATATTTTAATTTAAAGGTTCCGACCAGCGGGGAGAGTAGCAAGACGAAAAAGGGAAGATGCTTCGGCTGTTTTTATGATGCGTGGCCAGAAACTCAATACCGATGCCAACAATTTAAAAAGAAGCTAGTTTCCGCGGGACTTCTCCCAGGCATCACGTAGCTCTAACGCTAAGCAACGATCAACCAAAGCCACAGGACGCAACCTGAAGCAGCCCCGGCACAAAACAAGCACACCGCCACACTTACTTTCAGCGTTTCTGACTGGCTGAAGCCGCTGACTGGCTGAAGCCGTATAAAGTGTTACAAACTTTTGTGGAAAAAAAGTATAAGGACAAAGGCAAAAAAATGCATGCAACAATTAATAATTAAGAATGTTGCCCTTATTTTCAGTTATCTTGATCAGCCGTGCTGTCAAGGACTCAGAAAGTTTGAAGAGTTTGTTTTGGAAGGTTTTCCCATGAGCATTTGATCGCAAAAATGAAGACGGATTTGGAGTGGTATTGTTTGCCATCTCTGTAAATTTCACGACACAAAATGCCCCACAAATTTTCCATAGGGTTAAGGTCAGGGCTTTTGGATGGCCAGTCCAATAACTTTACGAAATTGGCATCAAACCACGATTTTAAAGCACTTGACACATGAATTGTAGCATTGTCTTGTTGAAATAAATAGTCTCCATATGTGATAAGGAGAGCAACGGGCAGTAAATTTTCGGCTAACACGTCTTGATAAGCTGACGAATTAACCCTTTTGTCCAAAAACACAATTGGAGTTGTTCCGTTAGCAGCAAATCCTGCCCATACCATAACTCCCCCTCCTCCAAATTGGCGTTTCGAGAAAATTTGCGTTTCATGACGAAGATCATTCCAAAAATACCGCATATCATCGGGCCCATCTAAATTCAACCTCTTTTCATCCGAAAAGACAACATCTTGCCATTTAGAACCAAAAGGAACATGTTTTTTGGCAAAATCTACTCTGTTTATTTTATGTTGCTCTGTGAGAGGAGGCCTTGATTTGAGTTTGGAAAAGTGCACGTTTGGATCGTTGCTCAAAACGTTGCGAACAGTTCGACTGGTACATGGCAACTGCAATTCTTCCTTAATACGATTGGAAGTTTGTTTTTTCAAACAAGCTCTTCTTACAAACAGCTCTCGTTTGACAAGGAGTTAAAGATGGTGGCCTACCTCAACGCTTCTTCTGGCTGTACTGTTCGGGGTTTTTCAAAAAGTTGTAGACAACGGTCTTTGACCTATTTATCGTAACATATATTTCACGTCCACTCACGTCCACTCGCAAAAAACTGTCTGGTACGTACAAACGAAAATTGAGTTCTTCCAACCAAACTGTTCGGTTGCTATAGGACTGACAGGACTGTCTAGTTGCAGGAACCAAACACGTTTGGTTAGAAGCGTTCGGCTGGCGCAAACGACTAGTTCGGTTGAGAGAATTACACTGATACCGCGCAGTTTAGTTCTCACACAGAGTTAGTTGTCTCAACCGAACTCATTGAGGCAGTCTGGTCCCGTTGACTAAACTCGTTCAATCGAACGAGAATAGTTATGGTAACTAAACTGGTAGGTTTGAAAGAAACCACCAGTTTGGCTGCGCCAATTAAACACCCTTCAACCGAACTTGGTTGAGTTGCAGGACCAGCACCATTTTTTGCGTGCAGACCACATTCTCTGAAAGCCAATATTTTACCTTTCTCCGACTACGAAAGGTATGCAGACTTTGGCATTTTCAAAAGCTTGACAAACGTCAATCAAATAAGGCCAAGGAAAGTTATTATATACTTAAACTGATTCCTTTAACTGCGGAGCAGTCTTACAACGTCAGAAACTTATGCTAATTTTAGTTTAAGTCGTCAAAAAACATGTGTCCTTATACTTTTTTCCAACCTTTTAGTCATACAAATTTTGCAAGTTTAATATTTTTAATATTTTTAAAAACTTTTTTGATCTCAACTCATTAAAACTGTATTTGAGTTAATTTTCATTTACGTATATGTGATTAACATAATTAATTACGCAGAATTTCCACCGAAATAATGTTTTTCCCTGTGTCCTTAAACTTTTTTCCAACAGTGTACAAGGGATTCTAAAGCACTGTTGATACTAAAGTAGAAATTGATAAATATGATAGTCCAATTGAAGTTTTCAATTCTCATTTTAACTATTCTACATTTGTTTAAAATCTTTTTTTAAATGAAAAAAGTTTATTTTAAGACATTTTGCTTCAACAATCACTATAATGACTGTCTTTTAAAAGACAGCATCCTAGTCAAAAGTAAATAATACCTGGCATCAAATTTGATAATTCATCAGCATGCCAATACTATGAATTATATATTCCAATGTCGATGTCTCGCTTCGTTAAGAATATTGTTGTTGTTTTATTATGACAAAAGATGCTTGTTTACAAATCATTAACCCTCTAGTCTAGTGCATAATGTTGCTATATGGAAGCAAGGAAGGTAATCCACTTTATCTCTTCAAAATTCTCGATACCAAAGCAGCTGACTTTTGCCATTTATTATTTTTTATATAAAATAACTTTGTTTTTAAGGAGTTGCTGGCATTGATGCTGTTTAACACATTTTTTTCGATCAAACTCCAAATTTAGTCTCAAAATTTTAGATCAGCGCCATCTGACTGACGGTATTAGACGGTAAAGGATTAAGATAGAAATGTTATTCAATATTTTTTTTTCTTCAGCAACAGCTTCACACTTTTTTTAAGAACAACTTTTATTTTATTATACTTCATAAGAATATCGTTGTGCTTCAATTTTATCTATTAGTGGCTCACAACATTGTTATTTTTGTTTGTTAACTCTATGAGTTAACAAACAAACAATAATACAAGTCAATTCAGTTTCCTTTATTGAATCGGTTTCACATTCCATTCAATAAACCTCCATAATAACATAGATTAATAATAACATAAGATAATAAGCCTTAATGCCACACTTTTCGTTCACGGAGAGAGATTTCTAACTCTATCAATCATATGAATACTAAAATAATATGCATTACCTTCATTGTAAATTTTCAGTTTAAAGGTATATGTTTATTATTGGTAAATTGCCAAAATTATGACTGAACTTGACAATAAACTGTTCTAAGTCATCATTCAAGCGTTTCGTATCAAACCTTTCTTCCTTATTACTTTTATTCTATTCTAATTGCAAATCTACAAATTGGCAAATATATGTTATTTCGTTTGAAAAGAACTTTCTACAAATAAAAACTTATCCTATTTAAAAAGTGTTACTTGTATCTCATTTTATAAAACCTTGCAAATACTGTGCTTTTAAATAAACAACTAGCGATAAAAGTGTCTCTAAATACTTTTTGTTTTTAAAGGCTAATTTTACAACACTTCTATAGCAGAGTCCCAATTACAGATCAACATTTACTGCAATTTTTGAAGGCCAAAATATGATGTTTACATATCCAAATGGTCGTCAATATTGGAGATTTATTGAAAATTCAATTTGGCGATATTTTCTTATTATAGTCAGTATTTTGTGTGTAGTCGTGCCAATTATTTTCCCACTCTTTGTTTATGGATTTCCAGAAAAAACTTTTATTGATCATTTAGTTATTTTTCAGTTTTTGGAGCTAATTTTAACATTAGACCAGATGACTTTTGAAGTAGTTTAGGTGATATTTTCATGGAAAATCAGTAATATACTAACAGATACAAATTAAACTTCCTTATTTTAATAATTCACGCATAATAAACTTCAAAATATTTGTATCAGAAAGGTTTAAAAATACATTGCGCTATTTATCAACATTTTTTTATAAGTAAATAACAAATGAAGGAAATATATAATTTTGAAAACACATATTTATTAAATTTTTATACTTTTGACTGATAGTTTACAAAGATGATGTTTTGACAGTTTATTGTCTATCCAAATCAAATATGGATTTCCTTGTTTGTAATAAAAAAAATATTGACAATACAAAATAAACATAATTTTTTTTTTGTGACTCATAAAAATCAATCACGTAAATAAGGCATTTCTAAACTTTTTCCCAAAAACAGTTGTTTCAGCCTTTAGTGTTTTTTATACTCACGAAAGAAGTAACAATTACTTTAATCAGTAACTGTTACTTACTATCTTTTTTACACTTTTCTCTAGCATTCTGACGTAAGGAATATTCATAAGGTTTTCTCTTTATAAGAAATAAACAAGAATTTAAAAGTTTTAAAGCTTTAATTAAAACTATTTATTAAAAAAAATCTTTTGCTTGGATGAATGCAATTCATAGTAAGCAGCCTTCTTTGAAAACAAAAGCGTAGAAATTAACAAATTCTCGGGGTTTTTTTTTCATATTTTGTATTTTTATCAAGTTCAATTATCGTTTAAATTTCAAAAAGAAACTTTTTGAACCTTACACCTTTGAAAAGTTTTGGGGGATAGTAGATACCGTAAAAAAAAGTAATGAATTTACATTCTTTTTCAATATTTTAAACAATTCATAACTAAAAATTGGGTAAAAAATTTATTTATAATTTAGGAAAATTATAAAAAAAAAATACGAGTTATCTAAACTGCGAGTTGCACATAATTTTCTGAATTTCTACATTTTTTTACACTTATGATGCGCTTACAAATTATCTGACTTTAACATGTTCAAGACAATGGCAATTTTACGATTCTAAAAAAAACATATTAATAACTTATTAATATGATGATTAAGCATTTAATACTAAATATCGAGTTAGCATTTTATTTAACCTCTGTAGTTCTTTAGTCGAAAGTAAACAACATTTAAATAACAATGAAAGTAAGGAATGACCTACTTTTGCCTTGACTACAATATCTATGCTCTTGACCACCAACTTGAAATTGACAAGTTAAACGAATCAATTTGATATTCGACGTGAATGCCGAATTAGATCAATTGAAACAGCATTGAAAGTTCATTGGTAGTGATACTAAAAAATGTTATTAAAAGGCGTTGAAATTACAATTTTAATGTTTATTGTTAATGCTTGTAGGCGTCCTTAGAAAAAAGGTCACTGTTCTTAGTAGAATATTCTGGTATGAATCTTTGTAAGAGGAAGGTATTTTGAATAATTATTCGGTTTTTGTTAAAGAACTGAGTTAAGAAAGTTAGCCATTTAAAAAATATAGATATTATTATATCCAGTTTTTCGAAATGATAAGTTATTTTCGTAAATAATTTCTGGGAAATGTATCATAAGCAAAATAAGGGATTCAAAGCTCAACTAAATTTTTTTTAATTTTAAATCTTATGTATGGTTAGCTCCTTAAAGAATATCGAAGCTATAGTCATATTTATAATTCTTCCGAAATGAATTTGAAATTTATTTGTTTTATTTGACATAAAGAAATAGTACACGAACTTAAAACTCACAAAAATTATGCGTTTATAATTATAATTTAATTGAAGTTTTATAATTATAATTTAATTGAAGTTTTATAATTAAGGTATTAGAAAACTAAATAACAAATCATTTTAACTACTTAACCTATTTATCATTAACCTATTTATGTGTACTGCTTGTACCTACTCGTATATACTTAAAAGTGCGTTTTTAAAATAAAGAGCAAATTGTTAATCTGTTAAACCTTAAACGAAAATAATGTTTTAAACATGTTTTCTGGGTGGCTTCACAAATTGTTTATGAAACTCTTTACATAATCGGAAGGATCTTCTAAATAGCATATTTCTATTTACACAACTTAGGTTAGCAAGGAGTGTATGTATAACTCTCGAGAAAGTTCTTGGATTCGTCCACTTTATTTGAATAAAGAGTAAGATATTGGAACTTATTTAACCTCATTAGACAGTTCCGATCCCGAAAGAAAATTAAGCGTTGTTTTGTATTGGAAATAAAGAATGACCTTTTGGTCTTGAGTAGAGCAACTTGTACAACGGAAAGAGACAAGTAAAATCAATCATATGTATGAAAAATAAGGTATATTAACTAAAGAATCCTTGATTGCAATAAGAAAAACAACAGCAAAAAACCAACGCAAAATAAAATTTTATACGTTTATTTTTATTTATATTGTAGGTGGCCTTAATACTTGGATGCAATATTTCTGATTATGTTTTTTTTTTAATGAGAGGGGTTTTGAAAAGCAATTTAATTATTGGTGCATAGATAAACCACGAAGGCTATTTCTAAAAAAATAATATAAATAGTTTTTAACTTTTTGTTTTCTATTTATAAAAATATTCGTAGACATAATTAGCGATTCTTAACACGACTTAAGTTTAAAAAATTTATAATTATATTTTGTAAAGCCTTTCTAAATACTTATTTATATTAAAACGCTATTTCTTGAAAATTTAAAACATTGTAAATTTTATTTCAAGAAAAATACAATACGCATTTTGATAAATTATTTTCACTTGATAATCTTAACATACTACTGTTTATTGGATTAAAAATTAATAGATAACTTTACTTTTTGAAATACAGATTGGAATATTTTTTGTTCAAGACAATTTGTAGGTTTTCAATTTAAAATGCTCCTAACCATAAATGAATCGATAAAAATGTTTTGTGTAGTGTTTTCCAGTGACGTACTCTCTGATCTTAAGAAAGAAAATTGTCATTAAGGGTAAAGATATGCAAGAAAAGTGGACAAAAAGTATAAAATACAGGATTTCAATGTTGTACTTCTCAAACAAAACCAATTTGAAAATATAATTATTATGGTTGAAGGCTAGAATAGCCGAAAGGATGTATGGGCACAAGAAAAAATTGTATGACGGATAGCTCTCTGATGCATTACCTAAATATTAAGCTGGTTTAATCCTTTAATAACCCACGTTAATCACCCACTTAAAATGTAAGAATACATAAAAAATACCAAATTTTCCTTCACTTTAACTATTACCGGTAACTTAAAAGAAATATGACATATGTATAGACTTGCATGAAATATAATTATTCTAAGGTAACATGCCTCGTAAATCCCTCGTAAATTTGGTTTATCTCGAAATATTTAAGAAATTGGGAAAATACACGGAACTACGTGACTTCGTCCGCACATGTATCCATGAGACAATTGATTGGTAGTAATTGTCATAAAAAACGCATCATGAAATTAGCAAATACTTATATTCCTAAGCCGCATGAGATTGTACCGAAACATCTTACAATAGGTTAAACTCAGGACAATCTAAAATAATTCATGTTATATGATTATTTTAGTAGGGTTCGTTCCGCCATCACGTAATTATCCCTAAGAATAATTACTAATACAATACCTACATGGTGATAGCAATCTAAATTGCTATCTAAAAGTGTTTGAAAGTGCCCTATTAAGATGGAAATTTGCATCGAAAGTATATAATAAATGTGGTGAATGTCATTGTTGTTGCGTAAGGTATGAAGTACTTTGGTTGGGTATTCTAGGAATTATAAAAAAATTTCACATAAGGGACTAAAAACCCTATTTTATTCTAAAGTGTATTAATAATTAAGAGTAATTACTAATACAATACTTACATGGTGATAGCAATCTAAAATGCCATCGAAAAGTGTTTGAAAGTGCCCCATTACGATGGAAATTTGCATCGAAAGTATGTAATTAGTGTGATGAAAGTCAATGTTGTAGCTGTAGCGTATGAAGTATGTTGGTTGGGACTATTCTAGGAATTATAAGATTTTTTCACATAAGGGACTAAAAAACCCTACTTTATTCTTTAATGTAATTATAATTAAGTTTAATTACTAATGCAATACTTACATGGTGATAGCAATCCAAATTGCCATCGAAAAGTGATTGAAAGTGCCCCATTATATAGGCAATTTGCATCGTAAGTATGTAATTAGTGTGTTGAAAGTCAATGTTGTAGCGTAAGGTATGAAGTATGTTGGTTGGGACTATTCTAGGAATTATAAGATTTTTTTATATAAGAAACTAAAAAACCCTACCGTAATCTAAAATTTAATAATAATTCAGAATAATTACTAGTACAGTACTTACATGGTGATAGAAATCTAAATTGACATCGAAAAGTGTTTGAAAAAATCCCATTGTGCATCGAAAGTCTATAATAAGTGTGTTGAATGTCAATGCTGTTGCGTAAGGTATGAAGTATGTTGGTTGGGACCATTCTAGAAATTATAGGATCACTTCACATAAGGGATTAAAAAAAAACTACATTATTCTAAAATTAAATAAATGCTTAATTATTAAAATAATAATCGATTTAAGAGATTAATAGGTAAGTAACGAAGTCTAAAGCAGCGAGGTCGAGCAATCTGAATTGCTCTCTAAAAGTATTTGAAAGTGTTCCGTTAAATTTGAATTTGCATCGAAAGTATATAATAAGTGTGCTGAATGTCAATGTTGTTGCGTATGAAGTATGTTGGTTGGGACTATTCTCTAAAAATTATAAGCTAATTTCACATAAGGGACCAAAAAAAACCTTATTCTAAAATTAAATAAAGACTTAATTATTAAAATAATATTTGATATAAGAGATTGATAGGTAGGTAACGAATTTATTTTTAACTTTAACTTAGCAGGTGCAATTTCATAGCGAGATAGGAACCGTGGCATACTAGGAGACTTTTTGTGTTTTTAAAATTTATGTATTTTCAAATTATTTTTCAGAAATGTTTTTTATTTATAAGCTGTTTAAAATATATCAGCTTCAAACAGAAAAAAAATTCTGTAAATAATTTTTCGCCAAATTGTTACTTATATTCTGAGAGTCGGTGAATTTTCCCCAATTATTGGTACTTTAGGACAAGCTTGAGAGTCTCCCACACTTTTTTATAAAATAAACTATAAAAATTACGAAGATGCAAAAGTTCATGAGATACAAACTTAAAAATAAAATTCATAATTTTAATCAAACGAATAGTTTCTTGAATTTCCCGGCATGTAACACTTCAACTTCTACGTTATGATTAAAATGACAAAAGTTTAGAGTTTTTGTCGTTATTTTTCCCTCTGTATATCTGTCCTCATTTCACCTCGGCCGCCCCGGTGGTTCATTCGTTAGGATGCTGGCCTTTGGAGCTGCTGTCGGGTTCGAATCCTGGTCAGGCATGGATGTTTGTGACCGTCAATAAATGTTATTTGTCTATGTGTTATTCCTTTCTTTGTGACTGTAAAAATTCTTTCTGTGTCTGTCCCACTTGACGAAAGCTAATAAGCGGTTCTCTGAACATGCACACAAGCTGGAATACATATGTACCATACCATACCATCATTTCACCTCGCATACGGAATAGAGAGACTAGGCGTACTGCATTTTGTAGTACAGTTTAGTTTGTTATTCAACTAACTTAGCTATCAAAATTGTGCAAATGGTGCTTTTTAAGACCAGCTGTCAAGTGATGCTGATTTAACCTAATGAGACAAAATTTAGAGTTTTATCGAAAAAAAAATGCCTTAAACAGCACCAATGCAAGCAGCTCCTTAAAAACAGTCATTTTTTATACAAATAAGGAATGATGCAATTCAGCTGATTCGGTATCGATATTTTTGAAAACTTGAACATTCTCTTTTATACCCGAACGATCGTGATATATCTCGGTCTTAAAGGGTTATGGACCAATCCGAGATTGTCCTATTCTTGACATGACAGGTTACTAGCTAGTAAAATACTTTCCTGGTACTTTCGGAGTTCCTGGTACTTTTCCCCACTCCTCTTCTTTTTTTGGCACAAAATAATTCTCGACATTTTTTTATCACATACACATAAAATGTTATTATTCTTGTTTATGTCACTTTATCAAAAGGAATTGACCCTTTCAATCCCAATGATGCCATTTAAATACAAGGGCTGCTATGTATTCTTCTATACAATGGCGATTTCACACCTCCCAATTATTGAATAAAAATTCTCAGAAAAAACATAAGTAAGCAACTATTCAATGAAATTTTCATCTGGACTTGGCATCATTTAGCAGTGATCCAGCTCATATGCCATCAAATAAACGTTTAAGAAAAACACCTAAATTATCAAATATACACAATAAAGCAAACTGTATTAAGTTTTTTTTATGGTATAAAGTGTCTATAAAAAGTTTTAATCCAGTTGAATCAAAAGTATTCATCTTCCGGTTGCTTTTTTTAATGAATTTATGGAAGGTGTACTGAGTTCTGGTTCAGAAGTCAATAATGCTAGTATTCTGTACATAAGAAAGAGTATCACTTTTAAATCTAAGGAGATCATTTTACTATTTTACATGGGATTGGTAAGGCTACTTATGGAATATGATGCTTAGTTTTGGTCCCTTTTCTTCAAAAAAGATATCGATTTGGTAGAAAAAGTTCAGCATAGGGCTACAAAAAAATATTAGGGCTTCAAACAGGTATTCTCTGGAAATAGGAGAACATGAAGATCTTTAAGTTCTGTTAATCAAAACCATTAAGCAGGGAGGGTAGCTTAGGTTTCAACTTCAATGTCGAACCATAGGACATGAAACAAAATTGCTTCAAATATTGTAAATAACATTTACAGTTACAAGCTGACTTGTAAATTAAACCTATTTTAAATCAAATAATTCTCAATTAAATTGTAAAAATAACGGCAAACATATTATAAGGAAAATACTATTTGTATGTGAACGACCATTTTTATTGATAAAATAAAGCTTAACATATTATAAGGAAAACACTAATTATATTTCATTTGAACATATATTAATAACTTTAATAACATACAGTATTGTGTGGGAAAAAACTCTTACATAACTCATTCAAAAAAGGTACTTTTAAAATACATGAATATTTTAATGAAAATATATAAGATAAGCTGAATTTTGTATTACAAATCAGATTCATATTATTGAATATGTTCCGCGTTAAAAGAACAATTTTATTTAATCCTTTCCTCTAACCTTTCAGTCAGTATCAGTAGATATTATATTATAATTGTATTCATGCATTCCTACTACGCATTTTTTTAAATAACAAGAATTGAATTACCATGAAGTTAGCGTAATTTAAATGAGATACACACAAAGTTCAAAAGGGGTTATCGCATATTTCAACCATTTACTTCTTAATTTCACGTGCGCCAGGTTCACGTGTGATTTTAATAAGATAAGCGACTATGGTGATACTATATTAGTTGTCGTTCTAATCACAAGGAAATAAGATGAATAAATTGGGCTGAAAAGCGGGTGTACTTTAATGACGGAAATTATTTACTATAGGTGAAGACGAGATAATTATATAATATTACTCGGTGGCAACACAATGTTCCACCGATTTTACGGAGTAAACTCCTTATAGGGCTGTAAGGAGCCTAGTGGTCAGGATCTCGGACTCGAGATCGGAAGGTTGAGAGTTCGAGACCCGGTGCCACTGAAGACTTACCGAGTATATGCGGAGTACGTGCTCGTAAAATCTGTTGGGTCCGAAAGTCCTGTGGTCGGTCATTGCGCAGTTCACCATGGGTACAGGTTCCTGGAGAAAATTTCCCTCCCCTTCAGGGACATGTCTAAATTGTGGAGGTGGCGACAGATGGCAGCATCTGTCATATGTGTTTGTGTGTGTCTTGTGTTGTCTTACTTGACGATGGTTAAAAAGCGGGTCCTTGCGAACAAGCACACAAGCCTGAAAATATATGTCAACCAACCAACCAACTCCTTATATGTGTAGCCCATAAATTCGGTGTAACTTTACTTCACGAATCTAGAACAACGTTACTTCAAGATTTAAAGTGTAGCGTGCTTGGTAATGTTTAATACATTCTGCCAATTTATATCCTAACCTTGTTAAAATCTTTCCATTCGTCGTTTCGATAGGTCGGTCAAATTTGATACATGAGTGTAAAATTATGTTTCATACAGTTAATATTGGTAAACTTAGTGGAGCAGTTAAAATTATTTTGCTCACATGTATAGATAGTTATTATAATAGTTCCGTTCAACGATCTATCATATATATGAAGAGTACACGGGGAAAACCGATTGATTTTGTAGAGAAGTTTCCTTAGCAGACCACTTTGGCGATGATAGCGAGTGATCACCTAAACTTGTGTAGGAAACCAGTTCCTAATACAGAGATCATAGTTAAAGTAATAGAGTGGCATATCACGTGACCTCCAATGCTAACGGCGGGACGCACAAGGAGCTCCGAGAAGAGCCCCAATGAAACCAGTATTGTAGGTCATGTGATCTTCCACTCTAATACTTTAACTACTATCTTTGTGGTTCCTAGCTACCAAGATTTAGGCGATTGACGATCCCGACGCTTGGACCAAGCAAAGAAGAAAGAGAGAAACCGGTTTTCTGCCGCCAATGTCCGCCAAGCAGACAATTGCGAGAGTCCACCTAAAAAATCAATCGGTTCTTCCCCTGTACTCTTCATATACTGGATTAACTGCTCAATATTAGAAAAATGCAAAATATGCCAGATTTCTAAAGACAACTATCTAACTTTTTCTCCAACTTCGAGAAAGGTGTTTGTCAACTTTTAAAGATTCGAATCAGTGAAAAGGAAGTTCTAAATGAGTGTTGATGATCATCAGTGCTCATTTACAACTTTATCGCTATCATTTACCGATGAAGTTCTTAAGTCCCGCAAAACTGACAGAACATCATCATTGTAATCGTAAGGAAAACTAATACTTTTAATCTTAATTACTGAATACAAATGGCATAACAAATACCGATAATTGAATAGTGTATTTAAATGAAATATTTTAGAATTTATTCGATTGCATCGAAAACAATTACTAGTCGGATATCGTAATATATAGTTTATGGCCAAACCAGTATATTTTCCTTAAATGATTGTGGAAACAGTTCTGTCGTCAAGGAAAATGAAGTAATAGTTAGTCAATTTATTTCTTGCAGTTAAGATTGAAATAATCTTTGTAGTCATACTTAGCAATAATTTTTACTCAAGTAACTGATATGTGAAGTAATGGTGACAGATAATATAGTGCAACTATTTCAGTATGCAAATTAGTTTGAAGCAAAATGACAAATGACAGTGAATGCCCCTCTAGAAGGGAGAAGCATAAGCTTTATAGCCCGTTACCCTACTCGCCAGAAGTGACACAATCACAGGAGACTCACAAAGAAAGGATGAACACAAACACATTGACAAATAACAATATTTATTGACAAACCCAAACATCCATGCCTTACCGGGATTCGAACCCGAACCGAGAAAGCTCCAAAGGCTAGCTCCCTAACCGTTGTGCTGCCGGGTTAGCATTAGTTTGAAGCAATAAAGTTTATTTTTATTTGCAGGAGAGAGAGACTAGCAAATCATCCGAATATTTTTCAAAAACAGAATTTTTAAAAAAGCTGATTATTATCATACTACTTACTACATTTGCCTTGAAAAATGTCGCAATAAAATTTAGTATATAAGGACAAGAAATTAACAGTCTCTTTATTTTTTAGAATTAAAAATGGAATTCTGTTTTCCTTCGAGCAACAATTTATAGCAAGTATTAATGACAAGGTAGGGTCATATGGGGGAATTATGGATCAAAAAATCACAACATCCTATTTTTTTCTAAAGTATGAAAGATAGAAAGATTTAATTTTGCATGGAGTAAGCTTAAATAATTTAGAATTTATTTAAATAATAACTTTACCTAAAACTTAATTATTATTAGTTTTATTTTAATTATTGAGTGATCAGGAATTACCCCGGGTTTGGGCAATTATGGATCACACATGGGGTAATTATGGATCACCCTTTTTTTTTATACAAATGCATATTAAAAGTAAATTAATACTTCAAATTATCATTTTTTAGCTCATAAAAAGATTGTTTTAGCACATAAAAGTAATCAAAACGAAACTTGGCATATTTTTTTAAGCCAAGTTAGAATTCTCTATGCATCTTTCCTCATACATGTATAATGAACCAGCAAAAGAACTCTATTTTGACAAAAAAAAATTCAATGGACTCTATTACAGCAATCCAAACTGAATTATATCGCACAAATAAATATTCTTTCAGAAGTTTTTAGTTTAAATATAGTTTCTAATAAGTTTAACGCAATGGCAACAGTGAAAATATTGAATAAAAATAGAATTTTCATGCTATTTCAATGTAGCTTAAAATTTTTGTTATTTAAATTTTAAATAAACTTCTAATTTGAATTTTTTAATGAAATTTGGAATGCAGCCTAATCTGATTTTATGCTTCAAAATGACATATACCACTTAGCTAAAAACACATGAAAAATTAAAAAATATCACTGATCCAGAATTACCCCAGTGATCCAGAATTACCCCAGTAAACTGGGGGATAAATCGATATACCTTTAAAATCATTAAAAAAAATTATTATGAAATTTTTTTTATCGGATTGAAAAGCTTAGACCTTTTCCTATTGAAAAATAGCACCAACAAAATAGTTAGTTCAAATATGTTTCTTCAGTATGAATCTTAAAAAAAATCATGTTTTTCAAAGACAATCTTTTTTGAAGATGTTTTTATAGTAGTGTAAAAAGTATTTTTTTTTCTATTTTTTGCTGCAGAGTTACATTGTTTTTGAACTTGATATAAGAAAATTGAATGTATAAGGATGACTTGGCATAATTTATTTTTTTTCTAAAAACCATTTTTAATACTTAAAACTTAGTGATCATTATTTACCCCGGAAAGAGAGTGATCCATAATTCCCCCATGTGACCCTATTCTAAGATGTATGCACATGGAATATTCTTATAGATTGCGAAAGAACTGGTATCTGGTCTAGACAAGGTTGGGCTCTAAGTTGTAATTATCATCATACACTAAACAAAATTAGTATTCTCAGACGAGTATTGTGTTTTCAAATGTAGGCATTTGTATGCCTTCTTGTAAAATAACTTTTTGTAAGTATGTCTTCTAATAATCACTTGTACTTCTCTTTGACAGTGTTCAGTTACCGAATTTAGGCAACACACAAACATTTAATCACATAATAAAAGCTTGATTAAATCCATGTAATGTAAGATGTCCTCATATTTTTACAATTTATATGCAAAATATCGATGCTGTTTACGTTCAGTATCAATTTTTTGCATGTTCTGGCATCAAATATACATTTTTTATTTTAAAATGATTAAATTTCAACCTGATTATAAATCATCATTTTTTGTATAAGTATCAAGGGGTTTTATAAATTATACATTATCAAGACTCTTGCATATTGCAGAAAATCGTAATTTACTCTTTGCTATTTGAGGAGTATTACGCAGTATTTGTGTATAACGTTACGCCACAAATTTGGCATGACATTACGCCATGAATCTGTAGCAACGTTACACCATTTTTTGTGTGTATGCACTGCAAAACTTTGATGTAACTTAGTGTAATGTAGTGTAATCATTTCCGGCTGCCTATATCTAGCCTCCAGTAGGAGCTTTAGCACAGCTAATAACACCTCGTAATTTAGAACCCTGGTCAATTGACAAGGTCGACGCCTGACCGGGCACCCAAAACGAGCACGTATGTCCCAGTGTACTCGGGCCCAGCCGCCACGAGTTGGATTTTCCACTCTTTCCCAGTACAGATATCCGATTTATAGGATGACTGGCAGTAGTTGGGATTCGAACCACCGCACTCCTGAGAAGGCTGAATCCTGAGGTGGATGCCTTCTAGCCTTAACCACTCGGCAACGGACGGGCCTGATGTAACTTAGTGTAACGTTACTCTATAAGACTGGCGGTTACAAAAAAAATTAACCTACTATTATTTGTTAGTATGAAAAATTAATAAATTTGAATAACTACTTTAATGGGTTCTAGAATTATCAAGTAACAAAAATAACTACTTAAAATATAATGTTTGTGCCCACTGCAAAAATTTGGTTGAACGTGACTCCTTAAAACTGGTGGCACCATGTGCTGCTACCTTTCATTCAGTCGTTCAGTTATAAAGAAATTAATTTCGTTTTATGTGTATTAACTTTAGCGCATAAATATACTTATAAGTAACTAATTATTCTAACAAACTAAACATTTTAATACACGCAGATGTGATATTTAAAAAACAAAATTTTGACGCTAACCTTGACCCACCAAGTCATTTACATATTGTGCCAGTTTACCACACATTCTACAAAATTTCCGACTTATCACATTATTTTGTTTTTAACCACGTGTTCCTCTACTAGACACTTTTTACGACATCTGAGCGACACTAAACGTGTTCTTTTTTAAAAGTAGTTTTTTCCCGAGTACTTTATTAAACTGTTTTAAAATGTACACTAGTTGCACTATTTTGGGACAGTTACAAAAAAATTCAGAGCTGATTTTTCGCCTTTTATTTTCTTTTAAACTGCGCAATTTTAAATTAATTTTCATAAACTTCTAAAAAAGTTTGAAACGTTTAGGTGTAGTTTTATTTTCATAATCATTATTATTATAACAATATCCTATAAACAAGCTAAAACATATCTCTATACAATGTAAAATTGTAATTGTCGGACGCTTGAAAGCCACGTGACTTACGCGGCTTCGGCCAATCAGAAACGTCAGAAACGCTGAAAGTAAGAATGGTGGTGTGCTTGTTTTGTGCCAGGGCTGCTTCAGGTTGCGTCCCGTGGCTTTGGTAGAGATCGTTGCTTAGCGCTAGAGCTACGTGATGCCCCGGGGCAGTCGCACGGAAACTAGCTTATTTTTCAACTGTTAGCATCGGTCTTGAGTTTCCAGCCACGCATCGTAAAAACAGCCGAAGCCTATGCATCTTCCCTTTCTCGTCTTGCGCACTCTCCCCGGTGGTCGGGACCTTTTAACTAAAATATATAAATCTTGCATGTTTGTTTGCGGGGCAAACAAAGAGGAATTGAGTAGCAATTCTCGGGGGTTGGCGAGCGGTAGCGAGCAGGGGGCTTTGCCCCCTAGTACATTATAAAATCGCAAGTAACGTTGTAACTTTTATGTTCTCCGTCAAATTGACAATTTATATGAAACAAAAACCAAAACTAATATGCTCTGTCGCATTCAATGATATCATCCGAACGAATATAGAGATCCAAATTCTATGTTTTGTAAATTGTAAAAATTTAATATTTCCTCAGTTATTTTATGATGGCTATGGAGAAAATTATCAATGTATTCCTCCTTTTTCTTTCTCATCAATAAAAGCTACCCTCGTGATTTTGCAAAAGGAAATTAAGTGTATTTAAACGTCAAATACGTAATTTATGTCTGGAAAGACAGACTAAGTGTATCGACTTAAAAATGTCACTTAAAAAGTATCTTTGTGATTTGTGAAGTAAACACGCAACTTATTTCCTTTTAATAATCTTTTTTTAAACATTATTGGTTTATAAGTACCTCATAAATGAATAAAGTACAATTATCAGGTCCATTACTAAATGCTTAACCATTGTTTGAACATAGATAATTGCACACCGAAATTTCCGGTTTGCTTGCTTAAGTTCGTACGATTTTTTAACAAAAGTACGAACCATATGTAAATACTGTTATTGAGGTTTGAACATTTTACGATGTATGATATTATCCAATTATAAGTACATCAAAAGAATATTGGTGAATTTTTATTTTAAATGGATAACACAATCAAGTTTAAAAAACTGTAGAGATGAAAGAATGCAGATGGTATCAATACTTGTATGTATAGTTATAACACCATTAAATTTATATATTTTCCTACGACAAATTTCTTCGAAAAACATCTTACAAATTAATGTTTTGCATATCTTTTTCAAAATTTGAATATCGTCTATCCTGTTTTTGGTTTTTCAAACATCTATATTTGGTTTCTTAACATTTAGAATATTTGTCACAGAAATAAATTTTGGCAAAGATTTTAACCCTTTAGGACAGGCGGTCAGAGGACGCTGATTTAAAATTACAAAAAAAAAACTAAATTTGTAGTTTTATTGTAAAAAATGAGTTAAACGGTAATGGGACAAAATATCGCGGGCCAAAATATCGCGGCCGATATATAACCGTCGAAATATCGTGCGCTCAAAATATAGCGGGGCCAAAATATCGCGTGCCCATAATATCGCGGGGACAAAATATCGCCGTAAAGTTAAAATGGAGTGGATTTAATGGATTTTATGGTGCTTGGCAGTGAGAGGGAGTTCAATGGTAAAATCATTTTACCATCGAACTTCCCTCTCACTGCCAAACACCACAAAACCCATTAAATCCACAACATTTTTACTTTACGCAATATTTTGTCCACGCGATATTATGGGCACGCGATATCATGGACACACGATATTTTGGCCCGCGATATAATAACGAATGGTACAAGTCAGCTGCTTCGGTATCGATAGTTTTGAAGAGCTTGAACAGTCTCTTTTATACCTACACAATCGTGATAACTCTCGGTCGGAAAGGGTTATCTTCTCCTTTATTGCACCACAACCAATGATTTTTTTTATTTAAATGATTTTTTGATTTTAATAAATATATGTCTTTGTAAATTTGCATGTTCCAAAAGGAAATGTAAAACTGAGTTAGATTTTATTCAATCACAAATTTTAAATAGTCGAATCTATCAAAAGTATTCTAAATGGTAAGAAGTAGTTTTACCTTTGTTTATCGCCCGCGTTCAAAATTGTTTATAGTTAAATGGAAACTTTAAACTTGTTCGATTGTCAAAAGCGATTGCGCGTAGTTTGATGTAAAAGTGAAGAATAAAACTAAGGTATTATTTTTTGTCTTTATATCGTAATTAGATATTTATATTTATTTAACCATTACAATATGATAAGTAAATCTAAATATACGGTAGGAATATACCTGTTTAGTGTACTAACGAAATACGTATGTCATTATGAACAAGTAAAAAAGTTAACCGATTCCTTAAACTAATTAACAGTATATTATCAAAACAATTCTAAAAAATAAAATAAAATCATGCTTGATATCTAATGCCACATTTTACTAAAATAAAGGTATATTAAATCGCAAGTTTTTATCAAAAACGTCATAGGGGCAATTCCATGCAAAATTATCCTGTCTGTATCGTAAGTCACTTTCGTAAAAAGTGATTATCATGCACTACAACTTTTAACATCAAATGAAAAAAATGTGCAATAGTTATAGTTAATCTACTCTTATTATAAATACATATTATGTAATGTTCTTTATATAAATGATTTTATTTTTTAAATTTAAAAACTTTTAATCTCCTCTCAAATTGTGACTTACACTACAGTTACATGGAATTATCCCATAGGTAAAACCCTAAATGTTAATGCATAAATCCAACGCAAATGTGTCCCCTTTTTACAATCTATATATCATATTAATAGTTTTAACATTTTAAAACTCATATCTTAAGTCCATAAAACGTTTAAATCAATGAAGTGTATGCAATAAGACGAAATTGTAGGCTACCTCATTAAGATTAAGGAAGTTTGTCCATCTGCAACGCAATTTTTTATTCATAAATTCATAACCTTGACTTTATGTCTACCTCGAACTACGTCTTTTAAAAACATTTAGCTCAAACTCTTGCCTATAAACAATAGAAGCACTTTTTGCGTTTTTTATAAGTTACTGGTAATTTCACACTGTATGTCCTAATGGTAATATAGCATGGCTGCATATAACGTAGCACAATGTACACATTCTAATAAGTTATTATTAATTCTACACTCCATGTCCTGATGGTACAAGTATGGCTAAGTAAAATGTATCACAATGTGTCCAATAAGTTACTATTAACTTTACACTCCATGTCCTGATGGTACAAGCACGGCTATTTAAATGTAGCACAAAGTGATCACAATAAGTTACTATTAGTTTTACACTCCATGTCCTGATAGTATTAGTATGGCTACATAAAATGAAGCATAATGTGTCTAATAAGTTACTATTAATTTTACAATAAATCTGCTAATGGTACAAGTACGGCTACATAAAATGTAGCACAATGTCGATTCTTTGGTTGTTCATTACTTGTTTAATAAAATCGTGGCTAGGTGGTGTAACTTTTTTCGCATTAAGAGCTGGTTAGTTTTAATTTACGTTTCTTACTTTTTTTTATGCAATTTGGAGCTACTACGAGTTTGTTTTGTTATTACCAAATTTTTAAAGAATTTCATATTTTTACTAATTGTTATGTTGATACTTATTAAAAGAATCCTAGAATATTTATGTAACTATTCAATTTTTTGGTACATAAATAATTTTACAATCGGGCTCATTTAGATTTCTCTTCCATTTAAAAGCAAATTACTTTTTAATATTATGCAAGCCAAACTCAAACGCTTTAACACAGCATTTAACATACATAATAAAATACTTTCAATATCTAACAGAACGTGGAAAACATTTCTTGATTTTTATAAATATAAAGATTTTATGTAAGGATACAATGAAAAACTGTGAGACATTTAGTTTTCATAGAATTTGTTTGTTTGTTTGTCTGTCTGTTCCGTCGTTCCTTCCCTCTTTCCTTTCTTCATTCCTTCCTTCCTTCGTCCCTTCCCTCCTTCCATCATTTATTTATTTATTTATTTATTTATTTATTTATTTATTTATTTATTTATTTATTTATTTATTTATTTATTTATTTATTTATTTATTTATTTATTTATTTATTTATTTATTTATTTATTTTTTTATTTATTTATTTATTTATTTATTTATTTATTTATTTATTTATTTATTTATTTATTTATTTATTTATTTATTTATTTATTTATTTATTTATTTATTTATTTATTTATTTATTTATTTATTTATTCTAATAAGAATTTATGTTTTGTAGCTTCTAGAATACCAATCCAACTAAACATAAGCTTCATTATGAAGAAATGTAAATTTAATTAAGATTTACTAGCACCTAACACACTCAAAACGAAAAGGTGATGCAGCACACGAACTAGATAACCATAGTGTCCATAGTCGTGGATACAATTTTTAACATAAGGTATTTGAATGAGTCTTATTTGGACAACTTCAGTAAGTATGTGAAAAAGTTATTGGTACATGGTTTAGTGCGTTTTGTGATAAGGATTCTCTTAAGTAATTTAAAATTGCAAAACTGATACAAACCATCGGTATTGGGACAGAATCCCGCGGCCGAAATCTCGCATCCCATAAGCTCGCATCCCATAATCTCGCAGGACAGAATCTCGCAGGGACAGAATCTCGCATCCCATAATCTCGCATGGACAAAATCTCGCGGGACAAAATCCCGCATGGACAAAATCTCGCGGGATATAATCTCGCATTTCTTAAAAAGTGCAGGATTTGTAGGTTGTGTTTAAGATATTTTTTTGATTTTGAAACTTAATTAGTTTTGGTACAGGTGTTGTTATAATTTTGTATTGCGTACATTTCAAATCAAGGAATTGATTAGCAGTTATGATTGTGTATTTAAGATTGAAAAAAAAATAGCTATCGAAAAATTAAGTTGCATTTGATTTGTATGTATCGATAGCTGTTTTTATTCATTTATTTAATCTTGGGAAAGGGTGAAATAAAATATTTCTTAAACTTATGAATAATTTTGAAACGGCGAAGAGCGGTGATAGTAATGCTATATAACGTAATTAACGAATTAAGTAGTAGTTGTGAACGTATGAATAAGATAAAAAAATTAATTATTGGATAATTAAGTTAAATTTTTTTATGAATTCGTAATATTTTTTATTAATTTATTCAGTCTAGATAAAAGGTAAAATAAATATTTATTAAATTTTGCGATAGTGAATAGTGATGGTAGAGTGATATAATTCTGTTGGATTACGGACTTCACGAATTGATGTAAAATAGCAATTGTGATCTTATTTTTATGAATTCATAACTGTATTTATTATTTTTTAGTCTTGCTAAAAAGGTAAAATATAATAATATTTTGCTTTCTATTTTTTCTTTGTTTTACAACTTTTATTATGAGTTTTGTGTAAGTATGTTTAGGAATTATTTGAAAGAGCAAAATAATACTACATAAAACAACTTCATTATTCATAAATGATTTGTAATTGATAATCTATTTACTTTTCTCGTTAAAATTTTACTGATTGAAGACTTTTTTGTTTTAAAAAGAAGTTTTTGATTTCACCCTCTTAAAGTAGGGGAAGTCGGGGTACAATGGACAACGGGGTAAAATCCACCGCGCCCTATTATTTATTTTATTTATTTGTTTCATATTGAGGTACATAGGAGGCAGCAGAGCATTGATTATCATAAACTTGCAATAGTGTTTTTATCTGAAAATTTAGTCATTTTATTCTTGAAAGTTCATTTGTGCAGGCAGGCAAAAGTAAATATTTACACCAAAGTATTTATTATTTTTTTTTCTTTCAAGAATTGTGATTTGGAAGATTTTACTTGGCGCATTAAAAAGATCAGATCATATATTGTTTTAGTTAATCAAAGTAGAACAGTTTAATTTAGGGTTAATTAGTGGCTTGAGACATTTTTTTTTGTCAGACTTCCACGCGGGGTAAAATGGTCCATTAGAACCTGGGGTACAATTTTCCACCAGAACCTGTGGTGCAATGGACCATGGTCCATTGTATCCCAGACCTGCATATCATATTCTTTTCTAAATTGACAGTATGTGTGGAATAAAAACTTAATAAATTATTTTACTTTTATTGAGTGAGTAAATCGGTGTTTAAGGTAATTTACATATTTGAAGTGTTGTCAATGCATTAGGCTTAGAAATTAAAAAAAAATCCTAATTAGACTTCAAAACAGAGTAAAGAAGTATTTTATTTGAACTTTCTTTTTATTTAGCTTTTAAAATTAAATATGCAATTAATTTTGAATTAATTGAACTCAATTTTTGCAAATTGGCAACTTTAATGAAATAGTTCATTAAAGATTTTTTTATTTTTTAAAATATCTGTTTAATAAGAAAAAAAATTCCCGAAGCTTCAACAATTCAAACTGATACACTGGTGAAAAGAATTGAAGAAGAAGCTAAAATCAAGGAAGAGAAAATATTTAAACCAAAAACTGCTGCTTTGATTAGAGCTAAAAACAAATTGGAATTTTTTTTAGCTTCTAGTACAAAGAAAAATGATGAAATCGAGGATTCCAGAAATTCATATTAAAAAAATAAATGCAAATATTTTTTTAATGTAGCATAAAGCCTAATGTTTAGGTATATGCATGCATATTTTCAAATTAAAAGAAATATTAGTTTGAGAGTTAGCACTGAAAATTCACAAAAGTGGTCCATTGTACCCCAGACTCCCCTATATTTTACCATCTTTTCTGTTTTCCATATTCCTCAGAAACAAAGAATGGTTCAGTAGAAGGAATTAAGAAAAGATACAATCATTGCTTTATTTGTTTATTCTAATTATATCCAAAAACAATGTCCTATTTTTCTACAGTCCACATTTAAGAAATTTTTTTTTAAATAAGAAATTTCTATATTTTTCGATTTTTTGGAAAGTACCTCATATTTCAATTTAGTGTTAATTTCAGAAAAAAAAGACTTTATTGAAACGTCTTTTGTGTTTCGCTTATTATAACATTCCCAGATATTCAGCTCCTTGCTTGTGTGAGAATTGAAACTGCCTAGTGATTTGTTTTTGGAAGGGCGTGTCCAAGCGTTACTTCAGCTAGGGATGTCAACGTACATAATTTATGGTCCTACAGTGCAATTGTTAACAGCAGGTAAAGCGAAAAAAGCTTCCTATTGTTAACTCGAACAATTCTTATGGAGGGGTCTTTCGAAATAACCCTTTTAACAGCAAAGGGTAGGGAAGGAAAGGGGTTGGAAGAATTACAGCTGATAATTTGCACCTCAAAGCTTAATTCTCTCATTGGTGTTTATTAAAAAATTTAGGAGCTAAATAATAAAAATATTTTCTAAAGATTTCTTTATTAAATTTAGGAATTATGTAAATTTCGTGGGGTCTTCTTGGAGAGATTATGTCTTTAAATTCACAAATATCTTTATTGCGACGCAAATAAAGAGAAATACGGAATAAGTAATCATAACTGAAAGGTAGAAGATTAATTTTTCTAAAATTAAAAGGTGAATTACATTGAGAATTTAAAATTTAAAAAAAATTATTTTGAATTGAAAACAAAGAAATAAGATTCGACTTATATTCTACACCCCATATTATAACGACATAATTTAATGTAGAGTAAAACCATGAATAATATAAGGTTATTTAGAATTTTTTATCAACTTTATTTTTAAGTTGTTAGAATTTTTCTAATATAGAATGCTGTTTGTTAAATAATTCATTGACATGACATTTCCATTTCAAATTGGAATCGATGTGCAGACCCAAATATTTTGTACATGATACAGATTCTAGGATATAACAGTTACAACTCAAGCCAAGCCATTGGTAATATGTATTAGATTTAAATAAAGAAGAGTGGAATTTGAAGTTCAAATCGAACCTATAGTCCAGTCATTTTGTCAGAAAAATAGTCTGTCAGATGCAAAAGGTGGGGTCAAAGGTTTTATGCTTTTAAGTGGTTTATATTGATGCTAATAAAAAGAAACTATGGTTGCCCACCAAAATATCCAAAGGCGCAATTTTGGAGAGCCAAAAAACCGCGAATTTTTTGGACTTTTTTTAGATTTTTTAATATAACTCTGTAACTAGAAATCCAATGGCTTAGCCATCAATTACTATTTTATAGAGCATAAAATTCTCTACAAACTGCATTATCTAAAGTTCCCCCTAACCCCACCAGGACGTAAGCTACAGCTCTTAAAAAGGGGTGTATTTTCCAACATCTAGCAAAATCGCGAAAAATCGCACCCCTCCACTTTCGGATTGATTAAATGCATATTTTTTTTGGTTTGAATATTTTTACTTTTAAATAATATATCGAAAGAAAAATGCTTTTAAAATACTTATGATTAATTGTTTTAAACTTATTTTTTTCTTCGTAAAAAAAAAACGCAATGTAAATCGAAGTTTAGAAACCGCTGTTGGGGCGCTCGCTTTTAAAATCGAGCGACATTTTGTCACGTGAAATGCTTTGGACGCACTAGATCAGTGGTTCCCAACCAGGGGGCGATCGCCCCCAAGTGGGCGATTTGCGTTATTAATTGGGCAATAAATAGTTTGAGGGTGATAGGGGGGCGATGGAATTCAAAAGGGGAAAATTAAAATATACTGTACTATAGTACAGTAAAACCATTCTAATATTTTTTGATCATCGTGACAAGCTTCAAACTGACATTCTTAAAAGGTTTGAAGATTTGACCAAGTTAGAAATTCCTGATTCTATTGTCGATACATTCCCTTTTGAATCTGTGGGTTGTGTGTTATTTACACCTATCCTTAACTGTGGTAAAAAGCTGAACTACTTCTCATCTCGTTTCGTCAATATATTTAGTTAAAAAATGTTAGTTATTTTATCCAGCTCCTCACCAAACAAAGAAATCAATTGGGCATTTGCCTTAAAGACTTGCGTATGAGCTTGAAAAAATAATAATTGATATACCAAGTGAAAAAAATGAATAAAAAAGTTTTCAACGATAATTTTTTTCTTTAATTTTTATTGTCAACTCTCTTAAATTTTCCAGAATTGAGTTGAAAGATCTTAGTTAATTATTTCACTTCCATTCTTTGAAAAAATCTAAATAAAAATCGAAAAATAAACATTTTTTTTTTCGATTTTATTTAAGAGTAACCCGGATAAAGCAGCTCTGGTTGTTTTTAAATGTGGTAGTAAGTGTATGAAATTATAAAATTGCTTTATTAGTTACACTTTAACTCAAATTATAATTGGACAAATTATAAATATTAAAGGGGGAGATATGTGTTAGTCAACTTAACGAAGGGGGCGATGTTACAGAAAAGGTTGGGAACCACTGCACTAGATACTTAGTCAACTGATATCTGAAGAGTACACGGGAAACACCGTTTGATTTTGTAGTAGGCTTTCCTCAATAGGCCTCTTAGGTGATGATAGCGAGAAATCGCCTAAACTGGTGTAAAGAAACCGGTTACTCGCTTTTTTTCTTTCGCTGCAACCCTGATTCACGCCAGAGATCAGTGGACACGAGTCACACGTTTGTACCGCGAATGAAGAAGCAAAGAAAAATCGTTATTTTTTTTTTGTTGCCAATGTTCGCCAAACAGACACAATTACTTGAAGACTCTCAATAAATCAAGCGGTTCTTCATCTGTCTTTTAAAGAATCAACTATCAATGAGAACGCCTTACTTTAATTCAAATCAGTACCCTATCACAGTCTTAAATTTAAATTCTTTTCACTTTGAATTTTAAATTGGTTTTTGAAGCAATGACAACTTAACTCGCACCACTTTATGGAAAGTGGTCAATCAAAGTAAACGTACCTGGTTGGAACGGATTTCTGGAGCAAAGGACAGCCAACAAAGAATACGAACGTTTTAAAATAAAGGTTCTCCCATTCATCAACCATCCATCTACGCAGTGTGATACTGTTTATACTTCGTTGCTTGTAGCTGCTCATAAATTTCAACAGCTCAGGCAGAAGACAGCATTTCACGTGACAAAATAGTCGCTTGATTTTAAAAGCGAGCGCACCAAAAATGGTTTCTAAACTTCGATTTACATTGCGTTTTTTTTTTACGAAGAAAAAAATAAGTTTAAAAATTAATCATAAATATTTTAAAAGCATTCTTCTTTCGATATTTTATTTAAAAGTAAAAATATTCAAACCAAAAAAAAATATGCATTTAATCAATCCGAAAGTGGAGGGGTGCGATTTTTCGCGATTTTGCTAGATGTGGGAAAATACACCCCTTTTTAAGAGCTGTAGCTTACGTCCTGGTGGGGTTAGGGGGAACTTTAGATAATGCAGTTTGTAGAGAATTTTATGCTCTATAAAATAGTAATTGATGGCTAAGCCATTGGATTTCTAGTTACAGAGTTATATTAAAAAATCTAAAAAAAGTCCAAAAAATTCGCGGTTTTTTGGCTCTCCAAAATTGCGCCTTTGGAAATTTTGGTGGGCAACCATAGTTTCTTTTTATTAGCATCAATATAAACCCCTTAAAAGCATAAAACCTTTGACCCCACCTTTTGCATTTGAAAACTACCTAATGACTGGACTACTAGTACCTATTAATTATTTAACCTAGCACAATCGAACCTAGCACTTTTCGATAATAATTAGATATCTTTCAATTTGTAAAGGAAAATCGTTAACATCTGCACAAGAATAAAGCAAAACTGAGTCATCATCATTCATAAATATCCAAATATTCACCAGAGAAAGACTTCGTTAATTTAAATTCTGGGTAAATACCACCACATAAAGCAGGTATGTTTTTTTTTTGTATAAAACTAATTAAGATTTTGTGTTTCCTTTAAATACAAAAACTTTTTGTTTTGATATAAACTTGTTTATGAAAGCTACATAAATGCTAAAAAAATATAGTTATCTATGAGAACAAAAATCTTTAAATAAATGTCAATAACGCTGATCATATGGGTCTAACAAAAAAGAGCTAAAAATTCATTATCATGTAATTTAGGTAGGTTTCTTTTGATATTTTAAATAATTCGCTAGTTTGTACATCTAAAAGCATTTGTTGCCAATTGACAACAATTAGCCATTTAATCGTTAAATGGTCCTCTTACCAAAGACATTCAAATTGAAAAGCTGTATCCCAAAATTGTTCTTTAAATACCTGTATAAGCATGCGTGTTAATATTAAAATAACGTCAAAATAAAAAAAATCCTCCCGTAAATGTGGGTAATTTTTTCCAAAATCATGGGCGAACCCAGGATCTGATTAGAATAAGTAACGTTAGGGGCCCCTACCTTCTTTATTTTGGATGGGCCCCTTCTTTAGTGAATTTGCTCTTGACGCCCCTCCCTCTTCTTGTTAACTCATATGCTATACTTATTTAATCAATTTCGGAATGATAATTGTCAATTTTTTATTAATTTAAATTTCTAAATAAAATTTTATAAAATGTATTCATTCTATGCAACTTTAATTATGAACTAGATGCATAATTACTAATTAATTATTAGCAACTAAATAATTACTAGTTAAATTATTACTAATTAAACGAATTACCTTACATTTATTTGAACTTAATTTAGAACAAAATTTTAAAGGTACGTTGTTTTTTTTTAATTTGTTTTTTTTTATTTGTTTTTTTAATAAAGCAAAGGAATTTCTGTCTACTAAAGATTGATGAAACACTTTCGCCGCCGATTCTTATTGTCAACGGAATGAATGTATTAAAATATGTAATTCGTAGTGCAGGGTTGCTATAAAATAACGCTCCCTATTCTGAGTGGTCTGTAGCTTGAACGAATAATCCAAATGCATCAAAAATTGAGACACTTGCTATTCAAGAAGGGGGAAAAAGAATGGAATCATAAAAAAGACAGAATCCTAAAGAATAATCAGAAAAAGAATAATCAGAAAAAACAAACTCGTTTCTTGACCAGGGTACTAAATTACGAGGCGTCGTCAATTATGGCCAATTACTGCCAACACAGCTAATTACGCCTCGTAATTTCGAACCCTGGTCAAGAGACGAGTTTCTTTATTACGAAAAAGAATGGAATTATAACACAGAAACTCGTCTCTTGACCAAGGTTATAATTACGATGAGTAGCCAATTATGGCTAATAACGGCCAACACATCCAATTACGCCTCGTAATTTAGAACCCTGGTCAAAAGACGAGTTTGTTTTTTAAGATTCCATTCTTTTTCCCTTCTTGATTAGTAAGTGTCTCAAAGTTTTTTGCATTTGTATTATTCATTCAAGCTACAGACCACTCCGAATAGGGAGCGTTATTTTATAACCACCCTGTATACACTGTTTAATAAACCAGAAGGTAACTGCAATCACGGCAAAAAGAATAGAAAAATTACTTTTAAAAATTGGCATTAAGTACGCTTTTAAGAAAAATTGAAGAGATGTTCAATTAAAAATATAAGATAATTCATAGAGCTCTAAATATATCTCTAAAACAAATTGCAATTACATTGAACAATAATATATTACTGAATAAGTAATACTTGAAGTTTAAGTGACTCTTTTACAATTTACATTAAGTTATGAAATTTAAGAATACTAACTTACTAATAATGAAATTTAAGAATTGTACATGTGCAGAATTTTCATACATCAATTTTAAAATAAATCATTGAAAAAAGTTGAAGAGGGATTGTCAGTCTCATAGAGCTAAATGTATTAGTTTTGCAATCACAGTTTCCGCGGAAGTATTGCTTTGCCATGTTAGCCCTTTTTCCCCAGGTATGGGAATCAACATAACAACGAAATGAAACACATTTAAAACGAAAATTTTATCTAGTTGTATTCTGATTAAAGCACCTTTGTTTTCATGTGTTTTTAATGAGGTGCTTCAATATTTTGTACTACACAAAGCTGCTTAAAAGTTATGAAAATGTATCGATATTGGGTAATGTAAAAAATATAAAATAATAATAATCTCTTTCACCTCCCCTTTTGAATTATTTTTCTAACAATGGTAATTTGAGGGGGTAATGAGACTTTATTGTTATTCATTAACATTATTATAAAAATTCTTTCCTTCATTCTTAAATCCAAATCGATAGTATTTTCTGTTCACTTAATTTTAGAACACTATACTTATACTCTATCTATGATATTTTAGAGAATATAAGAATGAGGGACTGACAGGTAATGACAAGCAATTTATCTTTTAACATTAGGGAATGACAGGTATTTTTTCTATTAATAACTATTAATGCATATGACTATTACTGAAAATAATTCCGTCTAAGATATATTCGCAATTTCTTACAAAATCACTTATTAGTTTTTAAGTTAATTTATAAAGCGAAGCAAACTTTAATTGAACTTCTCCGACTTTTATTTCGATTGGCATTTAAATGAGGCTCTGATTATATTATTTAGCCCATTGATGCAAGTGGGAAAAAAATTGCCAAGCGAAAATAAGCTTTCTTGACTTAAAATTAAGAGGCAATTAGTGATTTTGCTAAATCTTTTGTAATGCATGCTAATGAAAATTAGCAAGCAGAAAATTAAAAATCACACTTTCAATTATTATACAAGTGATTTTATCTTTGGAGTTTTTTTTTTTATATTTTAATGAGAAATTTCGTTTTTGTCACGTTACTTTTGAAAGCAAACCTATGCTCAACGCCAAAAACACTATAATGCAACGACAAACAAGGAATCGGTGAAAGCCCGAGTAAAGTTCTACGAATTTGACGTGAACAGAGTTAAAGACATTTAATTGTTGTTGAAAAACTGATACACTTTCCAAAGGCAAGCGCCGAAGACAAAGTACTTGAAACTCAATTCCTCCTGCTGTCGAGTTATATGTCGGAGTTTACAAAAAGAAGCTTCTTTTCTCCGGTTTCTTCTGTAAATACGTTGTAGTCATTGTGCTTGGTCGAAATAACCTGTTATGGTATGCCCGGTGATTCCTATATTGTGTTTGGTACATTCAGCAAACAAAGCCTTTCAGCATATGTCTTCTCGGACACTCCCTTCTAAAAATAAATCACTCAGGTAAACTAGAATAGTGTTATTTCTTTGTACAACTTTTCGTGGAGGAGAAAGTGACTGGAGTGTTATAGATTATAGAGAAGCAATTATCATCAGATTATCAACAAAACAGTATAATTATTTAAAGCAAATAGTTATACCGTTATAATGAAGTTATATTGGTTGTTCTATTGTCTAAGTATGCTTATCTTTTGGAAGGCATTTCCTAGCTATGACGATCGAACACTAGATAGTTGTTGAAGAAAAAAGAAAGTTGAGAATTAAGAAATGCATCAATTAACCACACCTCTTAGCAAAAACAATATGTGACTTTTAATGTAAAATAAAAGCGTAAAAATATATTCAATGTGATTACCTAAAAACCTCCTTTAATCGGTAATTAAGATAATGTAACTGTTTTTATGATGGTTTAGTTTTATTAAAGGAATAACTATAAAGTTATTAAAAAAATTCGACATTAATACTTTAAAATCATAAGCGAATTAATAAATTACTTATTAATGCAAGCTAAGAGTATTTCAACTAAAGTTTGGAAATCAAACTAAATCAACTAAAGTTTGGTTATTCATTTACTGGAAATTCGCTAAATGGTGTAAACAATACCGGTCTACCGAAAAAATATTTTTTAAAAATCTGGTAGGGGTAGTAGATGGTTTTTATATGTTATAAACAAGGGACTTATATGCATATATGTACTAATATTGACTGGAATGATAAATGTATTAACAAGTTTCACATTTCATGTCTATCAAGAAGTTCTAATAAATCTTAGCTAATTGTGTTTTTAAGGTCTAAAACCTATTCCGCTTTCTTGATGTTTTAATATTTGTCAGATGTTAAAAATACTAGACAAAAATAAGTCAATTTTTAGATTAAAAAAATAAACTGTTAATTACCAAAAGTTGTCGGTGTATATCGAACACCAAATTCCGTGATGTATAAGTTCACCGGCAATCTAGTACTCAATTTCAATCTTCTTTACACAGCAAGAAGAAGTTAACAATTTCAAAAGGACTAATAAGTTAGCTACAGTTCCTACTTTATAAATAAGAAATATTTTATTTCACCTTTTACTATGACAGGATAAATTAATAAAAACAATTATAAATTAGTAAAAATATGTAACTTTCATTCAATAACTTGATTTCCAAATCTTAATTACAATTTCTGAACTACTATAATCAATTCCTTAATTTGTTAAGTACGTAATACAGCAATACTTTATCGCTCATCATCTCAAACTTATTCAGACATTTAAGACATATGGTATTTTACCTTTTATCAAGACTGAAAAAAATAAAAACAATTATGAATTCATAAAAGTATTATTTAACTTAATGATTCAATAACTTTCAATTTAATCTTAATCACAACTACTATTTAATTCCTTAATTAGCATAGTACGTAACCCAACAATACTATATCACCCTACCATCACTATGGACAAATTCGGAAATTTAATACACTGTTTAAAACAATTAGGGGAGCACTTTGCATACTTTTGTTTACCTGACCAGATAAAAATTCTTACTTTTTATTATAAATATCTAAAATTTATTAAATAGATTCCTTATGCATCCAGATTAAAATGGTAAAAAGCAGGAAACAAATATTATTTTTTTAACTAAAATTTAAGGGGCTAAAAATTAGAATCATAACTTTTGAATAAATTATAACAATAATTATTTTCAAAAATATTAATTGTAAAAAAAGATTAAATCAAATTTTAGACTTCTAAGAATGCAAGCTTGAAGAATTTAGGGTCAATTTATTTCATAAAAGTTTTTGGTAGTGAATTTTATTATACAATATTTTTCATGTTTTCATTCAATTAAAACACATTATTTATTTCTTTAAAAGACATAATTCCTCCATCTAACGATAAGTAAGTAAGAGTTCAGCTTAGTGAGCAAAAAAAATCGGAAGCTGATGATACCAAATGGAATCATTGGGGGCGAAATGGTTTAAACCATGCATTCCCCTAATTGTTTTGAGCAGTGTAAATATATTTTTTTTCATTTAATCTGTACTAAATAAATTAATAAAAACAGTGCTTACGTTACTGAATAAGATAATAAAAATATTAACATTAATTCATAAAAAAAATCAAATGGAACTTAATTATTCAATAATTTTTAAAGAAAACCTATTTTATACGTTCACAACTATACTGCTAATTGATTCCTTAAATACATATAACTATCCTATATCACCATACCTTCACAATCTCAAAATTATTCATAAATTTAAGAAATATTTTATTTCACCCTTTACCAAGGCTAAATAAATGAATAAAAACAGAGATACATACAAATCAAATGTAATTTAATTTTTCGATGGCTACTTTTTTTTCAATCTTAAATACACAATCATAACTGCTAATCAATTCCTTAATATGAAATGTACGTTATACAAATTTATAACAACACCTATACCAAAACTAAATAACTTTCAAAATCAAAAATATATCTTAAACATAACTCACAAATCCTGCACTTTTTATGAAATGCGAGATTCTGTCCCGCGAGATTTTGTCCATGCGATATTATGGGATGCGAGATTCTGTCCCTGCGAGATTCTGTCCCTGCGAGATTCTGTCCCGCGAGATTTTGGGATGCGAGATTCTGTCTTGCGGGATTTCGGCCGCGGGATTTCGTACCCAAACCCAAACCATCACCCTGTACTTCCTGGATATCGAACCCTATTACTTCTAGGCTACCTATTCTTGAAAGTGTAATTTTACTCATATTTTGTGGTGTAACGCTACTCTATAAAATAAATATAACGTTACTCCGTAAAACTGACGGCAACACGTGCTTCCACCGATTTTTAGGAGCATTACTCCTTATTTGTATAACGTTACACTACAAATTTGGAACAACGCTACTCCACGAAGCTGGCGGACACTGTTATTATAAATCGTAATCTATATATACAATTATTTTTTTGGTAAGAAAAGAATAAATTAAAATGCCTGTTTACTGGTGAGTTCGAAAATGCTTACGAAATAAAATATTTTCAACTTTTAAAACTTTTGCAGCAATTTAAATTGCAAAAATTATACAGACCATTACCCTGTACTTCCAGAATAACGCTCCCTATTAATTCCAGATCATCCAATCTTGAAGGAAAGAGCAGAACTTTTTGGAAAAAAGTTTTAAAAGATATCATCATCTTTACTCTTTTCATTCTCGAAAAAACTATTCCAAATTTAAACATTAATCATTAGATAATCCCATACAATACCAAACTATTACAAGTAGTAACAATAGAACAATCGATGACAACTTTCCCCAAGGCAAAATTAAATTCGCACAAAAAAAGTAATATAATATATTCAAAAACAGGTTTCCTATATACTTAAAACCCCTTTCATACTCGAACTCTAAAGAATAAGGGTCTTATGACTTTTCGAATGTCTGATTCCGAAAGTTCGAATCCCATGACCGTTGGCCCGCCAAATGGTTTTCAATGATGTCCAAAAACGTGATACATTCTTTTGTTGTAGATCATTTTGATATCACATTTGCTTCCTGAGAAGCTATGACCCAGGTCAATGATCCCAGACATGTAAATCTGAAAGATTTGAATAAGATTATATTATAAAAATATAAAAATAGAAATATAGATAGCAGAAACTTGAATAAGATTATTTTAGAGTGGTTTTTGAGATTATTTAGATTGTACACACACACACACATTCTTAGGTTTGTTATCATTGGATTCTTCCACTCTTTATTACGTATATCACATACAGAAATAACTTGTGAGTTCCTTCTCAACAGATGTAGATAGAAAAACTGACTGATTATGCGTTAAAGGAATGGATTACTTAACACTTAACTAGTTAATCATTATGGAGAATTTGTACATCACAATCTATTTTTTAAAAAAATATGTTTTATACTGTTTTTCATAGAGAGTGTATTTCGGTTCGATATGAAGCCGAAGTATTTTCAGTTAAGATAGGCGAATACCCAAAATTCTAAAATTTTTACTATTACTTTAATCTTTTCCAAATTTGGCATAATGATTTCATCTATAATGAGCAATGCTTTTTAGGCAGTTTTTTTATTTAAATATAATTGATTTATTTTAAACGGTGTTTTTCACCTAAAAAAAGGGTTTTGCGCCAACACTTCTAGTACAAAAAGTTTTACATCAATTTACCTGAAATTTTTACAGATGCTATTTCAATATATATCTGTGCCATGAACCTCTAACATCTGGTGTAAAAATACAAGTTTTTTTTAAAAAATGTCCAAGTGTAAGTTTATCGAAAAAAATCTTTTTTTTTGTGGTTAATTTATAACATTTTTCTTAATAACTTCTTTTCTTGTAATTTGTATGTAAATCTAGAGGATCATTGCATGTATCAGTTCAAAACGAAGAATTTAACACATAATTGATGTTTATAGGATGAAAATTCAATGTGGCAGACTTGTTAGCGTAAACCTCTTTTTTTAGTAGAAAAACACCTTTTAAAATAAATAAATTATATTTAAATTTTTTTTAAAAAAAATGCCTAAATAGTATTATTCATTCCATTTGAAATCACTATGCCAGATTTGGAAAAGATTAAAGTAATAGTAAAAATTTTAGAATTTTGGGGAATTTTGGGTATTCGCCTATCTTAAGCCTCAAAAATATACTTGTTTGGTAACAAACTGTTCATTTTAGGAACATGCAAAAAAACAGCTGAAAAGAGCAATGAAAACATCCGAAAGGAGCAAAAAATATGTTTATACTGTTTAGTATAGAGATTGTATTTCGGGTTCGATATGATGCCAAAGTATTTTCAGTTAAGCCTAAAAAATAATGTTGTTTGGTAACAAGTAATTCATTTTAAGAACGTGCAAAACATCTGAAAAGAGCAATGTTTTATTACCAAGATTTCAAAATGAAATATTGATAATTTGCATAACTAGTTGAATTTCCCGGGCATGTAACATTTCAGCTTCTACGTTACGATTAAAACGAGTAAAGTTTATTTTCCCTTAGTTTATCTGTTCTCATTCAACCTCTTAAGAACCGAGCACGTATTCTACAAGTATATTCTTAATATAAACATTCTTGTCATACAAATAAATGCTTAAAATTAGGTTTTGCAAAGTATTTTTTAAAAAATTACTTTTAGTAGTTGACTGAGGGACACGCCTTAAGCTCTAAAAATACACATTTTTTGTGCCATAAATGCAACAAAAAAGGCCTTATCACTTCTCTGTTGTTAACAGTTTATTTTAAAATTGTTTTTAATGCAAAATGCCTTTCAAAATTAACTACTCAAATAACTTTTTGAAAAGAAGTTTATTTTAATTTTTTAAGAACACTAATATTGTATTGACCCTAGTTCAACTTCATTTTTTTATAACTACTGAGATAATAAACCACTGATACCTGTAATCAAATACTAAAAACTGGTATTTAGATCTTCTTCGATTGGACCAGGTCCATTTCGGAACTAATTAACATGTTAATTGTTTGTGGGGAGGTTTTAAATAATGTCCCCAAATGGGGACGCCAGGTCGCAAGAGGATAACCTCACACACGGAATAGGGAGAATAGACGTATTGAATTTTGTAGTAAAGTTTAGTTTGTTATTCAACTAACTTAGCTATCAAAATGGTGCAGGTAGTGTCTAGTTCATTTTTTTAGTCTTTTCAAACAAAAAAACGTAAATAAATAATGAATTTTGGAAATTTAGTGACGATTTCATAATTGAAAAGTTAATCACTGAAGCAAATCTTGTCAGGCTCCCCAAAGGTATAAGAGCCAACCTAAGATTGTCCTATTCTTGAGATGACAGGTTACTATATCAGGCAAAATATTTTTGTAGCAATCCCCAGGGCCAGATTAGACAGTTAAGGGTGTTTTAGGAAGTAGATTTTGACTGGGCCCCTGATACTATTCCCCACTCCTCTCCTTTTTGGCAAAAAATAATTCTCTACATTTTTTATCACATACACAAAATGTTTTATTTTTATTTGGGTCATTTTATCAAGAGAAATTAACCCTTTCAGTCCCAGTGATGTCATTTGGCATCATCATGTTTCTGATCATAATTTTAAAAAAAAATAATAGGGCTGGCATCTTTTGGGATTAATAAAAAATATTTTCTAAAGTTTAAAAAGTTTGAAGAATTGAATGATGGGCTTTTTGGCATCATAAATGGCTATATACGATTGGAAAGGCGACTATAGACGATCAGAAAAAAAAATTCTAAAATGATGATGCCAAATTGTCATTGGGACAGAAAGGGTTAAATGTGTAGTTGATAACAGCTATTGAAGAGTAAATTTCTTACTAGGCGTTTTCTTATAAACACTACAACTATATGAATTAAAATTGTTTGTAAGGTTCCACTTGGAAACTGCATGGCCCTTAAAATAGGCAGGGCTTATAGGCGACTGCCTATTTTGTCTAATTAGTAATCCGACTACGTAGCCCATCGTAGCCAAAAGCCATGATTCTAGTTTTTTTCTTATATAATTTGAATATGAAAATCTCTATTTCAAGGTCTGTTGTTGTATTGCTGGTATTTTGTAGAGCGTCTTAAGTCTAGTTGCCATAATTAACTGCTCGAAAAGGATCTAAGTTTAGCCACTTCGGGTAATCAACAATAGAATCGAAAAAGAATGAAATCTTTTTTTATCAAGCCTTTCACCTTACTTTTTTCTTAGAAAATAAACCTACAACCTTTAAGAATATTAACTAACATCCAAACATCGACTAACATCCAAACAAAAAATAATAATAATTCACGTAAACATCGAATATGGAATCAAATGTCACAACCCGAACCTATTTTACTGAATATGAAACAAAAAAATAAATCTTTAAGCATAAAAAGGTATCAATAAGGTAGGTTTTTTAAAAAAATTTCGGGAGATACAAAAACGTTTGGTTTAACATATTATTTTATATGGTAAAAATTGTGGTGATAGTGTTTGTGGGATATTTCCTTGAACCATTGAAACAAGACTTAAAAAATCAAATCCTTATAAAGAACTATCAACTATCACTCATTAAATTTGAACTGGATTTCACTCCTTTTACAATTAACGATTTTACACTTCCCAATTATCGAATAAAAAGTCTCATAAAAAAATAAATAAGCGAATATTCAATGAAAGTTTCAGCTGGACTTGGCATCAAACAAAAGCATAATTAAAATACATAAATTATTAAATATACACAATAAAACAAACTTAGTTATTTTTTTTTATTATATTTATGTTATAAAGTATCTATAAGAAGTTTTAATATAGATGAATCAAAAGTATTCTTCTTACGTTCGCTTTTTTTAATGAATTTATGCTAGGCGTACTAAGTTCTGGTTCAGAAATCCATAATGCTAGTATACATTAGAAAAAGTATCACTTCTAAATAAGAGATAATTTTGCTATTTTAGTACATGGGATTGGTCAGGCCACATCTGGAATATGATGCTCTGTTTTGAACCTCCTCCTTCAGAAAAGATATCGATTTGCTAGAAAAAGTTCAGCATAGGGATACCAAAAAAATATTAGGGCTTTACACAAGTATTCCCTGGAAATAGGAGAACAAGAATATGATTTAATTCTGTTATTCAAATCCATTAATCAGAGAGACATGGGAGCTTAGGGTTCAACTTAGTCGAACCAGAGGACGTGAAAAAAAAATTATGAAGCAAAATCCTTCAAATATTTAAAATAACATTTACAGTTACAAGCTGACTTGTAAATTAAACCTATTTTAAATCATATAATTCTCAATGAAATTGTCAAAATAACGGCAAACGTATTATAAGGAAAATACTATTTGTATAGGAACTACCATTTTTATTGATAAAATAAAGCCGAACATATAAGGAAACACTATTTAAATTTTATTTGAACGTATAGTAATAACTAAAATAACATATAATTTTATGTGTGTAAAAACTCTTACATAACTCATTCAAAAAAAGGTACTTTTAAAATACATGAATATTTTAATGAACATATAAGATAAGCTGAATTTTGTATTAGAAATCAGATTTATAATATTGAATATGTTCCGCGTTAAAAGAACAATTTTATTTAATCCTTTCCTCTAACCGTTCAGTCGGTATCAGTAGATACTATATTATAATTGTATTCATGCATTCCTACTACGCATTTTTTTTAAATAACAAGAATTGAATTACCATGAAGTTAGCGTAATTTAAATGAGATATTTATAAAGTTCAAAAGGGGTTATCGCATATTTCAACCATTTACTTCTTAATTTCACGTGCACCAAGTTCACGTGCGATTTTAATTAGATAAGTCTAAAATAATGATGCCAAATTGTCATTGGGACAGAAAGGGTTAAATGTGTAGTTGATAACAGTTTTTGAAAAATAAATTTCTTACTAGCGTTTTCTTATAAACACTACAACTATATGAATTAAAATTGTTTGTAAGGTTCCACTTGGAAACTGCATGGCCCTTAAAATAGGCAGGGCTTATAGGCGACTGCCTATTTTGTCTAATTAGTAATCCGACTACGTAGCCCATCGTAGCCAAAAGCCATGATTCTAGTTTTTTCTTATATAATTTGAATATGAAAATCTCCATTTCAAGGTCTGTTGTTGTATTGCTGGTATTTTGTAGAGCGTCTTAAGTCTAGTTGCCATAATTAACTGCTCGAAAAGGATCTAAGTTTAGCCACATCGGGTAATCAACAATAGAATCGAAAAAGAATGAAATCTTTTTTTATCAAGCCTTTCACCTTACTTTTTTTTAGAAAATAAACCTACAACCTTTAAGAATATTAACTAACATCCAAACATCGACTAACATTCAAACAAAAAATAATAATAATTCACGTAAACATCGAATATGGAATCAAATGTCACAACCCGAACCTATTTTACTGAATATGAAACAAAAAAATAAATCTTTAAGCATAAAAAGGTATCAATAAGGTAGGTTTTTTTTTAAATTTTCGGGAGATACAAAAACGTTTGGTTTAACATATTATTTTATATGGTCAAAATTGTGGTGATAGTGTTGGTGGTATATTTCCTTGAACCATTGAAATAAGACTTTAAAAATCAAATCCTTATATAGAACTATCAACTATCACTCATTAAACTTGAACTGGATTTCTTTCCTTTTACAATTAACGATTTTACACTTCCCAATTATCGAATAAAAAGTCTCATAAAAAATTAAATAAGCGAATATTCAATGAAAGTTTCAGCTGGACTTGTCATCAAACACAAGCATAATTAAAATACATAAATTATTAAATATACACAATAAAACAAACTGTGTTATTTTTTTATTATATTTATGGTATAAAGTATCTATAAAAAGTTTTAATATAGATGAATCAAATGTATTCTTCTTACGTTCGCTTTTTTTAATGAATTTATGGTAGGTGTACTTAGTTCTGGTTCAGAAATCCATAATGCTAGTATACATTAGAAAAAGTATCACTTCTAAATAAGAGATAATTTTGCTATTTTAGTACATGGGATTGGTTAGGCCACATCCGAAATATTATGCACAGTTTTGGACCCCCTCCTTCAAAAACGATATCGATTTGCTAGAAAAAGTTCAGCATAGGGCTACAAAAAAAAATATTAGGGCTTTAAACAAGTATTCCCTGGAAATAGGAGAACATGAAGATCTTTAAGCTCTGTTATTCAAAACCATTAAGCAGGGAGGGTAGCTTAGGTTTCAACTTCAATGTCGAACCAGATGACATGAAACAAAATTGCTTCAAATATTGTAACTAACATTTACAGTTACAAGCTGACTTGCAATGCCGTCTTTACCATAAGGGCACACGGGGCCCGTGCCCAGGGCCCCCACTCTCAGGGGGCCCCGAAGGACCGACAATTTCTCTCACATATTTATTCTTAAAGCATATTTGTGTCGGGCACATTACATTTTTTTCGCAAATCAGTAATCTTATCAGAAGGTCAAAGCCTAGCAAAAAAATTGGAAAATTTGATACTTCTCTTCTAACGGAAATATGGAATGATCTTTTGGGAGTTATGAATAAAACAAGTCTAAGTTTACAGAATAATACTGTAACCAGTGTCGTTGTAAGGAAACTTAAAGAATCTTTGATCAGTTATGTCAATACCACAGGCAATAATTTTGATCAGTACGAAACGGCTGCTAAAGATAAAAATCCATATGCTGACTACAAAGATACATTTTGAACGAAAAAGATTTCGCCCCTAAGCACACGTATCACTTTTTCTGGAGGATCATCAGAGACTGCACTGTTGAGAGGCAAGGAGAGGTTTCGTATAGATACTTTCATTCCCATAATTGACAAATTAAAAACACATTTAAAAAAAAATGTCCGCAGCATACCAAGATATTGATAGTCGATTTAGTTTTCTTTGTCAGTTAACAACAATTGAATCTGGTGAGTTGACTAAAAAAATGCAAGGAATTTGCAGAGTTTTATCATGAAGAAATTCAACAAAAATCACGAAAGAAACCGGAATCGTAACCAAAAAATCAGCACAATTCTAACATCATTAATGACATATTATATCATTCTGTATTTGATTACCTATAATAAATTGTCATACTCAGTAAAAAATGTTATAATAATGCTTCTTTTTTTTACTTTCCAAAAGGGCCTCACATTATTGTGTGCCCAAGGGCCCCAGCCTAGTTTAAGACGGCCCTGCTGACTTGTAAAACCTATTTTGAATCAAATAATTCTCAATGCAATTGTAAAAATAACGGCAAACATATATAAGGAAAATACTATTTGTATGTGAACGACAATTTTTATTGATAAAATAAAGCTTAACATATCATAAGGAAAACACTAATTATATTTCATTTGAACATATATTAATAACTTTAATATCATACAGTATTATGTGGGAAAAAACTCTTACATAACTCATTCAAAAAGGCTTCTTTTAAAATACATGAATATTTTAATGGACACATATAAGATAAGCTGAATCTTGTATTAGAAATCAGATTTATAATATTGAATATGTTCCGCGTTAAAAGAACAATTTTATTTAATCCTTTCCTCTAACCTTTCAGTCGGTATCAGTAGATACTATATTATAATTGTATTCATGTATTCCTACTACGCATTTTTTTTAAAATAACAAGGATTAAATTACCCATGAAGTTAGCGTAATTTAAATGAGATACACACAAAGTTCAAAAGGGGTTATCGCATATTTCAACCATTTACTTCTTAATTTTACGTGCGCCAGGTTCACGTGTGATTTCAATGAGATAAGCGACTATGGTGATACTATATTAGTTGTCGTTCTAATCACAAGGAAATAAGATGAATAAATTGGGCCGAAAAGCGGGTGTACTTTAATGACGGAAATTATTTACTATAGGTGAAGACGAGATAATTATATAATATTACTCGGTGGCAACACAATGTTCCACCGATTTTAAGGAGTAAACTCCTTATTTGTGTAACCCGTCAATTCCGTATAACTTTACTCCACGAATCTAGAATAACGTTACTTCAAGATTTAAAGTGTAACGTGTTTTGTAAAGTTTAATTCTGCCAATTTATAGCCTAACCTTGATAAATTTTCCCATTCGTCGTTTCGATAGGTCGGGCCAATTTGGTGCATGTGTGTGTAGGATTAATAATGATAAATTTAGTTATGCATTTAGATTTATTAAATGTGCATATATTTTGTAGTAATATTAGTTCAACCCAAAGATCTATCATGTGTATTAGATTAACTGCTCAATATTAGAAAAATGCAACCTATGCCAGATTTCTAAAGACAACTATCTAATTTTTTCTCCAACTTCGACGCAGGTGTTTGTCCCCTTTTAACAATTCGAATAAGTTAAAAGGAAGTTCTAAATGAGCGTTGATGACCACCAATGCTCATTTACAACTTTATCGCCATCATTTAGCGATAGAGTTCTAATGTCTAGCAAAACTGACAGAACAGCATCATTGTAATCGTAAGGAAAACTAATTCTTTTAATCTTAATGACTGAATACAAATGGCATAACAAGCACTGATAATTGAATATTGCATTTAAATGAAATACTTTAGAATTTATTCATATGTATCGAAAAACAATTACTAGTCGAAAATCGTAATATATAGTTTATGGCCAGACCAGAATTTTTCCTTAAATGATTGTGGAAACAGTTTTGTCGTCAAGGAAAATAAAGTAATAGTTAGTGAATTTATTTATTGTCGTTAAGATTGAAATAATCTTTGTAGTCATACTTAGCAATAATTGTTACTCAAGTAACTGATATATGAAATAATGGTGACATATAATGCATGATAATATAGTGCAACTATTTCAGTATGCAAATTAGCTTGAAGCAAAATGACAAATGACAGTGAATGTCCCTCTAGAAGGGAGGAGCAGCTTTAAAGCCCGTTACCCTACTCGCCAGAAGTGGCACAGTCACAGGAGACTCACAAAGAAAGGACGACATAAACACATCGACAAATGATAACATTATTGACAAGCACAAACATCCATACTGTACCGGGATTCGAACATAAACCGAGAAAACTCCAAAGGCTAGCTCCCTAACCGTAGTGTTGCCGGGACAGCATTAGTTTGAAGCAATACAGTTTTTTTTTTTTAGCATGAGAGAGAAACTAACAAATCATTCGAATATTTTTTAAGAACAGAATTTTTAAAAAAATACCATCACCTTTACCCTTGAAAACTTTCGCAATAAAATCTAATATTTACGAGCAAGAAATTAACAGTCTGTTTTTGTTTTAGAATTAAAACTAGAATTCTGTTTTCCTTCGAGCCACAATTTAGTGCAGGTAATTAATGACAAGGTATTCTAAGACGTTTGCATGGAATATTTTTATAGATTGCGAAAGAACTGGCATCTGGTCTAGACAAGGTTGGGTTCTAAGATGTAGTTATCCTCATACAATTTAACAAAATTAGTATTCTCAGACGACTATTGTGCTGTCAGATGTAGGCATTTTTAAGCCTTCGCGTAAAATAACTTTTTGTAAGTCTGACTGCAAATAATCAGTTGTACTTCTCTTTGACAATGTTCAGATACCGAATTTAGGAGGCACACAAAAATTTAATCATATAATAAAAGAGCTTGATTTAATGCCATGTAAACGATTTTAATGTAAGATGTCCTCATAATTTTACAATTTATATGCAAAATATCGATGTTGTTTACGTTAAAATTGGTCATCATACAAAATATACTTTTATAGTCGTTAGTGTGAAACTTTTTGTTGTTTGCATGTGACTAAAATATAATTTGGAGTAGTGGAACTTATATTCATTTACATATTCTAGCATGAAATATTTTTTTTTATTTTAAAATGATTAAATTTCAACCTGAATATACATTATCATTTTATGAATAAGCATCAAGGAGTTATATAAATTGGACATTATCAAGACTCTTGCATATTGCAGAAAATCGTAATTTACTCTTTGCTATTTGCGGTGTATTAGTCAGTATTTGTGCAACCTTGCGCCACAAATTTGGTACGACATTACGCCATGAATCTGTAGAAACGTTACACTAAAGTTTTTTATGTACACTCTCAGAAATAACACATTCATTTTTGACGATTCATGAATCATCAAGCCTCATTTCGTTAATTTTGAGGATTGTTTCGTCAAACTATCACGTGTCTTTTGAGTAAACGCGAATCCTCATTTTTACTCTTGTGATTTGACGATTCTGTATCTTGATTTTGAGGAAACTGAATCTCATTGTTATACTCACGTGCTCAAAAATGACGAAATATTTCTTTAGATTAGACGACATTCAAATCCTCAAAAAAATGACGATTCAAATTTTTCTCACTTTGAGGAAACGAAAACTCGGAGCATTTGCCAGTAACGGAATCGTCAAAATTAAGGAAAATTTCGTCGTTTTTGAGCATTCATTTTTAGAGTGTATGCACTGTAAAACTTTGATGTAACTTAGTGTAACATTACTCTATAAGACTGTAGGAAGCAATAAAAATCAACCTACTATTATTTGTTAGTATGAAAAAATAATAAATTAGAATACCTACTTTAATGGGTTCTAAAATTATCAAGTAACAAAAGCAACTACTTAAAATATAATGTTTGTGCACACTGCAGAAATTTGGTTGAACGTGACTCTGTAAAGCTTTGACACCACGTACTGCAACCTTTAATTCTATATATCAATTATAAAGAAATTAATTTCGTTTTATATGTATTAACTTTCACCCATAAATATACTTATAAGTAACTAATTATTCTAACAAACATTTTAGTACACGCAGATGTAATAATTAAAAAACAAAGTTTTGACGCTAACCTTGACCCGCCAAGTCATTTAAATATTGCGCCAGTTTACCACATTTTCTTCAAAATTTCCGACTTATCACATTATTTTGTTTGAAACCACGTGTTTCTCTACTAGACACTTTTTACGACATCTGAGTGACACTAAACGTGTTCTTTTTTAAAAGTAGTTTTTTCCCGAGTACTTTATTAAACTGTTTTCAAATGTACACTAGTTGCACTATTTTGGGACAGTCACAAAAAAATTCAGAGCTGATTTTTAGCCTTTTATTTTCTTTTGAACTGCGCAATTTTAAATTCATTCTCATATGCTTCTAAAAAAAAAAGTTTGAAACGTTCCGGTGTCGTTTTATTTTCATAATCATCATTATTATAGCAATATTCTATTATAAACTAGCAGTATAATCCCTCCTTACTGGGAACCCGTTAACTTCGCATTGCTTCCTTTTAGAGGCATGTTTACTTGTGAAAATACACTCAAAATCAAAACATAATTAAATTCGTGTTGGCGCTTGCGCACTTAAAAAAAAGCAAACACCAATAGAGGATGAAGCAGCCTTAGGGCGAGCGCATATCTCAACCAAACTCAATCAATCAAACTAATAGAGGATGGCGGCAAGCCCCCGTTTCGGCCCGGTCCATGTATTTTCAAGCCCTGTTATGGTCCCGCAATCCCACGTGAATGACGTTTTTTCAAAACTAATTATATTAATTAAAAATCACAATCAAATATGAAAAAACTAAGCCTCAGGTGCACACGTAAGTATTAAAAGGAATCTATATTAAAAATTTCGAATTTTTTAGAGCAGTCTAAGTAGGTCTTTTGCGATCCACAGACAGACAGACTCTTTCTTTTATTATTATAGACACATTAAAACATTACTCTATATAATATAAAATTATAATTGGGGGACGCTTGAAAGCCACTTGACTTACGCGGCTTCAGCCAATCAGAAACGTCACAAACGCTAAAAGTATGTGTTGCGGTGAGCTTGTTTTGTGCCGGAGCTGCTCGGCTGCTTCAGTTGGCGTTCCGTGGCTTTGGTGGAGATCGTTGCTTAGCGCTGGAGCTACGTGATGCCTTGTATCTTCCCTTTTTCGTCTTGCGCACTCTCCCTGCTGGTCGGGAACTTTTAACTAAAGTATCTTAATCTTGCATGTTTGTTTGCGGGGCAAACAAAGAGGAATTGCGTACAATTCTCGGGGGTTGGTGAGCGGTAGCGAGCAAGGGGCTTTTCCTCCTAGTACATTATAAAATAGCAAGTAACGTTGTAACTTTTATATTCTCCTTCAAATTGACATTTTATATGAAACAAAAACCAAAACTAATATACTCTGTAGCATTCAATGATAAACGAACATAGACATCCAAACTCTCTGTTTTGTAAATTGTAAATATTTAATATTTCCTCGGTTATTTTACGATGGCTATAGAAAAAATTTATCAATGTATTCTTCCTTTTTCTTTCTCATCAATAAAAGCTACCCTCGTGATTTTGCAAAAGGAAATTAAGTGTATTTAAACGTCAAATACGTTATTAATGTCTGGAAAGACAGACTAAGTGTATCGACTTAAAAATTTCACTTAAAAAGTATCTTTGTGATTTGTGAAGTAAACTCGCAACTTATTTCCTTTAAATAATCTTTTTTTAAACATTATTGGTTTTTAAGTACCTCATAAATGAATAAAGTACAATTATCAGGTCCATTACTAAATGCTTAACCATTGTTTGAACATAGGTAATTGCACACCGAAATTTCCGGTTTGCTTGCTTACGTTCTTACGATTTTTTAACAAAAATACGAACCATATGTAAATACTGTTATTGAGGTATGAACATTTTACGATGTATGATATTATCCAATTATAAGTACATCAAAAGAATATTGGTGCATTTTTATTTTAAATAGATAACACAATCAAGTTTAAAAGACTGTGGAGGTAAAAAGAATGCAGATGGTATCAATACTTCTATACATAGTTATAATACCATTAAATTTATATATTTTCCTACGACAAATGTCTTCGAAAAACATCTTACAAATTAATGTTTTGCATATCTTTTTCAAAATTTGAATATCGTCTATCCTGTTTTTGGTTTTTTTAAACATCCATATTTGGTTTCTTAACGTTTAGAATATTTGTCAGATAGCAAAGATTTTAACCCTTTAACCCTTTCAGTCCCAAAAATTTACTACATTACAGGAACATCTGATATTCACAAAACAAGCTTACTTTAGGTCAAATATACGAATTCCATAAGAAAAAAAAATCCATTTAATTTTTTTTATATGGTTTTGAAACAATGCCAAAATTCTTTAACTGTGGAAAACAACAATATATATATATATATATATATATATATATATATATATATATATATATTACCTAAAAACACTTCGAGTTATATATTTTAAGGTATCTGACCACATTATTAAAAAAAATTTAGTAATTATTTTAACCGAAATAGTTTATATTGTGTTTTAAATATGTGGAACTGAAGTGAACTTATCAAAAATCAGGAGAAACGCTTGTTGACTATTTTCTAAATAAAAAAAAATAGTAGTTCTGACTTCTATTGAGATAAAAGTAAAATTTTGTCTGATAGAGCAAAATGTGAAGAATCGAATGATGTGTGTTTGGATGTCATAGCGGGACATAAACATTTTGAAAAAAATATTGAAAGTGATGTTGCCAAATGGCATCACTGGGACTGAAAGGGTTAAGACCGGCGGTCAGAGGACTCTGAGTTAAAATTACAAAAAAAAAAAAATTGGAGTTGTATTGTAAAACATGAGTTAAACAGCATCAATGCCAGCAACTCCTTAAAAACAAAGTAATTTTTTATACAAATAACGAATGGCACAAGTCAGCTGCTTCGGCATCAATATTTTTGAAGAGTTTGAAAAGTCTCTTTTATACCCGCACGATCGTGATAGCTTTCGCTAGGAAAGGGTTATCTTCTCCTTTATTGCACCACAACCAATGATTTTTTTTTATTTTAATAAATGTATGTCTTTGTAAACTTACATGTTCCAAAAGGAAATGTAAAACTATGTTACATTTTATTCATTCACAAATTTTAAAGGGTCTAATCTAGTATATCAAAAGTATTCTAAATGGTAAGAAGTACACTCTTAAAATAAAAGAGTGAAATCCACTCCAATAGGATAAGTGCATTTTCGTCACTGAAAAGAGTGAAAATTAACTCAGACTGAGTTAAATTCACTCGTTTGTTTTAAGAGTGTAGTTTTACCTTTGTTTATCATTCACAATTGTTCATAGTAAAATGGAAGCTTTAAACTTGTTCGATTGCCAAAAACGATTGCGCATAGCTTGATGTAAAAGTGAAAAATAAAAATAAAATATTTTTTTTGTCTTTACAGAATTAGATATTTATATTTATTTAACCATTATTACAATATGATAAGTAGACATTAATATTCGGTAGGAATATACCTTTTTAGTGTACTAACGAAATACGTATGTCATTATGAACAAGTATGCTTGCAAAATCATGCTTGATTTCTAATGTCACATTACACTAAAATAAAGGTATATTAAACCGCAAGTTTTTATCAAAAACGTCATAGGGATAATTCCATGCAAAATTATCCTGTCTGTATCGTAAGTCACCTTCGTAAAAAAAGTGATTATCACTACAACTTTTAACGTCAAATGAAAAAAATGTGTAATAACTAATATACACTTATATAAATAATGTAATGCACTTTTTTATTTTTTTTAAATTTAAAAAACTTTTAATCTCCATTCAAATTGTGACTTACACTACAGTTACATGGAATTAGCCCATAGGAAAAACCCTAAATGATAATACATAAAGCCAACGCAAATCTGTCCCCTTTTTTCAATCTATCATATCAACAGTTTAAAACTCATATCTAAAGTCCGTAAAACGTTTAAGGGGTCACAGGAGTCTTAAAAATGTACAAAGAAGATACTACAAAGCATAGTTTGATCTTTCATGTCATTTTTTAACTACTCAATAAATGAGTATAATTTTTTATATGAAATTCTACAGGATTTATTTATTATGAAACAAGTTTTAAAATTTATGAAACTTTAGCCAAAACTAAAATAAATGATATTAAACATGAAGCTATTTGAACACATTGTATTAGGCTTGCGCGGTAAATTGTGAGGTCAAAATTGAAAAAATGACCAAGACTTATACCTAAATTCTCAGCTCAATTTTAATTAGAAATTATTTTACGAACTTTTTTCTAAAAAAATAAATAAAAATTTAAAAATTTTGATTTAAAATTTTTTTAAAAAATAATTTCTAATTAAAATTGAGCTGAGAATTTTGGTATAAGTCTTTGTTTGTACATATTTGTACAATATAAAGTCATTTTCTCGGTCATTTTTTTAATTTTGACCTCACAATTTGCCGCGCAAGCCTAATCACAATGTGTTCAAATAGCTTCATGTTTAATATCATTTATTTTAGTTTTGGCTAAAGTTTCATAAATTTTAAAACTTGTTTTATAATAAATAAATCTTGTAGAATCACATATAAAAAATTATACTTGTATATTGAGTAGTTAAAAAATGACATGAAAGATCAAACTATGTTTTGTAGTACCTTCTTTGCACATTTTTAAGACTCCTGTGACCCCTTAAATGAATGAAGTGTATGTAATAAGACAAATTGTAGGCTACCTCATTAAGATCAAGGAAGTATGTGCATCTGCATCGTAATTTTTTATTCATAAATTCATAACCTTGACTTTAAGTCTACCTCTAACTACGTCTTTTAAAAATGTTTATAGCTCAAGCTAATGCTTAAAAACAATAGAAGCACTTTTTGCGTTTCTTATAAGTTACAATTAATTCTACACTCCAAGTCCTGATGGTACTATAGCATGGCTGCATAAAACGTAGCACAATGTACACATTAATAAGTTACTATTAATTCTACACTCCATATCTTCATGGTATTAGTACTTCCACTTAAAACGTAGCACAATGTACAAATTCTAATTAATAAGTTACTATTAATTCTACACTCCATGTCCTGGTGGTATTAGAATTTCTACATTAAATGTAGCACAATGTGATTCCAATAAGTTATTATTAATTTTACACTCCTGATGGTATTAGTATGGCTTTGCAAAATGTAGCATAATGTGATTGTAATAAGTTATTGTTAATTTTACACTACATGTCCTGATGGTACTATAGCATGGCTGCATAAAACGTAGCACAATGTACAAATTCTAATAAGTTACTATTAATTCTACACTCCATGTCCTGGTGGTATTAGAATTTCTACATTAAATGTAGCACAATGTTATTCCAATAAGTTACTATTAATTTTACACTCCATATCCTGATGGTACAAGTATGGCTAGGTAAAATGTATCACAATGTGTCTAATAAGTTACTATTAATTTTACAATCCATGTCCTGATGGTACAAATACGGCTACATAAAATGTAGCACAATGTTGATTCTTTGGTTGTTCATTACTTGTTTAATAAAACAGTGGCTAGGCGTAAATTTTTTTGCATTAAGAGCTGATTAGTTTTTTTTTATGCAATTTAGAACTTCTACGAGTTTTGTTGTTACCAAATTTTTATAGAATATCAGATTTTTACTAATTTTTGTGTTGATACTTATTAAAAGAAGCCTAGAATATTTATGGTAACTATTCAATTTTTTGGCACATAAATAATTTTACAATCTGGCTCATTTAGATTTCTTTTCCATTTAAAAGCAAATTACTTTTTAATATTTTGCAAGCCAAACTCAAACGATTTAACACAGCATTCAACATACATAATAAAATACTTTCAATATCTAACAGAACGTGAAAACATTTCTTGATTTTTATAAATATAACGATTTTATCTAAGGATACAATAAAAAACTGTGAGACATTTTGTTTTCATATAATTTATTTATTTATTCTCATTATAATAATAAGAATATGTGATTTGTAGTTTCTAGAATACCAATCCAATGAAACATAAGCTTTATTATGAAGAAATGTTAAATTAACTAAGATTTACTGGCACCTAATACACGCAAAAAGCCAAGGTGAGACAGCACACGAACCAGATTAGCCATAGTCTGTGGATGCAATTTTTAACATAATGTATTTGAATGTATCTTATTTGGACAACTTCAGTAAGTATGTAAAAAAGTCCTTAAGTTACATTACACTGCGCAAAACAATTAGGAAAGCACTTTTACTACTTTTGTTTATTCTTTCATTTTCAACTTCTTATTTTTTTTTATAAAAATCTAAGATTTGTGAAATAGATTCATTATGCATCCAGAATGAAATGGTAAAAAAACAGGAAAAAAAAATATTAATTTTTTAACTAAAATTTAAGGGGGGAAATATTAGAATAATAAATTTTGAATAAATTATAAAAATAATTTTTCCTAAATTTTTTTGTGAAAAAGGAGGTAAAATCAATTTTTAAACATCTAAGAATGCAAGAGTGAAGAATTTAGTTTCAATTTATTTCCTAAAATTTTTTGGGAGGGAATTTTATTTTACCATGTTTTTCATATTTTCATCTTATTAAAACAATAATTATTTAATTCTTCAAAAGGCATTATTCTTCTATCTAATGATAAATAAGTGCGAACTCAACTTAGTGAGGAAAAAATCGGAAGCTGAGGATACGAAATGGAATCATTGGGGGTAAAAGAGTTTAAACCATGCGCTCCCCTAATTGTTGTGAGCAGTGAACTTCAAGGGTAGATATAACTTTCTTTAATATGAACGATATTATGTGGGGACAGGGTTTAGTCCGTTTTGGGATAATGATTTTCTGTAATTTAAAATTTCAAAACTAATACGGACCATCATCCTGTACTTCCTGGATATTGATCCCTATTACTTCTAGACTACCCAATCTTGAAGGCATAATTTTACTCATATTCTGTGGTGCAATGCTACTCTATGAAATAAATATTACGTTACTCCGTAAAACTGAAGGCAACACGCGGTTCCACCGATTTTAAGAAGCATTACTCCTTAATTCGATAACGTTACACCACAAATTTGGAACAGCGTTACTCCACGAAGATGGTGGAAATTTTTATTATAAATCCTAATCTACAATTATTTGTTGGATGCGAAAAAAATAAATTAAAATGCTTGTTTACTAATGAGTTCGAAAATGCTATGAGTATGTAACAACAATTTTTCAACTTTTAAAACTTTTGCAGCAATTTAAATTGCCAAAATCACCCTGTACTTCTAGAATAACGATCTCTATTAATTCCAAACTATCCAATCTTGAAGGTAAGAGCAGAACTCTTTTTGCTAAATTTTTTTTTTAATATCAGGATCTTTACTCTTTCCATTCTAGAAAAAAAAAACTATCCAAATTTAAACATTAATCATTAGATAATCCCATACAATACCAAACTATTACAAGTAGTAACAATAGAACAATCGATGACAACTTTCCCCAAGGCAAAATTAAATTCACACAAAAAAAGTAATATAATATATTCAAAAACAGGTTTCCTATATACTTAAAACCCCTTTCATACTCGAACTCTAAAGAATAAGGGTGTTATAACTTTTCGAATGTCTGATTCCGAAAGTTCGAATCCCATGACCGTTGGCCCGCCAAATGGTTTTCAATGATGTCCAAAAACGTGATACAATCTTTTGTTGTAGATCATTTTGATTTCACATTTGCTTCCTGAGGTGCTGTGACCCAGGTCAATAATCCCAGAAATGTAAATCTCAAAGATTTGAATAAGATTGTATTATAAAAATATAAAAATAGAAATATAGATAGCAAAAACTTGAATAAGATTACTTTAGAGTGGTTTTTAAGATTATTTAGATTGTACATACACACATATTCTTAGGTTTGTTATCATTGGACTTTTCCACTCTTTTTTATTATATCACATACAGAAATAACCTGCGAGTTCCTTCTCAAAAGATGTAGATAGAAAAACTGACTGACTATGTGTTAAAGGGATGTATTACTTAACACTTGAGTAGCTAATCAATATAGAGAATTGGTATATCACAATCTAATTTGTTTTTAATAAAATATGTTTTATACTGTTTGTCATAGAGAGTGTATTTCGATTCGATATGATGCCGAAGTATTTTCAGTTAAGCCTCAAAAATATAGTTGTTTGGTAACAAGTTGTTCATTTTAGGAACGTGCAAAACATTTGAAAAGAACAATGAAAACATCCGAAAAGAGCAAAAAATATGTGTTATACTGTTTATCAATTAGAAAGTGTATTTCGGCTCGATATGATGCCAAAGTATCTCCAGTTAAGCCACAAAAATAATTTTGTTTTGGTAACAAGTTGTTCCTTTTAAGAACGTGCAAAAAAACATCTGAGAAGAGCAATGAAACATCCGAAAAGAGCAAAAAATTTGTTTATACTGTTTATTATAGCGAGTGTATTTCGGTTCAACATGATGCCAAAGTATTTTCAGTTAAGCCTCAAAAATAATTTTGTTTTGGTAACAAGTTGTTCATTTTAGGAACGTGCAAAACATCTGAAAAGAGCAATGTTTTATTACCAAGATTTCATAATGAAATATTGATAATTTGCATAAATAGTTGAGAAAAACAATTTTTACTGGACTAGAAAGTAAGAAGAAAAATTATGGGTTTTTCAAGGCCGAACTCCAGGTACTAATATTGTCTGTGTTTGGAAAGTATCAAAATCCAAAAACTGACCTTCTTAACGAAAGAAGTTTTTAAGAAAAGCTGATCTTGCATTTTATCTTGCAGTGTGAAAATCCTAATGATGTAATGGTGTATCTGAGAAAAACAGTGTAAACAACCTTTATCAATTCACAATAACAGCAAATGAGGTGATAAAAGAAAGTCTCAAAATATATATATAACTTTAGATCTGATTTTTTGTGTGTTTTTCAATCATATTTTTTAAAAAAATACTGTGAAAGTATTTTTTGATAGTTTGAAATATCATCAGTTTAAATAAAAAAAACTTTATATGTTTGGAACAAAATATAATGGAGTTTAAAATGATATCTCATATAGTTCTTGAGAAAAATGTTCCTAAAGTTAGGTAAATTACCATAGGCAAGATACAACCATCCTACTCCCCTTAAACTCATCAACGCAAAAAATCTATGCATTTACACATTTTTTGCTAAACTAAATACCTAAAAACAGACATTCTAAACAAAAGTAAATTAGCCAAATATCCTTATATTATTTAAAAAGAAACTTCTACTATGCAATCTAAAATACTTATACAATGACAATCTGAACAAAGGTAAATTAGCACTGTTCCTTCTACAATTGAAATCTATACTTTGTTTACAAATTTTTAATGTTTCAATTTTAAAATTAATGGGCATTTCCACGCGTGACTGACACTACATCAGAACGATTTAACCAATTTCGTTTGCATAGTTCATAATCATTTTCTATTTATTTAAAAATAATATTGTATGTCAGTACACCCCTGAGCATATAGTATTTTTAGCAATCAGTAAAAAAAAATTTAATTTAATATTTAACTAAAAAATAATAAAATTGTCCTGATGTGACTGACACTACACAAAAGTTCATAGATTTTTGGCTATCATAAAAATTCTAATTTCTTCTGATTGTGCAGTAATTCAGCATTCTACCACTGCTTATTTTAAGTATAAGGTTTGAGGCTAAATATATTAATTGCAAATAAGTATTGAAATACCAAAGGAAATAATTTATTAACATTTTTGTGCGTGACTGACACCACATTCAATTCGTGACTGACACTACATTGTGAATTGTATCACAGATATTTAATTTTAAGCAATAATACCGCAACATATGTAAATAATTTTGAACATATTAAGTTAAAATTGGTATAAATGGTAAAATTATGGTTAGAAAAAGTTACACAATGTCCTCTAAAGTAGGTTTCTGGTAATTTCTTAAAGTCTAATTTCTTCTTCAAAATGCAGCAAATCAACATTCTACCAGGGCTTATTTTAAGTATAAGGTTTAAAGCTAAATCATTAAATTGCAAAAAAGTATTGAAATATCATAGGAAATGATTTATTAACACTTTTGTGCGTGACTTACACTACATTCAACTTGTGACACACTACATCATGTGAATTGTATCACATAAATGGAAATTTAGGCAAAAATAACATAACATATGTCAATAGTTTTGAACATGGTAAGTTAAAAATTGCGTACATGGTAAAAATATAGTCAGAAAAAGTTACACAACGTCCCCTAAAGTTGGTTTCTGGTAGTTTCTTACTTCTTTCTTCAATAGCATTTTCTGAAAATCCTTCCTTTTCAGGCCACGCAAAAAGACTTCCCGACCATTGCAGATGTTTCAGTTTTATTGAATAAGCCTCTTTACTTATCATTTGCCCACAAAATATTTAACGATAATTTAATTACAAAAGAAAATAAAGCTCTTTTTCCAGCATCAAGACCATTTTCAGAATTTTGTTTAGAGGTATGTCTTTTTACAACATTTAAATTCGTGTAATTAGCCGTGTAGTATTTTGGGGGATTTAATAAAACATTGGCAGTTGTCTTAAGTAGGTATTTGTTTAATTTTTAAAAACGGAGCAATTTTTGAGTGTCATGGAATCGGAAATATTTATCTCCCTTTGATAAACATATATCATTTAATCTACCTATTTTGCCCTTTACACAGTTGTCGGAAATGTATAATAGTCATATGTTTGGGCAGATTTCTAATGCAAAGTGAAAAAATCTTTAGCAAAATGTAGGTCAAATTTCATAGAAAGTGTGACTTCTTTTATCCCCTCCTCACTGTATCACGAAGTCCATCAATTGGTCCTTTACCATGACTGAAGGCAAAGATGACCATGACTTTTGGAAGAGAATTACCACCCATGGTTGTTAAACGGTCGGAGGATTACAATAGAGGTGGTATACTTTTAATTGAAGTGTTGTCCGTAAAGTGGTTTTTGCTTTCATTTTCTTTAAATTTTTGAAATTTATCCCATCTTAAAAACTTCCCCTTTGCTCTCTTTTTTCTTTTAGCTGTTGATATAGCCATCTTAAATCAAAATTATCAAAATATAAGAAATCTACACATATTATAGCTAATCTAAAACATCTAGATCATATAGAAGTCGTGACTGACACTGCATTGTGACTGACACTACAAATCTAAAATGTGTTATAAATAGAGAAAATGCTTTTAATTTAAAATTAAAAAGGTGGGGAATAACGCAGAGGTTACTATAGTAAGAAAATATCGTAAAAACTTGGAAGTAAAGCCTTATTTTAAAAAGTTATAGAAACTTTTACATCTTTTCGTGACTGACACTACAGTCAAAAAGGAGATTTTTATCTTCCTAATTGAATATCGTATAGTTGTAATTGCCAATTAATAATGAGTTTTTAATTTAGTTCTGATAGTGTATTTTAATAATTTTATCAAAAAATCTGATAAAATATGTTTCTTGCCTTAAAATTCATTTGTTCAAACTGATGAAAAAACACGAGACCACGCTTTCAAAACAAAGCCTCCATTTTGAAGCTGCTGTGTTGCCAAAGATGAAACAATAATAGCTGTTGATACGAAAAAAATAAAATTCAAACCTTTCTAAAGCAAATATAAAAGTTACAACTGTAGAAAAATATTTATTTTTTGAAGTCGTGGTCGCTTCTGACGTGGAATTACCCTAATGTCTTAACAGAGAAACACACAAAATATCACATTTTTTGCTAAACTAAAACACCTAAAAACAGACATTCTAAACAAAAGTAAATTAGCCAAATATCCTTATATTATTAAAAAAAAAACTTCTACTATGCAATCTAAAATACTTATACAATGACATCTACAATACATCCTTCTACAATTGAAATCTATACTTTGTTTGCAATATTTCATTTTTAAAATCAATACCTTAATAGAGAACAACGATATCAAATGTTACCAAAAGTTCAAAAGTAGTTGACATTACTTTCCTGCAGTACTTTATATTGTTGTGCACTTTACCTGTTGTAGTATACATTGTTGTAAACCTGTTGTACTTTATATTGTTGTATAATTTACCTGTTGTAGGGGAAAGTGCTCAGCTTTGGGACAGTTGTACCTGGGGACACGGGGAATAACTCGTTTTAGGGAAATCGAAAAAATCCTGTATTTTTAGTGGCAACACTACTAACAAAACTTTATCTTCTCTTGTTAAACAAGGGTCGCCGAAAGCTAATGGGGGCATAATAAACAGGATTTATTGATTTAACACACCTCGAGTAACTTTTACCATCATTTTATATTTTGTATTACGTGTCGGTTTAATCTTCTTGTCGGCTCTTCTTAGTACTACTTAATTAGCCATGATTGGGGTCAAATATTAAAGAAAAAAATCTTTAAAAAATACCTTAGTATAGGCAAGATTTTGTTAAAGGAGAATACCTAAAAACTTTTAAATAATCGGGTCATAAAAAAATAGTAAAATTAAAAAACTAAATCTGTCCCAAACCTCAGCACCTTCCCCTACTTTATATTGTTGTATACTTTATCTGTTGTACTTGATATTGTTGTATACTTTACCTGTTACACTTTATAAGGTTGTACACTTTACGTGTTGTGCTTTATATTCTTGTATACTTTTCCTGTTGTACTTTATATATTGTTGAAAACTTTACCTGTTGTGCTTTATATGGTTGTTCATTTTGTTAATGTTCTATGTTTAAAATTAATATCTTAATAGAGAAAAACGATATCAAATGTTACCAGAAGTTCAAAAGTAGTTGACATTACTTTCCTGCTGTACTTTATATTGTTTTGCATTTTTCCTGTTGTAGTTTACATTGTTGTATACTTTACCTGTTGTACTTTATATTGTTGTATAATTTACCTCGTGTACTTTATAATGTTGTATACTTTACCTGTTGTACTTTATATTGTTGTATACTTTACCTGTTGTACTTTAACTTGTTATATAAAAAAACAAATTTTACATTTATAAATTTAGTATTTTAATTGTTTAAATACGGATACCAAATATACCAGAAGTTCAAAAGAGGTTAACATAAAGATTTGTAAAATCTCTTATCATATCAAAGAAAATATCATAACTAAGTTCAACGAACCGCTTTGGATTTTTTTAATGAATATATAAAAAAGATAATTTCTTAGAGGTGTCGGTAGTCTTTATAAAATTTGAATTGTATGCTCCTCACATAACGTAAATGTATGCTTATCACATAACCTTTGTAACGCAAAGTACTTGATTCAATTCCTTTAACTTCCTATATAAGTTGGATTGCTAACATCTTTCATGTCAAGTTACTATTCAATATGAATGAGAGGATTTTCCCATAAGTAATTGATAAAGACTAAAATAAAAGATTAAATGCTTTTAGACACCATTGAATATAATTTTCTTATTCAATATTTGAATTTTCCTTCATGAAGATTTTAAAGAAAGTTTATTTGTTTTATATACTGATAAAGGGTTATTTTGTATAGTTAATAACTTTATTGCATTAAATTTCTGATATTCAATACTTACATAATAACTATTAAATAGAATGTTTAAAATGGTAATCTTGTGAGTTTTATTTTATTTAACTTTTGTTCATAATATTTGAAAGGAATATGCAAATTACATATAATGTATGCATTGTGTAATATTTTAAAGGAAATAAATCCTCTTTTTATCTACATAATATCACATAAATGTAATAAGACTATATAATATATCATAAATGTATAAACGCGGAAAAGGCAGCGCTGTGAAAACTAACTGTAGGTATACCATATTCACTCTTGTTAACCGAAGAAATCCTAACTTCAATTCCTGCTATAATTAATTATAATTATAAATTAATCGTAATAAAAAAATTCCATTAAGTCCCATTAAGAATAGTTTCTGAATTTAAACTAGTGAAACAAGTAGGGGTAAGTGGTGTACCTTGGACATATGTGTACCTCGAACCTATGCTGATTCTAGCTCGATTTGCTTAGATATTGAAACAACACCACATGCAGTTAAAGTATTTGTTACCAGGGGTCTCAGTGAAGTACTATCTGTTTGTTTAAAAGGTCAATTTATTAAAGATGTTTCGAAAAACTAAATTCTCAGTTCAAAAGTAATTTTTTGTCAGATTCTTTAGTGTATTTTTATACTCAAACATGTAGTGTTTATTCAGAAACGATGGTTATGCAATATAAAGTAAAGTTTTAGCTATAAAACTGTGTGCTTGAAATTAATTTAATTCTAACCTTAACATGGTGATTAACTATTTTGTTTTTAATATCCAAGTGGTGTACCTCAAACCTAATACAAGTGGTGTACCTTGGACTGGTCCAAGGTACACTACTATAGGTCATATGTGCTTCAGATTGTTGAAAACCCTTTTTAAAATTCAAGTAAATTTTTTCCTTTGAGAAATTAAAGATTTTAAGCTATTAATATGCAACCCTGATATGTAAAATTATGTAGAATGGAAATTTGTAAGAAATTTTCATATGGTGTGATAAATATTTTCCTGTCGTTAATTATTTAGATTTATGGTAGACCTATAAACCATATTAATATAATATAGAAAATAATTATTGCATACCCATCTAAAAAGATGAGTTTTATAATAAATATCTTTGCAGAGAACATCCTTTTTACGTTTAGGCCCAGTTGTATAAACATAGGGGAAAATATTTGAGTTTTTTCAAATTTATGACATAGAGATAGCCAAATGTTTTCCTATGGCATGAAATGACGGTTTAATTTTTTGCTGCATTTCAACGGATACACCTGAGAAAGATCGCATTGCAGCTGAAAAAGCCAAAAGGGCCCTAAAAAAACTAAGGCAATAAAACCCCTTACTAAGCCAATTGACCTAAAATAACCAATTACTACAATCTTGGCTAGAAATAAGAGTAGGTTGTAAAATGGATTTATGAATTTTATGTGTCTAATAAATATTGGTTTTTGGACTGTAAAGCGAGTCTCTCTACCTGTTAATAATTGGTCCAAGGTACACTACCGGTTGGACTAAGGTACACCGCTGGTGGTGTACCTAGGTCCTAATTACAATTTTCTGTATTTTTTTTAATAGTTGAAATCATTTAAATAACATGCTAAAATAAATATATGTTGTATATAACAACATAAAGTATTTAGTAAAAATATTTTTATTCACTTTTTGCAAGTAATTAAGAAATTAAAAAATGAAAAGTCAAAATAGGTCCAAGGGAACCCACCTTCCTCTACACAAATTTATTATTTAAAAAATTCATTTAATTTTTTTAAAAGAGAGTTTTTGAATATCATTAAGCATACTTAATGAACATTAACGACCGGTGGTGCCAAATGAACCCATAATTATTTCATGTACAATTCCCATTAGGTCTCATTAGTGCCAAAAAGCAACAATTTAAGAAATATTAAAAAATTGACCTATATTTTTATTGACTGTTTTTTATTAATCAAGACCAAAAAAATAAGCTCAATTCAAAAAAACAAATTCACAGGAAAATGAAAAGGCGTCACTCGAATGGTTAACCTTGTCTTAATTCAAATTAGTCATCTTATGTAAATTAATTAGTATCTCAATTAAAATAAAGCATTTCAGCAGGTTATTATTATTATTTTTAAATTGTACTTATGCCTATTGATTTTATTTTTTTAAAGTGTTGCAATTACTAAAATAATTAAAATTTTATTTTAAAATAATAATGATGAAGCATCATTGAGAACAATTTATAAATTATAATTTACTGTAATATTTTGATGTTAGTCGTCAGAAGTGGGTTTAAGAGTATTTACTATAGCGTCGAAGATCGTATACATTGGCCGTAGACTCTAATGCCTGTAGGCCAAGTATTTTTTTAAACAAAATTAGTACATTTTCAACAAATATTAATGGTAAAATTCTAACCTACCTTAATAAAATTTGTTTAAAAATATTAAAATTAATTCACGAGGATTTTAGCTAAACAATTCTAAAACATCAACTAAAAAAACGACACACATATTAGGAAACATTAAGAAACCGTTAAAATTTACAGAGAGGATTTCTCTCTATATTATATTATTTTTTAAAACGTCAATGAAACCATTCAAAAGATACTCAGATAACATGCCGACTAGAAATTACGACTCTATGACATCTGAATATATAATTCAGGAATTATATTGCCCATCTTTTTGTGAGTTTAACATCTTCTCAGCAGTCAAGGTCACGATATAAAATGGGTTTCCTGAGAAATTAAATCTTTAAAAAAATTCATTCAGAACTTACAAGGTTAGTCGAGGACATCATACACCTCCCTCTCTTTTTTTATTAAAGGTTAATGAAAGGTGAAGAATTGCGAATGTTTTCTTTTTTACCTGTTTCAATTTAGTCACAGAACGCGGTCGATATGGAATCGTCCATTGACGTTGTTTCAACCTTCGAAAGTGACTTGTAACTCGGAAGTCGGAACTACCCTCCATCCCCATAAATGACTTAATTTTTTCCAGAATTCGGTCCTTCGGAATATTAAGATATCCATTTATTTTAATATGAGAACTATTTTAATGTCAACAACGAATGGTCAATCAGAAATACATACTTTGAATTTCAAGACTTCTTACTACGAATTTTTATAACTTGTACACGAAGCAATAAGAGTGATTTACTGTTTCTACAAAAACATATCAGAAACCAACCATCGAATACTCGCTCTATTTTTCCTGTTGATTTTTATGCGGCCTCGAAATCTAATCCAATTTTAGATGTGATGAAACAAATTAGAAAAATGTTATATGGTAATTTTAATTTGTACCAATCAATTTGTAATAGTTTGATGCTCAACACATACTAACCTTGCATTTTGTTTAAGCGGGTCTCTGAGCACAAAAGTCTGAAAATATATGTCTACCAACCAACCTATTCTTGCGTTAGTGGTGAAATGTTTAAAAAATCTAGAAGGAGAATGTAACAAACACTGCACGACTTTCAGTTATCACTAAATGAATCAATACACTTTTAAAGCTAAAAACCCTATAATGTAATTTCAATATCTTTAAAACTTAAAATGTTCTAGGACAGCTACCTTTTACACATGCGTGAATTTCTCGAACACTTAATCTGAGTCTTACATGAACTAGGAACTCCTGAAACGCGAAGAAAACACAAAATATTTATTTTGGATTTCGGACCCTAACACTCTTAAAACGAACGAGCGATTTTAACTCAGTTTGATTAATTTTCACTCGTCCAGTCTGGAAAATGCACTTCTCCTTTTGGAGTTAAAAACTTGTACTCGTGTTTAGATCTCGGCCAGCAATTCAAACAAAGTGAATTGTTGGTATAATTTGAGTGCACTAACAATAACCAACTACCAACTACTACTTTAAAATAGGCAAAATACTACATTCTTAGCAGGTATCACACGATAATCTATCAGCACGTAATATATTCTGGCAATTATGATACAAAGACAAAAGAACACGAAATTAAGGAATCAAGACTGAAGCACCATTCAGTCTGTCCTGACCCAAGCCCATATACGTCACTAAGGGTCCTAGAGGAAGTCTAAGCTAAGTTCTTTAAAAAATTGGTGTTTCATAGTTCACTGAGATGGCTTGAGAAAAGTGTAACTGAGGTATAATAGCACAATATATTGAATCCATTATAAAACAAAAAAATATATATACAAAGCTTATATAAAATTACATTAAAATGTCCACGCGGGGGCGTATACGTATAGGAACGCGTCTCATAACCTTCTAGACAGATCAACAGGATGTGAAAATTGTAGACCATGCACATCATATAAGTATGTTGAACACAGGGCATGATCTAAGAAAACGCAGACTATAGGCCCCAACAGATTTTTGGGGCCAAGAATTTTTTTTGTATTATTGCCCTTAATTTTAGTGATGATATAAGTTTTATGCTGATGCATTAAATTTTTCTACCATATTCCTTATTACATTGATCAGACCAATCATGTTGAGTCAATTGTCTAAGTTAAAGTCAAGCTAAAAAAAGTTAGGCTTAAAAAAACATTATAAAATTTACTTACATTTTGAGGGTCCCCAACATTTAGCATAAATGAAACTGAAATTTAGGGGACCCTAAAGCTTGAGTGATACAGGTATAACCCTTTAAGACCGAGCTATCACGATCGTGCGAGTATAAATGAGAATGTTCTAGCTCTTCAAAAATATCGATACCGAAGCAGCTGACTTGTACCCATTCGTTATTTGTATTTAAAAAATTACTTTGTTTTTCAGGATTTACTGGCATTGATGCTGTTTAAGGCATTTTTTCTATAAAATTCTAAAATTTATCTCATAATCATAAATAAGCGCCATATAATAGCCGCTCTTAAAAGGATAATGGGTCTTACGGAAGATCATGCCTTGGTGATTCCTCTGAAATATCCAAGGTACGTTTATAAATTCTTCTAAAAGTTCCGGATACAGCACTGGCAAACTAACGTAGTGTGTTACATCACCTAGTCAACTCCGATACGGACATATTCACATAAAATGCGACAGGGATTTAATTGGAATTAATTAGGTATCAATGAAATTTAAAAAAGGAAAAAAGCTTTGTTGAAAAAATCAGCTATTTTTGTGTAACACTTAACACATTATATTTTCAAGAACTAACTGGTCACAAAAACAAAATAAATGTAATCAAGGGAGTATCTTCTTTGGTACACAGTTTAACGGTTCTTTTAAGAGAACATGAGTAAAATGTAAATTAAATATAGCTGATTAGAAAACTTCTATTCTGAACTACGCGAAAATTACAAACACTTGCTAATTTTCAAGTTTCGGCAAATGAAAACTTACGAACTTTGAAGTTTTATAATTCATTTTTAACAATTTTTTTATAACTCAGCACCTTTTGCTGTTATAACTTAAAAACCATTGCCATTGTCAGAGTGATTATTTTACATATCGAAAAAACATGGTAAAACTAAAGCGAGGCCCCTTTGGATCCCAACTAGAGGTAACTTTAGTCTAATTGTGTTTCTTGTGTCTGAATGTCTGCATAAATAACTGTATATAATATACCGTTTACGGTTGTGCTGTTGCAGTACAACGGTATCATTAAAAAGTTTCGTATGGGGACGTTTTTAGCAAAAAGTAATTTTCAATCGTCATTACATCAACAGAAGGTTGTCACAAGAAAGATCTAGAACTATGAACTTCGCTACTTTTTAAAGTGAAATATCCGACGGGATTGAGTTTGTGCTGGGAGTAGGCAAAGTCTTCTGCCTAGGCATAGTATACATATATATTATGCATGCTATTCCAAGGCAGAAAATATCTTTGAGATCTTTCTAGAACATATATCTTTGAACCTAATTAAAGAAACGTTAAAGTTGTGTTTTGTGTATCATGTTTTAGTCTTCATTTAGTTATAATTCCTTTTGAACGAGAAAGAGAGAAAAAGAGTTATGAGTTTAATATAAAGAGCCTTGTAAAATTGCATAATACTTAGACCAATAATATTAAATGAGTTTAATAGTTTACTCTAGTTTACTCTTAATTGAATAGGAAGTTGTTTTGTGCAAACTACTATTTACAATAGCAGTTTTATAACAATAGTGCTTATTAGTATAACTGTGACCTGACCAAAAAAAAGACCAAAATAGTACCTAAACAAAATACACGTATTAACAATGAAACAACACGGAACTCTCTGATACCAGTCAAGTAACACATCCTAACTAACAGAATAACGCATCAATACATCGTGAACATTCGAAAAGGTGACTTAATTATCAAATTCAGGATCAAAATAATACCTAAACCAATTACACACATTAACTATGAAACAACGCTGAACTCTAAAATATAAGAACACCCCATACCAACTCAGTCAAATAACACATCTAAACCAGCAGAATACCACTTCGATACAATCCTCGACATCCCAAAAGGTGTCTAAATTATCAAATTCAAGATCAAAAATAGTACCTAAACCAATGACACATATTAAATATGATGCAACACGTAACTCTAAAATCTAAGAACAACCCATCCAACTCAATCAAATAACGCACCTAAACCAACAGAATACCACATCGATACCCTCGACATCCCAAAAGGTGTCTAAATTATCAAATTCAAGATCAAAATAGTACCTAAACCAATGACACATATTAAATATGAAACAACACGGAACTTTAAAATCTTTAAACATTCCATACCAACTCAATCAAATAACACACCTAAACCAATAGAATACCACATCGATACAATCCTCGACATCCCAAAAGGTGTCTAAATTATCAAATTCAAGATCAAAATAGTACCTAAACCAATGACACATATTAACCATGAAACAGCACGGAACCCTAAAATCTAAGAACATTCCATACCAGCTCAGTCAAATAACGCATCGAAACCAGCAGAATACCACATCGATACAATCCTCGACATCCCAAAAGGTGTCTAAATTATCAAATTCAAGATCAAAATAGTACCTAAACCAATGACACATATTAACTATGAAACAGCACGGAACTCTAAAACATTAAGCTGGTTAAGAACATTCCATACCAGCTCAGTCAAATAACGCATCGAAACCAACAGAATACCACATCGATACAATCCTCGACATCCCAAAAGGTGTCTAAATTATCACATTCAAGATCAAAATAGTACCTAAACCAATGACACATATCAAATATGATGCAACACGTAACTCTAAAATCTAAGAACATTCCACACCAACTCAATCAAATAACACATCTAAACCAACAGAATACCACATCGATACAATCCTCGACATCCCAAAAGGTGTCTACATTATCAAATTCAAGATCATAATAGTACCTAAACCAATTAACTATGAAGCAACACGGAACTCTAAAATCTCAGAACCACTCATGCCAACTCATTCAAATAACACTTCTAAACCAACAGAATACCACATCGATACTATCCTCGACATCCCAAAAGGTGTCTAAATTATCGAATTCACGTGAATCCGTACGGGGAAGACCTCAGAACTCTTTTAAGTCACGTCGTTCGTTACGTCCTTCCAGTTCTGGTTCTGGCCCTTCAGGTATCCCCAAGGTCAGATTGTCCTCTATTTGATGGAGTGTCCTCTCCTCCTCATCACCATAAGATCACTTGAAGCCGCCAAGGGTTGAGAACGTACTGTGACAGAGACCGACACTTGAGATTTTGGGGGAAGGTAAGTTTTGCATTTGTGCTTGATGGTTTTCGTTAAAGATGCATTTCAATGGAGTGTTACGTTTTTGTTAGAATTCATTTCAATTTTCAAAATTTGAAATACAATCCCTATGAGGGCTGAAACTAAAGTCTAAAATGTCTTAGCTTTTAAGAGAGACAAGAAAATTGGATGAAGTGTCGACTTGTTTTCCCTGCATGAGTTTAAAATTTAAATTTTCAAGTGAATTTTTTTTTATGGCAGAGGATAACAAATGACTCTTTCATTCTTAATATTTTAAAATTTAGTTAAATTAAACAATTTAAAATTTAGTGAAATCAAACAATTTTAAAATTGAGTTAAATTAAACAATTTTAAAATTTAGTTACATTAAACAATTTTAAAATTTAGTTAAATCAAACAATTTACAAATTTTTTAGAAATTATGTGTACTGTTGGAAAACCTAATATTCAGGTGACGGGTTTATACGTCTGTATTCCTCGAAGAGTTCTATACCCTTTATCAATTGACGGTACTTCAACATATCTTATTCGGCAGCTGGTTTACTTTTCATTGTTTAATTGGAGGAAATGGGGACAAGGTGGAACTTTTTGATTTAATTACGGTTTTAGAACATTAAAGTGTACAAAGGTAAAGTAAATTAGGCAGACAAATTTTAGATTTAGTTACCTGAGCCAAATTGTTATGCCCTGACTGTAATACGTCCCATTTAAAACGCCGTTATTTTGCTTCTTATTGTTCGTTAGAGAGAAAATTGATGGTTAGGCGGATTTTATTGATGTAGTATTCAGTTTCAATAAATTAAAGACTCAAATGGAAAATCATATTTATTCAACAAAATTTCGTTCCAACTATTTCAACAAAATTTCATTCCAACCGATTATATGTTCCGAATTTTTTTCTTAACGCTAGATATTACTATTAACTACAGAGATGCTTTAAAATATGCAACGGCAAATAATAACAGTCAAATCTCAATTCAAAACATAAAGGGCGCAGAAAATAACGAATAACGGGGGGAAATAATTTTTTTCAAACAATTTAACAGACATAATTAGTTTTTCTTTGGACTGTGTCTACTTTGTATGACATATTTTTTATATTTGAATTCTAAAATCATAAGTAAAACTATTTTTGAACTATTTACCAACTCAAACTATTTTATTCCTCTGAGGGACAGACATATTGACGAGTTAACTTGTTTTCACTGCACGATAATAAAATTATTATTAGTTTTTCTTTAGACTGTGTCTACTTTGCATGACTTTTTATATTTGAATTCTAGAATCCTAAGTAAAACTATTTTAAAACTATTTACCAACGTCAAACTATTTAATTCCTCTGAGGCAGTGGTTCTCGACCAGTGGGTCGCGACCCCCTGGGGGGTCGCGAAGGGATTCTATGAAAGTCGCAAAAAGTTTTTTAAAAATGAAAAATATATTTAAGTAACGTTTTATACAATAATTTTACAACTAGAATGTAAGAAAAAAATCACCACACATTATTTTACTTTATATCTTGGTTAATTTACATTCCAACTTTTTTGTTATTATTAAATAATTTTAATTCTAGTATGTTACGTTGCAACAAGCTAATGAGAAAATTGTGCTTGCCAGAACTTTTAAATTCATAACATAAATAGAAGTTTTCAAAATTAGATTTCTTAACTTAAGCAGCATAAACATTCAGTTTCTTTAGGAATCTGTTAATTTTGTCTTGTGTTGTGATTATTGTTATATTTCGACCTTGTAGCTCGGTATTTAGCTCGTTTAGGTGCATAAATATGTCTACTCAGTATGAAAGTTGAAACAACCAAGTTAGGGAGCTTAAAAAAATTCCGCCCAATTCTGGTTTAGCATCTTGTAAAAATATCAGCATTTCAGATCGCAGCTCAAATAACTTGCTCAAAAACTTCCCAAGGGACAGCCATCGTACAAAAAAAATTACCCAAATATAATAGTTAATAAAGAGTACAATATGTGTAGGACAGGGAGGGGTGGGGTCGCGAAGTTATTTTGTGGCATTAGGGGGTCGTCAACTGCAAAAGGTTGAGAACCACTGCTCTGAGAGAAAAGCGTTATTGACGAGTTAACTTGTTTTTACTGCATGATAACAAAATTTAAGCTTTAAACGAAAATTTAAATACTTTAATTTTTTAATAATATTTTATTAGCAGAGTATTAAAGTATTTAATCCATACTTTAATTTTTTTTAATTCAACTTATAAAATTTATTATAAAATTTAATTGTGTGTGTTGCTGAAAAACCTGCAATCAGGTGACGGGTTTATATTTTTGTATCCTTCGAGATTAAAATATAAAATCTAAAACTTTTCATAATATTTTATTAACTTTAGTAAACTAGTAGACCTTTATGTGTTAAAAAAAAGATAAAAATCAATTTTTAAACATCTAAGAATGTAAGCGTGAAGAATTTTGGGTCAATTTATATCATACAATTTTTTGGGAATGAGTTTTATTTTACCATGTTTTCACATTTTCCATGTTATTTAATTAAAACATGCATCATTTAATTCTTCAAATGACATGATTCTTCAGTGTAACGATAAATAAGTGCAAGCTCAGTGCAGCTTAGTGGGGGTGGGGTATCGCAAGCTGATAATGCCAAATGGATTCATTATGGATGAAAAGGTTCATACTATGCGTTTCCCTAATTATTTTGAGCAGCGTAGATTTGCTTTGGCGATAGGGAAAAGTACCTAAATAATTTGATCCGCCGATTTTTAATGTCGAATAATTTATAATTTAAATACAACTGAATTACGATTAATCAAATTCGTCAAACAATGGACTTTTATCAGTACCGATATTAAAAAGGATAATTTACAAAAGTTATAAAATAACGATTTGAGGAAAATCAAACAAAAATGTGTAAAATCGAATTACTCAAGGTAAGGTCTTTAAAGAAGTTTTCCAATACTCCAATACGTTAACTGCACAACGTAATTGGAAACAATCACGCATTTAAGCTTTTGTCTTCAATAATGATTAATATGAAAATAAGTTAAATTATAGAATTATGACAACAGTCTATAAATCATACAATTCATTGAAATAGAGTGATGATTCTATCTTTTGTTTAACTTTAAAAAATCCATATTTTATCTAATACAAGAATTTAAACTTTTTCAACAAAATGTATGCTTTTACTTTTAATTCATAGAGAAATTAAATTTATTATGTTTTTTTAAAAATAATGGTTTAAATTTTCATTTTTTAATGCAGAATATTTTTTTACAAACAAATAATATTTCTATACTATTTTAAATGGTCGATGTATTTTATTAAAGTCTTATTTGTCTTTGTTAAATTGACTAAATCTTCAAACACAATAAATTTGTGCAATGCATATTGAAAGTTTTTTAAAAAAAACTTTTAATGGGTATCTGAATATTAAATGAATAAAAAAAATTCTTTAAGTATTGTGTTGAACAAATTATGGACAATAAGTTTGGCAAATCATTTTAATTATTATGTTTCAGTAGGTTTCTCAAATTAAATGTTTCTTATACATGTGTATATGTTGGTACCCAAATGTGAAATATGTTAAAATCGATATAAATGTTGTTATAGTTGGTTCCTTTTTGTTTCTGAGAGTTGTTTAAACTACCATTGGTTCAAAAACTCAATAACAATTTAAAAAAATAGTAATAATAATTTGTCATTAAATATTTTATATTTTTTTTATTAAGAGAGTTTACTCTCTCTCTCTTATTTTGATATATATTCTCTTCTTAAGGCTCAGTTTATTTTCGATCAAATTTTTCTCAATGATCCTTACAATAAAAAATAATTTAAATATATAACCAACTTTTATTTGACTCAAACTCAAACTCAATAACAATTAAAAAAATTGTAACAATAATTTGTCATTAAATATTTTATATTTTTTTTATTAAGAGAGTTTACTCTCTCTCTCTTATTTTGATATATATTCTCTTCTTAAGGCTCAGTTTATTTTCGATCAAATTTTTCTCAATGATCCTTACAATAAAAAATAATTTAAATATAACCAACTTATATTTTTAAAAAGTCTGATATTTCAATCAGGAAATTAATAAATCGATCTTGAAAATGTTCTAGATCAACACATTTCAAGGAATAAGAAATTTAAATGACAATGGAAATGTTTTGAGCATTCGTCTCCATTATCAAGCAACTGAATAAACAGTTTCTACACGAAGGTCAAAGAACACTAATCAGAAAAAAAACTATCATTCCTTATGACTTCTTTAAGTTCAATGTCATTTACAATGAGATAAATGAAACTGATCACTCATTTTTGGTCATCGTGTGAAGTTAACCTTGCATTTGATATCATTGGGTTTTTGTTGTTGATGTTGTTTTGAAACTCTATCATTTGGGTCGGCATATTATTAATTATTTTCTTTTCATTTATCGGAATTATTTGTTATTTTATTTTTTAAATGGTTTCAATTTAAAAAGCTAAATTACAAAAAAAGTTCAATTAAACTACCTTTAATTTACAGGCGTTGCACGGGTGTATCCTTGATATCACAGTGAATTATTATAGTTTATATAACTTGCATATCCTGTAATCTATAATTTTGTTCCAATCTTCTTCTATTTTCCACTTACACTCCGTGCCAACCTAACTTGGGTAAAAACAAATAGTGAAAAGGAAGAGGAAAAAGCGCGTTTGGTCCGTTAGTTGGAAACTTTTGTTAGGTAATATTTAAATACAAAATTATCTGAATACAATTTAACAAAAATACACTTTTCATTCTGATAAAATTGCAAAATTTTCTCAAATAATATTCAAATATGTTAATCCTTAAACGAAATTAATGTTTTGAGCATGTTTTCTGGATGGATTCACAAATAATTTAAGGAACTCTTTACATGCGCGAAGGATCTACTCCATAGCATATTTCTATCCCAACTTAGGTTGGCAAGGAGTGTAGTCAGTAAACTATCGGGATCACCACGCTCAATACATGCTATTGTTACAATGATATTTAAAATAATAATAATTTTCGGTTGCTTCCCGTCCCTCACAAGAGTTTGAGGACTTCTTCGTAGAACCCGATAAAAATGCAGAATGTATGTAGAGCTACAATTGTTAAGGGCGAAAACAATAGTAAGGGGCAGAACCCCAAAAATTTTCAAAAATGACATTTCAATGTTTTTAGTGTTTCTTAAAAAACGAAATTTTAGCTTTTCAACGATATCTTACATTAAAAATTTTAAGTAGCGGAAGTATATTTAATATTTTTTTAAACAAACGTTGGTTAGGTAAATTCCAGTCATATTGTTTACTTTAAACGCTTATATTTCAATGCTTACTTTTTCATAAGCTGGAATATATATGTACCATATCATACCATACTTTTTCAATGTTCATGTACCTTTTTCTCAAAATCTACTGTAAGTATCGGCCTGAAATTTTTTATACGCATTTAAGAAGTTTGTTTCTAAACACCACTGAAAGGATTTGACTATACGACTATCTTACTTTATTTTTTTTTTCTTTTTGATATTATTGATGTTTTTTCGATAAAAAAATATGTAGTTTCACTTAAAAAATTATAATTTAAAAACCAAACAAAAATTTAGAAAATAATTATTTTAAATGCATCCAGCAAAGTATGGTTAACCATCCATTTAACAACTGGTAAAAATTTCATTAAAAAGTATCCAATAGATTCTGATAAAAAGATACATAAAAAATGTCATTTTAACATGGGCTTCAATGGAGGGTTCCGGTTCTAAGAAAGGTCCCTTAAGAAGATTTCTGCCATGAGATATTGCAACAAATCTCTCCTAATTCTCTACAATATGTCTCAAAACTATTTCCCTGACTTTTTTAGACATCAAGTATGTACACTAAACGACAAAAGAGAAAGAAACCGAAACAAAACCATACCATCTACTATGATAGGAAACATTTCTTCCAATTAATGCATAAACATTTCTCCATATCATTCGATTTATAAACATCAAACAAAATTACATCGAGTATAAGTAGAAAAATGCAAATGTCCTTTATAACATTGAAATTGCATTTTCTATAAAACAACAAACATTGAATTCTAAAAAAAGAAATTTTTTCGTCAGCCAAATTTATTCAAATCAATACCATTTCTAGCCAAGTAACTAAAGCCACCAAGTAAAGTGTGCAATAAAAATTAATCTTCTGGATTTATAAGTTCTACCTCAGTTTATAAGTTTAAAACCTTAATCATATAATAATATTAATCTTATCATCCTTATCATAATGATTCAAGCATTAAAAACCAAATAAAGATTTCAAATAAAAAATTTTAATAAAATAAAATTTTCTAAATATAACCCAAAGTGCTTTTACTTAACTTTAATGAGTTAATTAGCAAGGACCAGAACGATATTTTTTAAATCTTGGGAACGATAAAACGTAGAAACTTTTAAAATATAACATCACGTTCAGCCATGGACTAACATCACGTTTCAGTCTGCTTATTTTGACACTTTCCCATATCTCTACATTTAATCATTCTGACGGTGATAGATTTCAGACAGACAAACAGACACAAAGTCATACATTGATAGTATAGATATAAAATTACAATGAACTAAAATTTCTTTGTAAAAAAAACTTGTAACTTTGGACCGGGAAAGTTATGCATGTACCTATATAATGTGATTACATTCTTTGCTACAATGTGTTATCTCATTAATAATAAATGACAAGATGACAGCGATTGCGCCCTCCAGAAGGGAAGAGTGCATGCTTTATAGCCCATTTCCCAGCTCGCCAGAAGAGACAGTCACAAAATACACATAAAGAAGGACGACACAAACACATAGACAAGTAACAACATTTATTGACAAGGACAAACAACCATGCCATACCGAGATTCAAACCCGAGCCCAGCAGCTCCAAAGGCTAGCACTCTAACAATTGCGCCGGCGGGCCGGCCATTAATAAACTCCGATATAAAACTTATTCATCAGTGAAAATCAGAAATAAAGGTTGTTTTGAAAACACTTTACTGTAAATGTTAATCTTCATCGGAAGTCGGAAGCGAGCATTTAAGGCAATATAGAGTGCAATACGATCATGAAGTACCTTACCTTCATACTGAACCTATATTTGCATTTCGCTTACCTATTTCATCATAAGAAATAATTCTTGAATAGTTTTAAATATTTTATTATAACTCATATCATAATTCAATTCAAGACATACTTTAGCAAATAATGAAAATTTAAAAAAAAAATTCGTTTCGGTATTTGACTTTCAGTTACTTTTCTGTGTATTTTAGTAAAAAAAGGGACTCACTTCAAATAGTATATCATTGGCTCATTGGCATATTTTCCACTTATATACAGTTTATGTTTGTGCTTAAGTTCAGTGATATCTTAATGATCTTTCTATACGTTTATAATTCAAATGTGTCATTTAGTGACAAATTATCATAAATTTAAAAAAAAATACCATAAATTGATAAGGTGGTGGTATGTTCGGAAAAATATCTAACATTCTCGCATAAATATTAAGCTATTTTTTTCTACTACTGTCCCAATAAAGAAAACCTGAGTTGCAAAAGTAAAAAAAAAAAAAAATTCTAGTCTGTACACATTAAAATTTAGGCTCAGAAAAAAAACTACTACATAGCATTTTGTGCAAGGCAAAGGTATATTATAAATTAATAACATCGTATGTGTTAAAACTAAAAAATATAGTAAAATTATATAAATACACGTTATAGAATATATTTTGTGCCAAAACTCTAACAAGTCACTAATCTATAGCATATTTTACCCCAACGGATATAGGTGAACAACCTATCCATTTTGTTTCAAAAATTCGCTCTTTATTCATAAATAAACTTATTTTGATCATAATCGGCTAAAAAAAATACGAAATACACAATTGATAATCATATTGATTGATAAAGCCAAGAAAATAGATATTGCGACGGTATGAACTTTTTACGTCAGATAGCAATCGGGAGGGAAATGAAGAAGGTCTCAAGATTTTGTCACTTTACATTGATTAATTTCGAAAGAACTTTACGGAGCCGAAATCAAAATTTTCAGGTAAAAATCACTCACATTTTCTGTAAAAACTTATGTAAAATAAGCTTGTTCTAATAATTAAATTGAAAATTTTAATAATAAAATAAAATATTGATGTTCAATATAAGTTTCAAGTCATATTTAGTTAACATTTTTGAAAATTATTCATTTAGTTAGGAAATACGATAGTCCCAAAATGGGAGACTTGTGTCCCTTAACAGGTTATAAAAACGACTGTTAAATATTTTTAAGTTTATTTTTTTTTACCTCTATTTGTTATGACTTTAAAAAAAATCCCATAAACAATTTTATTTAACTATTTTACTTGAAGAATAATTTTTTGTGACTTAATTTCATATTAAAATAAAACGTTACAAATTTGCTATTGTATGTAGTATCGTACGTATTGTAGAGTTTACGTCATGCAAACTTTTTTTTTTTTTTAAATATTCACTTTTCGATATTCATCGAAAAAAAAGGGGTTTTTTGTAATCTTAATTAGTCGTGGGGAAAAAGTATTCTTAAAAATATAGAAACATTTCCTCACATCCGTTGCAGCTACTATTGACCATTTTGATGGTGAAACATATCCGCAATTTATTAAGGGGGTTCATTACCCCAAAATCAGTGAAAAAATCAAAAAAGAAATTATTGGCTTAAAATACTATTACAACCTTCATTAATAATGTCACAAAGTATCAAGACGATTGGAAAAATATTTGTGACATTAAAAGCCATTTTATTTAACCCTTTCCTTACTGAAATAGCAAGAACGGCCGGACGACTAAGGATTCGATAATGTTATTTCTATCAAATATTACGAGGAAGCACAAATCCTTCGTAAGAAAATGGGTTAACAATAAAAACTTTAAACGCGTTTTTCGCAGAACTTGATTTTTTGAACTTCGATGTACCTTTTCTCAAAAACTATGCTATGTTTTCTCGTAAACTTTTTTTATATGATGTAATACATAGTATAGATTAATCTGAGGTTATAAATTTTAATAAAACTAAAGTGAGAAAAAAATTATGGGGCAAAAAAGTGAAAAATTTCATGAATTTTCGGGTACTTTAAAACTTATTTTATTTTTTAAAAAATCTAACAGTTATTTAAAAAAAAAATTTAACCTCAGATTAGTATATGAGGTTGGTATAACACACACAGAACATTTTAAGATGATCTTATCAGTAGTTATTGCGAAAAGGTACATTGAAATTGGCCAATTTAACATCACCGATATACAACATACTGAACCCCCTTAAACATGGAGCTGAGGGAATTACTATAGAGTAGGTTATAAATCTTGCACACTGCTAATATTTCTTATCTCTCGAAATCGACTCTCCCATATTTGGCGGGACAACACATGTTAAGAGTACAGGGGAAAAACAACTTCATTGCTTAGGAATCTGTCTGCATCAGTATTTTGTAAACAATAGTGAGTCATCGCCTAAACTGGTGTAAGGAAACCGGTTATTCTCTTTGTTTTTCTCTTGCGGCAACCCTGTTTCAAGCTAAAGATCAGTGCACACGAGTCACACATTTGTATTGCGAAAGAAGATCTAAAAGGAAAACCGGTTTCCTGTCACCAATGCGCGCTAAGCACGCAGAGTACGGGAAGATTCCTAGGCAATGAAGTTGTTTTTCTCCTGTACTCTCCGTGTAAAAATATCTTTTATTTCTTACCCCAGGTACTTTTCTCAATATCAACTAAACAAACCCACTAGAAAGGACTGAGCTGGCTTCTTAAGTATGGAGAACGCCGAGACAGTTGTGGTTGGTGACAAAATCCACAGACCCTTGTTCGATGAAACCCTCACCGAAGAAGATTTGAGGGTGGCACGTCTTGAACTCAATGAGACCCCAGAACAACGCGAGGTGGCGCTGAGAGTGGTAAAGCAGATGCTAAATGGTGAGTTATAGTTAGTTATGGAAAATTTTCTAATGAAAACTTTATAGACAAAAAAGGAATTAGTGTGTGAACAGTGTAATTAAACATTAATGAATCAGTGTATGTCTTAAAAGTTGTTAAATCGCTTTACCCAGGTAACACAAACTAGCTAAAAAAAGACTTTATCAAATAAACTTCTTTCTAGGCCTCTTAAATAATCTTTGTGCTGTATCTTCGGTAAAGGAATTTATAATAGATTATAGCTAACGAGTTAGCATGCCAAATATGTTACAAAATCTAGATTTGTACACATTTTGGAACGACTGGTTTAGATTGATCAAAGCTGAGCATCAATAAACAGGTTTGAAACTTTTCTCATCATAAAATGTAATGAAAATATTAAGCTTCAGAAAACCGTGGGTTTAGTTAACGTCTGACAAGAAACAAGTAACGTCTAAAAAAAAAGGGGGATGCTTTTTCTCGTACATTTCTTTATGAGTTGATGAAGTGAGTCGGAAATTTATAATTAATTCGAGTTTACTTTCCTTATAAAATTTTAAAACATGTAAACTAACTCACACAACTAATTGTTGTTATCAGTCAATGCCATTTAGCCACGTAGTTAACGTCATCAGAGCTAACTTATTCTCCAAACGGTTCCGTCACTGGGGTTTCTATATCACTTCTAGAAGTAACTTATGCCGGAATTGAAGTATCATAGTAATCAATCTCTAAAACACATTTCTGACACAAGGTTCTGAACTTTCAATGAAAAGAGAAGGGAAATTATAATTAATTCGAGTTTACTTTCCTTTAAAAAACCCTTTGAACCATGTAAACTAATTCACACAACTAATCAGTTGTTATCAGTCAATGCCATATAACCACGTATAGTCAACGTCATTAGAGCTAACTTATTCACCGAACGGTTCCTACATTACGCTTCCTAAATCATATCTAGAAGTAACTTATGCCGGAATTGAAATATCATGGTAATCAATCTCTAAAACACATTTCGGACACAAGATTCTCAACTTTCAATGCCAATGCCCCGTTAATGGCCACATATGGATCTTGCAAAATATCAGAGGACTGCCTTGTGTCTTCGATGCTTTGTGTAGGTCAATCTTGATATAAGCCTACTGGGCCCTACATGCTAATGAGCCAGAAAATGATAGTATCTCTTGAAGACGAAAGTTTATTGCCATTTGCTAATGAGTAGTTTTGGTGTCTTGAATAAAATTACAATGGTCAAGTCTGATATTATACATTTCATTTATTTCGTGTCATTTTGCCGTGACCTCTGCCTCGAAGATATTAATAAAGTGACACGTTGTTATTCTGGTATGTTCTGTAAAAGATATGTAACATGGTATGCATACGTAATCGTTTACAATGTATACATGTTCTTCTTAATTGAACTTTCTCTACTCTATACAAGCTGAAAACTGCAGGCTTATCTCCAGTATTCTCAGCCATACGCGGGATAAATGATTTGAAAAGTTTTTAATTTCATCTTATATTTAAAACTATTGATTTTTACTGTTAGCTATTTTACATCCTTTCACAAAAAAATATAAACAGTTTAGCTAATTTCTTAAAATTTATTACATTTACAAAAAAAGATTTTCAAAATTACTCTTGCCTTGTAATTTTTAGATGACTAGGCAAAGATTCTCAGTACGATTTTGAAACTCGCAATCTAACTGACAGACGTACCCCTTACTTGTTATTGACTGACAGAAAATATATTCATTCCAACATTTCATTAGTAGAATGGTGCTCGATCCCAATCGCAGAATTGTAGTTCTACTGTACATTTGTCTTGCGAATAAAGTACAATTATGCCCCCTTTCTTACAGAACAAACAGAATTCCTGTCTCGCACAGACGACGTCTTCCTGCTTCGGTTCCTGAGGTGCAAGAAATTCGACTGCGAGAGAACATTCAAGACCATCCGAGACCATTACAAGTTCAAACAAGCCAACCCGAAAGTGTTTCCAGCACCGTCGGGCATCGAGTATGCCCTGAGGGCAAACATATACAACTTTCTGCCTCACAGGGACCACAAGGGCAGGGCCATATATGTCGTCAAGCCAAGTGAGTATAAAGACAGGCCAGTATGGCCAATATTCATTACTAGCAGTATGGTCCCGCCTTACTGGGAACCCGTTAACTTCGTATAGCTTCCTTTTAGAGGCATGCTTACTTGTGAAAATACACTCAAAACCAAAACAAAATTAAATTCGTGTTGGCCCATGCGCACTTAAAAAAAGCAAAAACTAATAGAGGATGAAGCAGCCTTAGGGCGAGTGCATATATCTCAACCAATCAAACTAATAGAGGATGGCGTCAAGCCCCCGTTTCGGCCCGGTCAATGTATTTTCAAGCCCTGTTATGGTCCCGCAATCCCACGTGGATGACGTTTTTTTTTTAAAACTAATTATATTAATTAAAAATCACAATCAAATACGAAAAAACTAAGCCTCAGGTGCACACGTAGGTATTAAAAGGAATCTATATAAAAAATTTCGAATTTTTTAGAGCTGTCTAAGTAGGTCTTTTGCGATCCACAGACATACACACAGACAGACAGACCGACAGACAGACTCTTTCTTTTATTATTATAGATGTATTCGAGATTACTGTAATGATCCGTTCCATGCAGAGTTTTCAGATATTACAGACATTGGTGTTTGATACGGAAATGGTAATGTAATGGTAGACATTTCTGTGGTATACGATAATGCTGTTATTGCTGTGCGGTAAGTTGCTGCAGTCATTACTGTGCTATGTAAAATTGCTGCCATGGGCTGTTTACTAACAACTATTCTTGATTTCATCAGGCCGCTGGAACCTCAGCAAAGTCTCCTACAACGACTTCGTAGCAGCTGGCAACCTAGTGGCCGAGTACGTTCTGGACAACGCCGTCACGCAGATCAACGGATTCATCGGAATCTGGGACTACAACGGATTTAGCATGCATCATCTCTTCAATTTCTGCTCACCCAAGCGGGTCTTGCTTCTTATCACGCTCATGCAGGTAACAAAAATCCAAAGCAGCACTGTTGAGGGGTCAATGTTGGGAGTTTATCGGCAAATTATTAGTTGTTTTTCTTGTGATTTACTAGAAATAGTATAATGGCGAACGGCTTGAATCTCCTTCTCCCATTTAACAGTTTACAAATCAATAATAATTCTCTAACTGCATGCCAATCCTTTCCACATTTTGAGCCAACAGCCATTCATTCCTCAATTGAAGAGCTTAATGGAAGAACGTACTAAATGACTTTTTTTTAAAATATTGAGATTTTTGTGTCAATGAGCATAAGCTCTTTAGCGAAAACAAGTTTTCCATTTTTCATAAACATTAAGCTTAGTTTATAATTTACGGTTTGCAAGTACCTTTTTTAACTGATCTGATTGCAAACGAAAAACTGTAAAACTCATTTTCTCGTTCTTCCACTAAGCGCTTCAATTGTGGGCTGACCAACTATTTCCTAACTATAATGCAACCAAACCATTCCGCAACTGGGATACGGTACTATTCCCTAACTATGGAGTATTAACCATAGGCCTTAACAGTTTTTGCTGCATGGTATTTTAATGTTGTAAAATTTTAGCGTTTATGAACATAATTACCCTATTCAAGTCATCCTAACTCTTAAAGCAAGGTAAATTAATGAAGAGAAATAGGTTTTAACTTTTTTTATTCGTGACTTGAAATGATATGTGTCGTAGAAGCCGATCCAAGTACTGTTACTTTTCTAGTAATAGATTGTTTTTTTAATTTGATTAAATTTGGAAAATAAAACAATAGAGTGCGTTTAATACTATTTACTACCTATGAAAATATTTTAAAATATCAAAAAATAAATTAATAAGTCAAAAATTTGAATTTAAATCTAATGCAGTGAAAATCAATTGACCCTTTAGCCAAAATGTATTTTTAAAAAATTCAAATACTGCATGGCCACCCTATATTTGTATCACTGCTAAGGCATGACATTTTACAGGATCGATTCCCCGCAAGATTCAAGGTCGCCTACTGCGTCAACTGTCACCCTTTAACGACTACAGCATGGAATTTTATGGGGCCCTTTATAAGGGAAAAGTTCAGAAATAGGGTAAGAAATGTCACTTGTTTTAATCATAAGTTGAATGTACACTAACTTTTTCACAAATACAAATAAATACAAATACAAAATTGTAGACCAACAACAGACCCAGAGGCCAGCAAGGTTGGTCCAAAATATATCTAATTCTTTACCAGTTTCCAATAACTATCGAGATTCTTCTTAAAATCTTCCACTCTCTTCGAATACGCAACATAATCTGGTAAAACATTCCACTCATTGACGACTCTATTGTAAAAATGTTTTCTTACCTCCCTCCTAAAGCATGGTTTATTCAATTTATGATTATGTCCTCTGGTCCGCCTATTTAAGGTAAAACCTAAGCCCTCCATATTTCCCTGCTTCATGAACTTGAATAACTGAATTAAATCACACCTTGTTCTCCTATTTCGAGGGAATACATGTTTAAAGATCTTAATAATCTATTGTCATAATCGATACCCGATAAACCCCTAATCTTTTATGTAGACTTATGCTGAGCTTTTTCGAGCAACTCTTCTGAGGAAGGGAGATAAAAACTGAACAGCATATTTCAGACGTGGCCTTACTAATCCGCTATACCATGACAAAATAATCTCCTTAGATTTAAAAGTGATGCTTTTTCTAATCTATCCCAACATTCAATTGGCATTCCTACTTGCTTCAACACATTGTTTACTCATTTTAAAATCATTGCTCACTAAAACTCCTAAATTTTAAACAATCTCACTATCTTGGATACTTTCTCCCTGCAAAACATAAGAAAAATTAACATTAAAATTGCAAGGTTTGGCATTTGTTAACACTGAACGGCATGCCCAGGCGAGCAACCACGGGGGGGGGGGTCTAGGGTCAACCCCCCCCCCCCCAGAACCCATATTACCCATATTATAGTCAAATTTTATTTTGTTAACAATAAAAAAAATCGAAAGTGACGAAACAAACACTTTATTAATTTAGAACAAACGTTGCAAGAAAAGAAAAATTAGTCACAAGGGGGTACAAAATAAGAAACTGTAGGGATGGTGGTTTTTCAGAAAAAAACCGATGTTTCAAAAACCGGCTTTTCGGTTTTACTGAACCTTAAGGGGTCATAGGAGTCTTAAAAATGTGCAAAGAAGGTACTGCAAAGTATAGTTTGATCTTTCATGTAATTTTTTAACTACTCAATATGCAAGTATTTTTTTATATGTAATTCTATAAGATTTATTTAATATAAAACAAATTTTAAAATTTATGAAACTTTAGCCAAAACTAAAATAAATGATATTAAACATAAAGCTATTTGAACACATTGTGATTAGGCTTGCGCGGCAAATTGTGAGGCCAAAATTGAAAAAATGACCAAGAAAATGACTTTATATTCTACAAATATGTACAAACTAGGACTTATACCTAAATTCTCAGCTCAATTTTAATTAGAAATTATTTTAAGAACTTTTTTCTAAAAAAAAAAAAATTAAATTTTGATTTTAAATTTTATTAAAAATAATTTCGAATTTGCTATTGGTCAACCAATTTTTAATCAAACGAATTACGGCAGTCCCCAACCCAAATCTTTTCATCTTAAATAACAAAGATTCATGGAGAAGTTTATCAAAGGCCTTTTTTAAATCGATGAAAATTACATCAACCATATTGCCTTTATCAATTTCTTCTGTAACAATGTCATAAAATTCAAAAGATTAGTTGTACAGGACCTACCTTTTCTAGAGCCATATCGATTATCTGAAAGCAAATTATTAGTTTCCAAAAAAAATCATAATACGTGTTTTTAACAGTATTTCAAAAAAATTACGTAAAACAGATGTAAGGCTAACTGGTCTGTAATTACACGGATCAGATTTATTCCCCTTCTTGTACAGTGAAATTTGCCAATTTCCAGTCAGCTGGCACCTGTCCAGTAATAAATGGTGACCTTAAAAAATAGTCCGAACTGTATCCCCCAACTTTTCTGCACACTCAACTAAAATTTTAGGATAAATATCATCAGGCCCAGTTGCTTTGTTAGGTTTCATATGGTTTTTAAAAGACGAATGGCCTCCGCCTCTTCAGAAAAATCACACTCAATACAATCCTGTCCTTCAATTACTTCACCTAAAACATGCACATTTTAAAAATCTTTATTGAAAACACTAACTAAAAGGTCACCGCACACCATGTCAGACAGATAAACAAAAAAGTATTAAAAAAAATAGTTTATAGACTAAGTCGTTGTTAATATATAGTAGGTATCAAAGCGAACTTTAGCTATAACCTCCTTAACTTATTCTTACAGGTCAAAATCCTAGGATCAGACATCAACGAAATGCACAAGTACCTTGATCCCGCCATCCTCCCTCCGGAGTACAATGGCACGCTGACAATACCAGAAACTCATCAAGTGGCCCAAGGTCTATTGGACAAAGAAGGCTACTTCAACTACAACAGCAAGTTCGGATACAACAAGTTCTAACTAGTTCAATTGAATAAACTTTGAGAAGCGTCTGTTGCGATTTTGTTGCCACCAAGATATTCAATGTGCATATCTATGCCGGAGATTGTATAATCTATTTGTTGACTTGCCTGCTTGCAGAGAGAGAAGACAATCAATTAGTTTCAAACCCAAGATTTTTCCAAAAAAAATTACCCGCAAAAATTTGTCAAAACCTATTGTTTGTAAATTAGTTGTAATTAGACATTCTGTTTTTCAAGTCAAAGACTTTATTTATTAGCTAAAACAAGTTACAGATGTTATTCTATAGCTAATCCAAACCCCAGATTTTTTTTCATTATTTTATTGTTAAATGCTAACTTTCCCGATAGCTATTAGCTCACCAGGCAATTCATATCTTGGGTTTCCGCGGGCTTTTTAACCCTTTAAGACCGAACCGAGCTATCACGATGTTCAAGCTTATCAAAAATATCGATACCGAAGTACTTTTACCAGTCGTTTATTTGTGTAAAAAATGACGTGGTTTTTAAGAGTCGTTGGCATTGATCCTGAAAGGCAACTTGTTCTATAAAACTCTTAAAATTTAGTCTCGTAAACTTTAATCAGCGTCATCTTACGTACGGCTGGTCTTAAATGGTTACTGGAAAGCAATTTAACAAAAATTATATCATTACATCGTGGCGATTTTTGTTCTGGTGTAGGGAGTTCATCATACGATACCGGATCTACTGGATTTAAGTTTAAAAATATGCATGTTAGCATTTGGAGAATGTACTATGCTAGGGAAACTTTGTCCCAAGAGCTTAACATTTTATAGATTTTTGAAAGTACAATAAGAAAGCTTACAACATTCCAAGAAATCGATTGCAGTTACCAATGGGGGGAATGGAAATAAGGGCTTATAAAAGGTTAGAAAAATAAATGTCCATGTCCACTGCATCTTGATACGGATTAAATATCAATATCCGATTATAATTGCATTTAAACTTTCATTTTGATGAAAGTTGCAAAAATAGACCAGGATGTTTGTTTTTAAGAAAAGCCATGTTTCACAAACAGAATCGGTACTTGTATTGGTATTTTGTTATTGCTTTATAAAAAAATGGATTTTTAAATCTAATACTTTTTAACTCTTTTTCTGGACTGTCACATTATTAAGCTGTAAACTACACAAGTCTCCATTCTGCATTTTTATTCTTGTTCTGTATTTCTAATATCTTACTTGTATTTATATATCACTGTTTTACATTTTTAATGTTAGTAGTACCATAAACAAAATAAATGCTGGTCATTGTAAAAAATAGCCTTTGACTGAATTGTTTTAAACAAAAATGCATGCAATTTTATAAGAAATCAAGCATTCAGTAAGAAAGTATTTGCAAACAGTAACAATACTTGAGTTTTGTTTTAAGGTAGTACTGTTAAAGTTGAGATATTTGATAGTTTTCATTTTAATTTGAATAATGAATCAACCTATAATTTATAATTAAACAGATTAATCAATTCCAAAAAAAAATGTCTTTAACAAAATTAAGATGCAAGACTGCAATGGACTCAACAACACGTCTTACAGCTATCCATTGCAGTCTTGGTTAGGTTACGATTGAATTATCGTCGCACTAGAGCTACACGAGGGCTATTGGTGACGGGCGTCGTATTTTAGAACCACAGTCAAGTGACGAGCCGACACCTGAATAGGCACGCAACGCAACCATTGCAGTCTTGCATCTTTATGATGAGATAGCAAACTAGGTTGCGCTATAAGTTTGGATTTTATCAAGTAACCAGATTCATTGATTCACCTCCTGATAGTTTTTGGTAAAAATTAAGCCACAATTGGGATTTTAATTTGATTTGAAGAGCAATTTTTGTCTGAAGCCAATTTTCTTATTTGTCCGTCCTCTCGTTTTCTGGTGATTGGAGGTCTTCCAGACCGCGATTTTGGTGGATGTTGATCGCCACGTGCTGACACTCTACAAATACCTCGTTTCGAACGCTTAAATTTAGTAGAAATATCCGAAACAGATTTACCTCTGAATTTGAATGTCCATATCCTTAAAATCTCTTCATACTAAAATTCAGTTGACTTCAGAATGGTTCTAAGCATTGAAAATTACCTTCAACCTTTTAAAGCACCTTAAAACCCCTCCCGCAATCACTTCCTGTATATAATTTGCATAAAACGGTAACTTGTCTATACTTTTGTGGCAAGGAAAGTATGGACATTTTTAATTTGTTGATGGAAGTCAAATTTATTTATATTTTTTGTCAAAATTTATTACCCTATTATTTTTCATGCTGTCTAAAGAATATATATTTTTAAAAAAATCTACTGAAAAATAGTAACATTGACGCTTTTTTCAAGAATTGCTTCTGTGTCTAAACTTTCGTGCAGGACTGTATAGCTTCAAATCATGGACACGATAACAGCAACAAATTCCTTGAACACATAAATAGCTTTTGAAACTAACGATAAAATAGCTTTTGGTAAAAAGTATATTCCGTGCCCAAAGATTTCTTGTAATTTGACAAATAAAATATTCAATACATAGACAAGTAAAGTTTTAAAAAAGCATTTTTATTAAAAACTGTATGCTTCTTTTTTTATAACAAAGTTCTGTAAAAACTATTCATGCACATACCATAAGTAGTGGTTGTCCATGGAAACTAAGTTATTATATCCATCATAATAATATAACAAAAGTAAAACAAAACTTACAGATCGTAATATTTGAACAGGACTTACACAAATACATTTTTATATATAAACACATTGATACATAAAATAATTTTTAATACTTGAGGCAACATTTTGCTTATTTAAAAAAATTTCACAATTCCTGATTGCATAATTTGTGATTGGAACAAAAACAAAATTTTAAAATTAAAAATAGGTGAATAATTTTAACAAATGACAGTTGAAAAATTCATAATAATTTGATAAAATTGTGTTGTATAACTTCTAAACATAAGCAAACATTGCTATTCTCAAACTTCAAGATGTCTAAAAAACACTCTCTTTACAAAAATAACAGTAGTTAAAAATCTGTTGGCAAGTTTAAACAAATGGTTCAAGTGCAGCAAACAATCAATGCACTCATATTTACTCATTGGAATTGTCCTTGTCAGTTTCTTGATTAAAATTCTCCACAAAATTTCACCATAATCTCAGTTGGCAGAGCAAAATGAAATTTGCTCAGAGCTTTTAAACTTTTTTTAAAATTTATCCCTCGATATGAAACATTCTATCCAAAAGAAATCGTAGGATAGTTACAATTGTCGTTATAATTATTTAGAATATCTGGGTAAAATGAAAACTAGTAGTCTTCAGAATTGTGACATTTACTGGAGCATTATTCAGAAGTGTGACATTACTGGAGCAATTAAAGATTTATATGACTTGTTTTTCTAACAGCAATGGAGTAATTCCAAAATTCTGTCAAAAGATTACTTCCTGATGTAACATGTAGAAATTTCTACTGACAGAACAGGTAAAAAAACTATGTAAGACAGTTAATTTATTTGTTATTAATAAAATTATCTATCAATATCCCAACTCACTGTCAAACAAACCGCAATTACTCCACAAGTTACCTGTAAAATTTTGCATAATTTTGAACAGTAGTTTTCATTTTACAGCCATTTTACATTAAAATTTTGGGGATAACCACACGGTATATAAAGACTCCGGTACAATATTCTGGAATTTAGCATTGCCATTCGTTGTTCAACATCAGACACATTTACTTAGTTAGCCTATTATGGCAGGTTTAAGTAGGTTAAAACCTTATTCTGGTGGTTTTTTAAGTGCATAGAAGTATGCAACTAGTCACAACTAGTTTCACAAGTCGTCATCTCCTATTCCTTCGAAGGCGTCATTTTCAACCAGTGGTTTTGGAGAGCTTGGTCCATTTTTCATACCATGCTTGGCAGAGAATTTTGTCTGCAACACAGTAAAAAAAAATTTGAAAAGAAAAAGTTTAAAGAGTTAGTTATTTAAGGGGACGTCCAAAAATTACATGATGCAATTTTGATGATTTTTTACTATTATTATAAACCAATTATATAACACAACCACATCTTGAAAAAATCAATTAGTATTAGAATCTTACCGTAATTTTTCTAACTTGGTCTTTTGATCTTCCAATGATATTGTTAGCATCATCTCTCTAAAAATAGAAGAGAATATTTTAATCAAACAGATTAATAAATAAAACAAAACAAAAATTAAGTGAAAATAAATAGATTATTTTTAATAATATGAAGGCCAATAAGTTTATACAGAATAGAGTTTTAAAAAAAAACTATATAGATGTACAAATTTTTAAAATATGTATGTCTCCAAGAATAAAACATAGACTTGTTATTATGTATATGAGGTATGGACTGCAAGTTTTAAATAGTTTTTGTGTAAAAAAAAATTCATACTTATGATAGTTCTAAAATTCGCACATGTATTTTATCAAATTAACCCTTTCAGTCCCAATGACAATTCGGCAACGCCATTTTTTTTAAAATTATGATCGTCTATAGCCATTTACGGTATCAAAAAGCACATCATTCAGTTCTTTAAACTTTTTTCCATTAGCAATTTTTCTTATTTATTTCAATAGATGTCAGCCCCATTATTTTTTTTAATTATGATCAAAAACATGATGATGCCAAAATGCATCACTGGGACTGAAAGGGTTAAGCACATATCTAACTTCATTAAATGCAGTTAGAAAGGGTTAATTAATAAAACATTTGACAATTATTTCCAAAACCACTAACGAAATTATCAATGCAACTCACATTGGCACTCTGCACTATACCGTCAGTGGACACAGACTTCCCCAGACTTGCTGATATCTGGTGGCTGCTGCCATCCCTCTTCATGTAATTCCAGGACCCCCTGCGGCCTCCTGGCCTCTCAGGCTTCTCTTTTGCCCCCTGTCTCTTTTGCAGAAGCTCATCTACCATGCCTTGGAGGCACACACTCATTAGGATGGCCTGTGGGGGGTAATAAGAAGTTGTTTAATTGTTTTAGTCTTATTCAGATTATCAGTAAACTAGTAAAAGGGAAAAACGCATTTAGGAGCAATAGTGGCAAATTGTGTTAATAATATTAATAACGTATTGACACACAGCCTAACAGGCATTTCAGTTTTCACCCAATTAAAATATTTCAGATGGGTACAATTTATAGTCAGGCTTCACCCAAAAATCGCACCCAGGTCCCTAGCTCAGCACTCCAGAGCCATAACCGTTACACTACAAAGGAGGTAAAATTGTAAAATAAGCACATCTTTTTTTTTTACTTTTCACATTCTCTAAAAGGGGAAATTAAAGTGTGGTAGCAAAGCCCACAATGGTTTCAAGATATATTGTCCTTATTATTATTAGAACTATTTAAAAAAAATTAAATTTTCTATTCAATAATTCAGAAATTTAAGAATAATACAGCAGAGCCTTGATTATCTATCACTTTATTCAGAAACTCTCTGTTGAACAAACCTCCTTTAATCCACAATTTTTGATAAAAAGCAATGTTTACCTGGTCACTACGGATGCAAATCCACCTCAGATGATCCTTACTCATAAGGTACTCAAAAGACAGCTCTAATTTCAATTTGGCCGGAGAGGAATGGCTAGTACCATTGGAATCGGATATCTATATTAAATGAAAAATAATCAATATCAAATGAGTCATTTTGATGTCAGTTAAATGTGTGTTATTTTTAAAAGGATCATTAGGTTTTCAAATAAAAGATAAAACATTCAAGAAAAAAGATACCACATTCTTTCGATTAGAGATTTTCAAAGACCTGAACGTTTATCAGGTTGCAAGAACGTTCTTACAAAATATGAAGTGTACAGTTCATACTGCAGGGTTAAACCACGAACACTTTTTTTTAATCCACAGACTGTTATAAACATAAAATTGCATGGTTAATTAATCAGTATTTTTTTTTACTATTTTAAATTAAATCTATTTAATTTTTCTAAGCATCATTTTAATCAGATAAAGCATCTTCAATCTATTAAAAAGCACATAAAAGCAACACTCAAAACTTTAAAAAATAAGCATGCTTAAAACCTTAGCATGTATATGTTTACTTACAGATGTAGTAATTCTCCAACATTTGATTCTGGTCACTCTAAAACTAGCTTTGTTTTCAGATGCCTACAAAAAAAAATTATGTCTATTCAAAAGCCTACCAGCTAAAGTTTCAATTAAAAAAACATTTTTTAAATAATAAATATAATTCATAACTATATTTTAAAATAATCCCGAAAATAAATACAATGAAACAGATCTTACAGGATCAGAGTCAAGGTGAAATACTAAATCTCTGCCTCCGACACTGATAGTAACACTTGTGTTTGGCTGTGGATAATCGCAAATGCAACCTCGAAACTGTATATGGCCATAGAACTTCAAGGTTCTGACATTCTGGAGGTACTGGAAAAGAAAGAAAATACACATGTTAATATATAATCCAGTAACATGCTTAAGCAAGTTACATAGGTTATTTAAGAGTTTTAGGAATGGATTATGTTTATTGAGATTAAGTAAAACAGATTTTCTTTTAAATTTAGAAAACCATCTATGGGTTATGGATCGTAAACCTGTTTAAAGAGTGAAAATATATCCAAAAACACAAATAACTTTCAAATTTCATACAGGGTACACACATTATCTTGAAGATAATATTCAAGCACTTTTAAAGACACAATTAAAAATTTAAGCACCTTATAAGAATGAAAACAAAAGTTTGCCATGCATGACTTTGTTATTTCAGAGGACTAAATATCTTAGGGAAAGCAAACCAAAGGAAAGAATTGAATCCATAGCTGGTATTCTGCTTCAGAAACATAGATTAAAAAATAAAGAAAATAATGTTATGCTAGAACAGGAAAAAACCGATTTGAAAGAAACAAAATTATGAAACTGGGCATTTAAATTCTCTTCACAACTCCTATGCCTATGGTCAGTTCTGTTTCACAAACAGGCACTTGTACTACAATTTTTAGCCACTGTCCAAATGATAATAAGGACACTTGAGCCTTCTCAGCACAACTGTGCAACATTATACACAATGTCATAACACCATGACAGATGTAATGTAAAAATTCAGTATATTATCAAGTGTCCGTTAGTAGTGATCACAAGAACCAAAACCTGCTGTTTGAGTAATACAAAATAGAAAAAAATTCCCTGATGTTTAGCAAAATTTTAAAAATTCCATGAGAATTCCCTGATATTTCCAGAATTAAAAAGTTCCCTGAGAATTCCCTGATTTCCAGGTTCTGTTACCAAACCTGTATTTATTAATGGAACTTATTTATATACCTCTCTCTTGGATCCCCTGGCTTGTAGTGCTACCAGTTTTCTTCTTGATTCACCATCTGCTCTTGTCCAACCTCGTTCGATGTCGCAAACAGCTTGTACATACAACAGATTTAGGCACACTTTGTCATCTAATATCTCCTCATCGTAGGAGGAGTCCCAATAACTAAAAAATCAATTATGAATACTAATGTAAGTCAAGTATTTTTTTTAAAATAGAATGATGATTAGCTATATGAAAAAGGATCTTTTTCAGATAAAGATTGTTTTAAATATATATACAGTGGTGGCCAAAAGTGTGGACACTTTTTTGAAAGTTTCATATTTTTCAACTTTGTGTGATTACAGAATATATTAATTGTATATCAAATTAAACAATTGTGTATCAAATTAAAAGTAATTTAATCTTTATGAGGACCACTGTGTGCGGATCGCTGAAGCCGTCTTTGAGACCTTTAGTCCCATATAATCTATATCCATGGACACAACATCACCATCATCAAAGTAATTAAATGTAAAATTAAAAACAAATACAGTATTACAATATCTGTATTACGAATAAGTTATGCAACTAATAGTATGATCTGTCTTAGTTTTGCAAGTCATTGAACCACTAACTTGTATTGCAATTTCAGCATAAGAGAATCATTGATTGTGCTTGTTTGTTCAACTAAAATGAGCATAACTTAATTTGTAATACAGATACTTTAATTCTGCTTTTTTAATGAAATTCTACATTAAATTACCTTAAACTTAATATTTAAATGTTTGTATTTAAGCGAAATTTAATAGATGCAAGAACACAGGTAACAGTTGAAACACCTGAAACTTTCAAAAAGTGTCCACACTTTTGGCCACCACTGTAAATAAAATTTAAATGGCTGCTTGTCAAAATTGATCGGACGGAAGTTTTTCCCAAACGGCAGTTGCCTTGAAATGTTGACAAAATTTTACATTTCATTAACCTTGTTTTTATATTGGTCAACTTAGTTAAGTTTGATTACCATGCACTATTTTTTTATAATTAAAACTTTTTTTCCTAAAAACTAGAAAGAGGATAGAAAAGAAAGAGCACAGCAGAAAAAATGATTCACATGTATTGAAGAATCATATAAAACATACTAAATGAAGGTTATCATAAATTTAGATAGTTCAGAAAACTGAACATGACAGCTAGGCTTATTACCAAAGCCAGACAATTATATTTTTAATGTTTAGAAAAAGAAATTCATCATTTAAATAATCAAATTATGTGTTATAAATAAAAATGGAATCAGTTAATTGAATTTTTATTGTGATATGTATGCATTTAATATCAACCATGCATTAAAATATTTTGAATAAAGCCTCATTTCAAGACAGTTTAGCACATGTCATAGAAATAAAATATTTTACAAGATTTAAATGCACTAAAGTTTTTAAGATAATTTTAATACAATTGGCTGACTAAATATAAAACAGTTAAGTAATAAAATAATTTAGATAAAATATTTTTTTAACTCTCTATTCATTATCTATATTCAATAAACTATCCTCATTTCAAGACAGTTTTAGCAGATGACAGAGAAATAAACTATTTTACAAGATTTAAACATACAAAAGTTTTAAAGATAATTTTGACGCAATGTTCTAACTGAATATGAAAAACAGTTCAATAAACAAATAAATTAATTTTGGAAAAATATTTTTAAAACACTATTTACCTTTTTCGCACAACTAAGTAATGATTATTACCAGCTGCTTGAAGGGATAGATATGCAGATTCAAAATCTTGCAAGCGTCTTTCAACTATAATGCAAAAAAAGAACACAATTATAGAAAAAATTTAGTATTAGGAAAGAAAAAACCCAGTAATACAAGGGACTGGAAAGGTAGGTAGGTTGGAATTATCGTCGCACTACAAGGGACAGCGAAGAAAGCTTCATTTAACAATAAAATGACATCTGCTTTTGGCCTCCACATTACTTTTATAACGTGAAAAGTGGAAAGTATTATAACCGATCAGTTTACCTATCACCCACTTCCATAGCCCGAATTACAAATGCTACAGACCAAGTGTGATATATAAAAAAAATTCAACCCATTGAAATCAGAAGACATTGAAAATCTTAGAAATTTTTTTAATTTGAAGTGTACTTCAATTTTAAAAAAACCAGCAAAATTTGACACTCATTTGAAAAACATAAGAAGCCATTTTTATTAGAGTAAAATCATCATTGCCATTTACAACATTTTGCTTGAAAAACTTTATTTCTTTTAAATAATAAATTAAAAGAAATTTATTTTGCGACAAAAATAACGTCAAATGTATTTCACAAAGAGATTCTTTGATTGTATGTTGATATGAAATGTTTTCCTTCTATTTAAAATTTAGGAACATTACATATTTATTCTAAGAAATATAAATTAATTTAGCAAATGATAAGAAATAGTTATTGAATTTTCAAAAGAAAATAAATTAAACTAGCCAAATTTAGTAAATAAATGTTTAATATAGAATTAAAACTGAGTTTGGTGCCTTTTTTAATGTTGAACACAAGGGTTGTGTGGAAGAAGGTTAGGTGACAGATTTTGTTACAAACTAACTAGTTAATATCATTTGATTTTAGATTATAAAATACAACTTATTTACAAAGTACAGTAGCACATTACTTACCATGCAATTCATTATTAGTTTTACTAACAAGATATATACAGAAATACCATACATATTTTTCATCCAATTTTAAGGACTTGCTTACAGCCTGAAATATATAAAATATTTTATATATTTAAAAATTCATGCTTTTATAAATGATAATGAATTTAAAATAATTAATCAACAGTTTACAGTAAAATGAAATTACCGCTTTACAAGTTGTAACTGGTAAATAATAATCAATTATGTATTGATGGTGAAATTGTAGTTCAAATCAAATTATGAACAAGTGCATTTTAAACAAAATTTGGAATATTGTGAAAAAGATATTTTCAAATCAGAATGACAAATTTGATGCTTTTAACAAAACGTGGTTTTTTGAGCAAGTTGACCACAATAAAATGAACAGAAGTAAAATAAAGTCATAAATAAAATATGCATAAAACAACATAAAGTAATATATGAGCATCAAAATTGAAGAGCTTAGTGGAAGAACGTGCTAAGTGACAAAAACGTGAAAACGAGAAAATAAGCTTTAAAGTTTTTCGTTTGCACTTAGATCTGTGGAAATCGGAACTTGTAAAGCGTCAAAAATATACTAATCTTAAAGTTTATGAAAAAGCAGAAATTTGTTATCATTAAAGAAGTTAGTAATATGTTCATTGACACAAAAATCTCCATTCTTTCAAAAATGTCACTTAGCACGTTCTTCCACTAAGCTCTTCAATTGGTAGTGAAAGCTGCCTGTCGCAAATATGCAAAACTTAAGTAAAAGGAACAGTAGCTAAAAAACGTTTTAACGACATTAAAAAACCAACAAAATTTATTTTAAAGAAAAAAAGAACACTGACATTTTACACTATTGCCAAAAGTTACAAATTATGTTTCACACAGACAATAAATGAATATTTGCGCGCGTGACATCTTCCGATATATAAAGTGGGATGCTAATTTATGGTGTTTCACTACATTCTCCCACCTTTGAACTTGAGGAAAAACTTAGAATACAAGCACTAGTAGTACTGCAAGTTCAAACGACTTGGAGCTCGGGAGCATCGCCCGTATCTGGTTCGTATACTCGTATCTTTGAGTCCAGAATCGATGTTTTCGGACGGTAAGTCATTTGTCTGGAAGTGTGACCTTTCAGCTTCTTGTACTTCAAGTGGATACAGACGCTGTAGCGGCCGTAAAAATGTTCCAGACCTTGTCTTCACGTGGGCAAGTCGAACATTCCCATCCTTTCCGGGATACAACTTTAAAACCCTCGCTAAAGGCCAGCTTAGTCTTTTGCAGTTCGTATCGCCTACTAATACGACATCTCCTTCTTTCACATCCACATGTAGATCCCCTTTAACCTTGTAATATTCTCTTAGCTGTCCAAGATATTCAATCCGGAAACGTTTCCGCAGGTCTTCTCGAACACGAAGCCTATAAGCCAATCTTCTATTCAACCTCTTTGCATCTATTTCTTCAAAGTCTGCCACTCCAAACTCTTCGATTTCATTTAAAAACATTGATGGTGACAGCACCTTTAAATCATCGAGGTCTTCAGAGACGTAAGTCATTGGTCTAGAGTTGATTAAACTCTCTGCTTCGCACAAAACTGTACTTAACTCTTCAGACTGTAAGCAAGCATTACCAATTACTCTTCTAAGAATTCTTTTCAGTAAACCAATCAGTCTTTCCCAAAAACCTCCCCACCATGGTGCTGATGGTGGGTTGAACTTCCATTGGATTTTTTTTATCGTTGCTATTTCTTGTACCTTTTCCCAGTTTACATATCGAAAGGCATTAGATGTTCCAACTAGATTAGTTCCATTGTCTGAGTAAATAGTTGACGGTCGTCCCCTTCGGGCTATGAACCTTCTCAGAGCTAAAATGAAGCTGTCAGTTGTCAACAATGCTACTAATTCAATGTGAACAGCACGATATACTGCGCAGGTAAACATGACAATCCAACATTTTGTTTTATCTTTCAAGTACAAAGGCCCACACAAATCGACTCCAACAACTTCAAATATTTTAGCTTCCCGCACACGATCTTCTGGCAAGGGGGCTTCTGGAATCTTGATTGGAGCTGTCGTGAACCTCGCACATTTTATGCACTTTTTCAAAACCTTCCTTATGGTCTTTCTACTCTTTAATATCCAATAACGTTCTCGTAATCTTGTCATAAGGACTTGAATTCCAGCGTGGCAATTATCCGCATGTTCTTGCAAGATTAGTTTCTCTACCAGTTGATGCCCAGACGGTAATAACACTGGATATCGAAAAGCCTTGAGATCTTCTCTCATAGATATTCTTGACTTTACTTTTATCAGTCCATCTTCATCTAAATAGGTCTGGATGTTAAAGGTTTGTTCATAAAAACTCTCTTTCTGAACTTGTTTCCAAAAGACTGTTTCTGCATATTCTATTTCTTCCACTGACAGTTCTCCTCGAACCTTTTCCTTTGGTTCTTTACAATTCTTCAGAAAGCGCAGAATCCATCCCATTACTCTCGTGCTCTTTCTAAATGAAGATATTCTTGAGGAAAACTTGAACTTCACAGTGGTGACGTTTGTGGCAGCAACAATGGTTTTCTTCTTCTCTGCTTGTACTATGTCCATATTTGGAAGGGCATGGGAGGTAGGCCATTCTTCTTCTGGATTCCGCAGCCATTGAGGTCCCTCCCACCATTTTAACTGGAGCAACCTTTCCGCAGAGCATCCTCGAGACGGTAAATCAGCTGGATTTTCTACGCCAGGAATATGTTTCCAGCAGTCAGGTTCGGTAAACTTTCGAATTTCATTAACTCTGTTCATGACGAAAACACTCCAATTTTCATTGCGTTTAATCCAATACAAAGCATTGGTGGAGTCCGACCAAAAGGTGATAGGTACATTTTCGAAACCAAGATCAATAATCACCTTATGTGAAAGTCTTGCACCTATGAGACATGCTAACAACTCGAGCCGAGAAATTGAAACTTTCTTGAGAGGCGCCACCCTACTTCGAGCTTGTACTAAAGAGCATTCAACATGATTTGCAGTTTCGTATCTTAAATATATACATGTCGCATAAGCACTTTGAGAGGCATCACAAAAGACATGCAATTGTATAAGTTTACTGTCAGTTTGTAAAATCCATCTTGGAATTCTTATTTCTTGTAGCTTTGTTAAGGCTTTCCACCATTTTCTAAACTCCTTTGAAATGTCTTCTGGTAACTCTGCATCCCAAGATAGCTTTAAAGTCCAAGCTTTTTGCAACATCATCTTGGGTATAAGCATCACAGGGCTCGTATAACCAATCGGGTCAAATATACTGCTAGATACAGAAAGAACTTTTCTTTTCGTCAAAGGTTCCTCACAATCAAAGTCCTTGACAACGCAAGACAAAGTATCATCACTAATGTTCCAATTCAAGCCTAGCAGATTAGTCTTCTCTACACCAGTGTGATCTAGAACCCTTGAGTCGACATTACTGATCCAATCTCGTAGATTAAATTGAGCGCTAGACAAAAGAAAGCGAGACTCCAAAACAAATTTCTCCATTTCTTCCACATTATCGAAGCTAGCGATGCAGTTGTCCACATAGAAAGAAGTTTTTAAGAGCTGTGCAGTACTTCGCAGTTCTACGGGTGAGGCATCTAAATGATGATTCAGAGTTACGTTTAGAAGAAATGGACTCGATGTAACGCCAAATACAACTCGTTTATGTCTATATTCTACTACATTCTGTGCTTCATCATACCAAAGAAACCTTAAGAAGTCGCGATCACTTTCACGAATTCCAATTTGCAAAAAGGCTTTCTCAATATCGGATGTCACTGCAACAGCTTTCAATCTGAATTTGATCAACAAAGACGGTATATCTGCCACCATGTTTGGACCCTTTTCCAAACAGTCGTTGAGTGAGAGCATTCCTTTTCTTTTAGCAGACGCATCAAATACGGGTCGAATTTTCGTACTAGCACTGCTTTCTTTTATTACAGCTCTGTGTGGAAGATAATGCACCTCATTGTTCGAAGCATCAGGTGCCAGCTCTATAATTCCCTTTGACAACCAATCCTGGAAAACAGCTCCGTATTCATTTACATGACCCGAATTTTCCAGTTTTTTCTTCGTCGTGCAAAGCCTCTTTTCTGCCCCTTCTCTGTTACTGCCTAAATTGCTCCTTTCACGCACCCATGGCAACGCAACTTCGTATCTTCCTTCAAAATCTCTGTTAACAGTTCGTTTGAAGTGGGCAACTGTTTCTTCTCGTATTAACTCTTCGCTCTTGTCATTTGGTGATTCAGAAATGCCTATCAAATCTAACTTCCACAAATTATCTATATTGTTGCATAGAAGCGAAGTAACAGTTAACACGTCGCTCGTATTTCTGGCCTGAGCTCGAGGAATTTTTCCCATCAGTGTCCAACCTAATTTCGTATGAACAGCTACTGGCCCAGTTTTACAGGAATGTAATTTTCCTGTTAACAATTTTCCTGCCACATCCGCTCCAATTAATAAATGAATTTTGGTGTCCATACGTCTAGACTTGTCTTCTCTATCTGAAATACTTATATTCATGCATTCCATTTCAGTGATCCATTCTCCAAATGGCACTCTTGCTATTTCATTGCAAATTTTCTTTTGGTCCAATACCTTAATGCGACAGTCAAAGGTCCTTTCAAAGTCACTTAAATTCAAAATATATTCTTTATGAGACTCTTCTTCAGTTTGTTCTCCACCAAATAATGTGTGTATAATTTTAACTTCCTTTATTGGCTCAAAACCCATCACGTCTATTATTTCCTTGGTTGCATAGGACCTCTGAGAACCTGTATCAATCATTGCTCTTATTAACGCTTCTTTATCGCCATTACTCACTTTAACAGTAAGAGTTTGCAGAAGGACATCAATTTCATCCGTTTGGTTTGATAAAACACTGTTTTCAGAGTGCCTATTATTTGTGACTTCGTTGGACGCATCCTTAGAACCATTCTGTCGATTCTTTTTTCCATAACACATAACAGTATTGTGTCCTCGAACCCCACACTTTGGGCATTTGATGTTCATTGGGCATGATCGTGAATGATGATTTGGTCGCAAGCACTTGAAACATGCATTATTCTTCAGTAAAACAGACTTTTTCTCATCATAAGACATGTTAGAGGTTGCTTTACATTCGTGACTTTTATGTGATTTTTCACAAAATATACAAACTGGCCCTTTATCCGCTGTAATCAATAAAGATGAGGCAGTTGGTATGCGGTTGGAATTTTCTTCAAATTTCTTTTTCTTTGTTTTTGTTTCATTATCTTTATTTATCCCAAAACCGGACATCGCCAAACTTATTCGTTCCTCACCTTCAACTTCAGTTTTCAAAAAATTCATTAGGTCATCCAGTCTATCTTTAGCTTCTTTCTTCGAATGTGAAGTGACACTTCGATTCCAAGCCTTTAAAAAGTCATGGGGAAAACAGGATTCTACCATTGGATAGAGTATTGAGGCACATTTATCTGTAGTTACGCCTAACGTATCAAGGGCCCTCATATAGGATTCAAGTTTGTCGTACAAATAAGTGATGCATGGTTTCTCTTGAGTCTGCACGGAAATAATAAGTTTCAACAATTCTCTTACATACACCTCAATTAAAAGGTCTTCTTTCCCGAACCTTGTTCTCAAGGAATCCACTGCTTTAGCATAATTATTCCCAGTCGGAGGAAAACTCTCTATGACTTCCCTTGCCCTTGATCCAACAACTGTGGCTTGGACTAGGTACTGGAACTTGTCTTCCGGTGCTATATCCTCATCATTGTGGATGTTAGAAAACTGCCCCCAGAACGGCAACCATTCTTTGATGTCACCTCCAAATTTTCTAAATTCCAATTTTGGGAGTGTAAATTTTCTCTTACAATTATCTTCATTTGGGAAGGCTAAAGCGTTAAACTGATTAGAATTGGCACCTTGGGTAGCTTGTATTCTCGCCAACTCGATTTTCATATCGTTTTCTTGTTTAGCCTTTTGCAATTCAAACTCCCTGTCTTCTTTTTCTCTCGCCAATTTCAATGCCAATTCTTCTTTTTCTCTCGCCAATTTCAATTCTTTTTCTTCTTTTTCTCTCGCCAATTTCAATTCTTTTTCTTCTTTTTCTCTCGCCAATTTCAATGCAAATTCTTTTTCTTCTTTTTCTCTTCTTTCAGATACCGCTGTCGTCAAAAGCTCTTGAACAAATCCCGGATCATCTTTTGTTGTTTGGTTTTCCGAAATCTTCTTTTTTATATCGCCAATATTCATCTCCGGTAATACATTTTCTCCTAACGCTTCGGCCACTGTTTTTAAATCGTCCTTCTTTAAGCCTTTTACTTTGAATACAGATTCCATCTTGTAGCAATTAAATATTAGTTTTTACCTTGTAGCAAAAAAGTTATAGTTCGTCCGAGACCTTACACGCTCGAGTCCCGGCAGGGATGCCAAATGTCGCAAATATGCAAAACTTAAGTAAAAGGAACAGTAGCTAAAAAACGTTTTAACGACATTAAAAAAACAACAAAATTTATTTTAAAGAAAAAAAGAACACTGACATTTTACACTGTTGCCAAAAGTTACAAATTATGTTTCACACAGACAATAAATGAATATTTGCGCGCGTGACATCTTCCGATATATAAAGTGGGATGCTAATTTATGGTGTTTCACTACACTGCCACAAGATGGATGAACATGGAATTGACTCTACTTGGCTGGCATGACCCCTTTTGCAAATGATTAGTCTGCAGTAGGCAGACGTACTGCAATATGTACCATAACAAATTATACCATGTCTATTTTGAAACAATCAGACTTATAATACAGTAACAGCGACATCGTACAAAAAGTCGGGACTAGGGAGCATATTTTATGTGCAACTCTCTCTACACAGGGTGTTATTTGCAGGCCATTCTTTGGCTGCATGTACCGTTTATAGGTGGGCTGTCTATTATAAAGGAAAAATAAGCATTCTATACCTCACCACAGTTTAAGTATGCAATATACAAATGTTCTACGGGGAAAAGGGTACATAGTTCTAATTTCTGAATGCGAGAATCGAATAAAAAAAAGGTTTTTCACATTCAATAAATCACTTTATTCGTTATTTCAAGACATATTTTTATTTGTTTTTGCTTCAGTTTGAGTGTAATATTAATTTTTTTTCCTTCGATTTTGACGTAACAAGGCGAACGAATATCAGGGCAAACATATCGTATAGGAGCGACCAATCAGAGAGTTAAAATTACTCTTGTTTACGCGTGTTTCCTCCGTGTAGAACACTTTAATGCTGCAAACTTAAGGTGTGTTTTTAGTATAGAATCCAGAACTTACTTCCATGACAGTGGAAGTGCGTGCCAGAGACGTCACCCTCACGGTAACCTTGTGCCAATTCATGAGGTGCACATCCACGGACACCATCTCCTCCTTTGCGTTCTGGGTCTCCTGTTGTGCAGACAGGAGGAATCCCGTGAACACATCGCTGGTCGCGATTTGTGCATTTTGACTCACTGGAAAGAAAGGGATGAAGAAAATGGATAAGTGGTCGAGTGATGAGGCAAACAGTTTAAAGCTGATATCCAACCTTATATAGACATTACATATACAGGACTTGGGTCAATAACCGATTTGACAAGAACCAGACCACAGTCACAGGGCTATTTTTTTGCACAATATTTTATCCCACATGGATGGAGGGTGAAAAATATCCTTGGTTAAATGATGAATCCACAAATGTGCAAAAATTCTAGGATTGGAGATTTTTCAAAACGGTGGGCTGAACAGCATCCGGTTCTCCATCCCTGTGTTTCTACACATTTGTGATTTCGTTATTTGATTGACGACATCATTTAATAATTCTAAACAAATAATTCCCTTTTTCCAAAGCAATACTTATATTGCTAAATCATCAATCTTTTCCGTTACAGTTACGAACTTTAGATGGCTGCATCATTATGTCTGTATTATTGGACATGTGTGCTTTTTGTTATAACCTTTACAAATATCTTGATTTTTTAAAAATAGTTTTGTTGTTTATTCATTCTGTTCTAATTATGTAGTTGTTCTGCGCCATATTCAATCTTAGTCTGTAGCAGTTCCAATGCCAACATATATATCTCTAGTAAAGCTGTTTTAAACCTGAGTATAAGTTACTTTTAAAAGGCAATGGTTCAAAAGAGAACAACTTTTCCCAAATTGTTTATGCATTCAACCTATTCCTTATATGAAAAATAAAATGAAGTAGAATTTGAAGTCTCTTGAAGGAACCATGATTTTTTTTTTTTTTTTACAAAATCAATTTCAATTTTTCCCACTCATTTTCAACGAAATTACCAATAGTCCAGGCAACGAAGGATTCTAGAGGGAAAGTTTTGGAACACAATTTTTGACTTCATAACTTTGTTTAGACTAGTTAGGAGGTAAACATATCAAAAGTCCCCGCCCCTAGCCCCTGTGCTGAAGGGGGGAGGGGGGGTTGAATGTCCCATTTTTCGGTTTTTCGCTTATATCTCGAAAACTATGCGTTCTAACGACATAGTTGTAATACACAAAATGAAAGCTGATTAAATTTGCTACAAGCTGCACCCCTCAAGTGTTTTAATATCTTGTATAGTTTTCGAGATATCCGCTCTTGAAAGTCAGTAATTTTGGAGAAAACACTTCTCCCCCCACATTTTTCCTCTTTTTTGACCGGATAATTCTTCAATAATGCTCCGTAACACTAAATTTTGGCCCTAGAGTGGTAGAGAATTTAATTCTTTTCAATAATATATCTTATTTTACTATTTTATCTATTTTCCTTCAAATTTTAAAGCGGTTTCAGTGTTGAGGGAAGAGGGCACTGGCAGTCCCATAGAGCTAATGCATAAGTTTTGAAATCGCAACCTATGCAAAAATTGTGGTTCTAAAATACGACGCCCGTCGCCAATAGCCCTCGTGTAGCTCTAGTGCGACGATAATTCAAACCAAACCAAACCAACCTATGCAAAAGAATTGTTTTGCCATGTTATTCCATTTTCACAAGGTATTAGAATAATCTTAACATCAATTTAACACAAAATTGAAAAGAAAATAATATCCGGTTATTTAATTATTAATTAATAAAGTTTTTAAGTAGTGGCGCCATCTGCTGTATATTTTTGACATTTTTAAATTTCAAAACTATATAATTAAATAACTAAATAACATTTTCGTTTCGAATTTATGTCATTTCAATAATACATTGATTCCCTTACCTGGGCAAAAAGGGCTAACATGGCAAAGCATTACATCTGCGGAAGTTGTTATTCCAAAACATTGTATTAGCTCTATTGCATTAGCTCTATGGGCTGACAATCCCTCTTATGTACACTTATTTTATACTGAACATCTAAATAACACTGATACTCATTTTGTAGGCAAGTTGTTATTTTAATATTTTATCTATTTCATTTCTTTCCTCGAACCCAAGAGGAAAAACGGTCAGATGACCCCCCTGTTCTTCTTCATCTTCGGAGTCAACTTGAGAGACCCAATTGAGGCTAGTCCCCTGGGAATTTTGGCATTCTGAGGAACATTTGAGACTTGATTTTTTACAACTACAGTTTGAGCTGGCACAGACTTTCATGTATCTGCAGAAAACGATTTTCAGAATATCGTCAGTTGCTGCTGCTAACTCACTGTGTACTTTGACCATCAGGCAGTTATTCTCAATCTTCCAATCATACACCTGAGGAGGCAGGTCATTTCCCAGCCACAGCTCATCTTGGTGTAATATTCAGAGGAAATACTGTTTTACTGCTTCCTCGGTGGGAAGAAGACGATATATCAGGCTTGATGGTGGCCCCGAATTTCAATAATGAATTATACCTGGGGAAGGCCTGTTTCGTTGGAGCCCCATAACACCTCAAGATGCAGGTATTGCCTGCCTTTTGTAATTGATAGGTGGTTAAGGAAGAGTATGAAAAGACCGCTGCTGCTTTCTGAACCTCTGATGACTTCGTACCCAACTTCGCAAATGCGATCCTGCTTTTTCAATATACGAAAGATGTAGTGTCGCATCCAGCTAATGTGTTTACAAAAATAGCACGTCCTAAACCCAGTTGCTGAAGATCTTGGGATGAGAATAAAAAATCCTTTGTCTTCCCACGTCCAGGCTTTATGAAACTGATGTCCTTATGCGCATCAGCTGTAGCCATCAAGAGGACTGTGAGGTTGACACAAAATATTTAAGTATAACAACGTGCCTGTAAAATAAGTATCTGTGTTGTTTCCGACATTATAACAGCCGTATGCCGTATCCACTATCAGAACGTCCACATCACTTTCTGCTCGAAGGGTCCTACATCCAATTGTCCTCAAGCTACACCTTAAGTATGTTGACGAGACTATTTTATTTAAATTGTTCGACAGAAAATCATCTTGTTTGACGTTTATCTTGGTGTCCTCAGTGAAAAGGATATCAATCGACTTCTTGATTTGATAGCGCTTCTGCTGGTCCCAGTGCACAGTGAGCTAGCAGCAGCACCTGGCGATGTTCTGAAAATTATGTTCAGACGATGCAAGAAAGACTGTGTCAGCTCAAGTATAGCAGCAAAAATGGCAAGCCTCAAAGGTCCCAGAGCATGCCAAACTTGCCATTGGAACAGCGTCAATGAGGTCCCTCAAATTGACTCCGAAGCTGAAGAACAGTAATAGCATCTGACCGTTTTCCCACTGGGGTTTGACGAATGAAATTAAATAGATAACATATTAAAGTAACAATGTGCCTACAAAATGAGTATCAGTGTTATTTAGACGTTCCGTATAGAATAAGGGTACGTAGGAGGTGTTGTCAGTCCCATAGAGCTAATGCATTACTTTTGGAATAACAACTTAAACAGATGTATTGCTTTGCCATGTTAGCCCTTTTTGCCCAGGTACGGGAATCAACATAACATCGAAATGAAAGAAATTTGAAACAAAAATATTATCTAGTTATTTAATTATATATTTTTGAAATTTTAAAATGGCAAACATATACAGCAGATGGCGCCACTATTTTAAAACTTAATTAATTAATAATTAAATAACCGGATGGTATTTTCTTTTCGATTTTGTGTTAAATTGATGTAATGATGATTCTAATACCTTGTGAAAATGGAATAGCATGGCAAAGAAATTCTTTTGCAAAAGTTGCGATTTCAAAACTTATGCATTAGCTCTATGGGACTGCATGTACCCTCTTCACTCAACACTGAAACCGCTTTAAAATTTGAAGGAAAATAGATAAAATAGTAAAATAAGATATATTATTGAAAAGTATTAAATTCTTCCACTCTAGGGCCAAAATTTAGTGTTTCGGTGCATTATTGAAGAGTTATCCGGTCAAAAAAGAAGAAAAATGTGGGGGGAAAAGTGTTTTCTCCAAAATTACGGACTTTCAAGAGCGAATATCTCGAAAACTATACAAGATATTAAAACACTTGAGGGGTGCAGCTTGTAGCAAATTTAATCAGCTTTCATTTTGTGTATTGCAATTATATCGCTACAACTTATAGTTTTCGAGATATAAGCGAAAAACCGAAAAATGGGACATTCAACCCCCCCTCCCCCCTTCAGCACAGGGGCTAGGGGCGGGGACTTTTGATATGTTTACCTCCTAACTAGTCTAAACAAAGTTATGAAGTCAAAAATTGTGTTCCAAAACTTCCCCTCTAGACCCTTTTTTCAGCCTTCGTTGCCTGGACTACAAGCATAATTTAGTTCAATTAAACTTTAAGGGGGTCCAGTACCTTCCCCAACTTTTTTTTTATTTATGAACTATACTATTCAGATTTTATACACTGGTGCATCATGCATTAATGAAACCTATTAGCAAAAAATAAATTTGAAAATGACTCATTAGTTTAAAAAAATTAATTTTTTGTTAAATTTTTTAACAATTTTCAAATCCCTACTCCTCCCATATTTTTCGACTTTTTATCACCAAATTTTTTATATGGGTTCCCCAATAATATCTGAGCAAAACTATGAATCCAAGTTTTAATCAAGATTCAACTTTTTTTTAAATATTTTTCGAAATTTTATCAAAAAAATTCACTAAAAAAGTGAAATTTAAACTTTGAATTTTATTTTCAAAAATATTGATAACATAAATGAAAAGTTTTAATGCATAGTTTTATTCATTATACTTTTAGGAAACGATAGAAATTAACAGAAACTTTTTATGTATAACATTAAAAGAGGAGTAGTAATTTTTACTATCCTAGAATTTAAAAAACACGAACAGAGATACGAGCATTTAAAGTATAGATCTGTGGTAGGATACTTGGAGAGTGAGTCTCATTCAAAAATTAATAACGTAAAAACTAATGCATAAAATATGAAGCGGTTTTTAAAAAATATTAAAAAATGTTCAAATTAATATTTTTAAAAAATTAATAAAAAAATTGAATTTTTCATGATTTTTGGGTACTGGACCCCCTTAAAACTAGAATCCAATAACATATGCTGGAAATAGTAACGAAACACACCATAGCAAAGCTTAATTACAAAAACCTATGAAAAAACATACAATTAAATAGAAGTTTAAAATCACTTTTAGATTAAAGCATGTTCATTTACCTAATTGAACAAACTTCTCGAGTAAGGCGCGTCTCTCTTCTGTCTGTGCTGGGGTAAGGGGAAGCAGTTTCTTAGGGGGGAAGGAAGGAAGACTGTTGGGTCCAAACTCACGGCGAAGCTGGTCGAACAGGTTGTAAAGCTGACGATATCGGACAGTGCAGTGGAAAGCTCCATTTACGTGCAAGTTGTAAGCCTAAGAAAGATATAAAGAATAATTGAAGAGGTTAGTGGAAGAACGTGCTAATTGATGAAAAGGTGAAAACGGGATTTACAGCTTTTAGTGCACACTTAGATATGTTAAAAAAGATACTTGCCAACAAAATAGTGAAATTAATTGCCGTCTATCAATGGCAAAAAATATTCTATTTTGGTCTAAAAAGTCAACTGAAACGCAGACACCTAAGTACAAAAAAAAATTGCAGTGGAAAGCTCCATTTACATGTAGGTTGTAAGCCTAAGAAAGATGTAAAGGATAATTGAAGAGCTTAGTGGAAGAACGTGCTAATTGATGAAAAGGTGAAAACGGGAAAATGATATTTAAAGCTTTTAGTGTGCACTTAGATGCGTAAAACATACTTGCAAATGTTAAAAAACATACTTATCTGGAAATTTATGAATAAGAGGAAACATGGTACCTTTAAAGGAGGTAATAAAAAGATGGTCATTGACACAAAATCTGTTTTTTTTTTTTTTCAAAAGTGTCACCTAGCACATTCTTCCACTAAGCCAGGGGTTCAAAACCCTTTTGCACCTGCGTACCACTTGACTTTTTGGGAAATTTTTCCGCACCAACAAAATAACTCCTCAAACGCAAGGGAGTTTCGGTAACCTCACTTGGCTACGCCTCGCACCCGAATAGTTCAAATAGTTACCAATATTGGTTATGGTAAAATTGCCGTCTAGACTCATATAATTGAGGTTAACTGTTAAATGTAGGTTGTTAAAAATGAATCAACTGAAGTCCACATGATTATAAAAGCATGATAACAAAGTATTTATGAAACAAATCTTAAATCTTCAATCAAAATGAAACATTAAAAAAAGTCCCTATTAATGCATCCGGGATCAATGTATGTCAGAAAAAAACTCACTATATAAGACGAGCTATTGTCATCTTTAACTTCCAAAGTATCCGGGATTGAAAAATGCATTTTTTGCTGATTTGTAATAAAATACAGCCATATATAGAATACGTAGGACGGTAGAACCTATTTTATAAAATACCTTAAATAATTAAAATATTAAAAATCAAAACCAGATTTTAATCAAAACATCTTGTCAAGGACCCAATCGGCGGATACAGTTAACACCCATTTAACTTCAAACAATTCCCCATTATCACTTTATCTAATGTAGGTCATTGTTTCTTAATGATAAAAAATAAAAAAAAATAAAAAGAAATTTCCCTCAAATCTATTTTTATCAGTGCTTTTTTTTTTCACTTGCACTTAAATTCCTAAAGTGGTAAACTTAGATTATTGGGTTCGCATCACAGATAACTTTTCGCACCGTTTGGACGAATTGAATGATCCATTTAAATCTCATATCATGGACGAGTTGAATTTAGTATGAATTGTATTGGTTTAGAAATTTGACGTTCTCTGGTCATGTTAGTTTGGACGAGTACCCTAGTGTTTGTTTGTGGGATATAAGGCAACTTTGGACGCAACTGAGATGTCACGTAGGCTTTGGCCTTCGAGCTTTCACTACACACGCCATTTTTTTTTAATGTCAAATTAGTAGGGTAGTGTTATTCATTTGCTATAGGAGATGACAAACCACCAGGGACTATAGCACTAATAGGTCGTTCCGCAACCGGTGCGAGAGATATTCTAAGAAAAACAAAATTTATGTTCAATAATTTGGAAAAAGTCAAAATTTAAAACCATAAATTAACTTTCGTACAAATAATGTTATTGATATTTGAAGAGTACATGGGGAAAACCCCTTCGTTGCATTGGAATGTTTCTGCATCAGGCCTCTTTGGCGACAATAACGAGTCATAAATTAGGTGTAAACTGGTAAAGAAACCGGTTTCTTACATGGTTTTTCTTTCACGGCAAACCTGATTCACGCCAGATACGAGGTAATCCTTGCACTGTGAGAGAAAAAGCAAGGGAGAAACCGGTTTCCTGTCGCTAAACGTCTGTCAAGCAGATCTGATTACGGGAAGATTCCTGTGCAATCAAGAGGTTCTTCCTCTGAACTCTTCATTTTAATACATTAAATGCTGTTGACATTTTTCTTCTTCTGTTTTGTGGTATATTTTAACCATAGTTCAGAAAGAGAAGTGGTATAAATTATTCTACACCGGGCCGACTCAAAAGAGATCCGAAGCGAACTGTCGCTGAATTTATGCTGCCGCCTTTATACTCCTAAATTTCGCCAAACTGGACTACACTTGAGAATGAGATTATTCTAATATGGGGGGAGGAGAAACGCAGCTGGGGGTGGCAAAACTAAAAGAGCAAACTCTGATGTCCGCTGTAAATATTTTGCCTATATTGCGATTTTTTTTAAAAGTTATTTATGAATTTTCCAAGCGGAAATATTTAATGGAGATTAAAGAAAAGCAAGATATTTAGCCTAAAGGGCTAATTTCAAATTTAGGGATCAATTCAAATGGGCGCTAGGCAGCTCGCTTGCAGGCAAATAAAAAAATCTATTTTAATGCTTTTCGATGCATATATTAGTTATTACAAATAATTTACGCTAAAGAAGAAATAGAAAAAAAATCACTATTAAAATGTCATTGATATTTAGTTTTCAAAACGAAACGGAGGTGTAATAGAGCGATGAAATGTGTTCGAAAACCCTTAAGTAGATTAGATTAATTTGCGAGACCAAGGCATCAGTGCGTTAAGCAACAGTGAACAATTAACCTACGACAGATCTCACAGACCAAGGTCCCAGCATTGTTTAACACAATTATTATAAAAAAAAAATTGTGAAACCCTTTATAAGACAAAGACAGACTAAAAAGACAAAGAGACAGACTAAATCCTTCTATATCACTCTTTATACTCGGTTTCTATTTTGCCTTACTGTTATTTTGTCTAGCCTTTTTATTAATTTGCCAAAATAATAATTATTTTTGCCCTAATGAAATTAAATATTTCTTCTAAGCTTTTCCAAGATTATCAAAAATTGCTTGAAAGTCGAAAATGTATATTAATTCTATCTTTCTTTGTTGTTAACTTTGATCTATAAAAATGTACTATGTCGGCTAAAAGGCCTGTTATTAAATAAATGTGGCGTCTACTCGGTTGACCAAAAAAAATCTTACGTGGAAGTAAATTTTAGGATGTTAAAAAATCTCTCGTGGTCTCAGGCATAATAATTTTGACATTTTATTAAGGTCGACGTTTATGACTTAAAAAAAATCGTTAACTACAAAAAAAAAATATTTGAATGCTATATTGAAGTTTTAAATAATAATGCTATTTAAACGCCGTTTTGACGGTGTTTTTTTATTCAGTACAGAAAATACTTCTTTAAAAAATCAATTGCAAAACTTTTTACGTCAGTTTTAAATCTGTAACTCATCTCGAGAATACGAAAATTTACCAGATATATACGTAACATCTTACCGTTAATAAAATTTTCCGAAAAGCTTCAATTAGCCTGTTTAGACTTGTAATGTTTCTCCTGATTCTTCTTTATGCTTTTAGAACGAATTCTTAATTAGTTCTATTCACACTGATCCACTAGACCTTGCTTATACAAACTACCGTAAAAAAAATAGTATACGCGTTACGAGTTCAACATATATAATTTCATATTCTTCATCGGAAGATGTTTACCTGGGTTTTTGTTTCGTTTTTTAATGTCCCTGAAATAAATGTTGCCATCTTATATAGGCACTTTACAATTTACAATACTTTTATTATTCAGTAATAGCTAGTGCAGTATAACATTCTTTGTCTAATGGCTAAACTACAAGAAATTTAATTACCATAACAATAGGCATAATATACACGTTTAAACAGTCTAATTTTTGATAGCGTTTTTTTTTTTAGATAAATGTTACATATAAAATTATGACACTTGATGTAGATAGTTTCATTTTTCGCCAGACAAATGTCATGTTTTCCACCAAAATTTAGTGAGAGAGAAAGGTGAATAAGAAACAAAATTTTTACATAAGAGAAAAAAAAATCATTAGTCCCTTGTAGCTATTCTAAAATGGGAGTGCCATAAAAATTACGTGTAACAGTAAAGTAATGCGGTGGACAAATACTCTACCTTCACAATTGTTTTTTATCACCCTGTTAGAAAAAGACGCACAGCATATTTCATCTTATACTTTCTAATCTAATTCGGACATGTATTCGATTTTTCGTTAAAGAATTTTACTTGGAAGCATTTGAACTTTCAAACATAGATATAGATACATATAGAAATAAGTGAAATATAAGTAAAATAAAATTATTTTTTTCGAAAAAAATCTATATGTATGATACAATTTCTAAATGAAAATCTGAAGATTTTCATCAGAAAATTTTCAGTCAGTCAGCCTTCTGTTGAGTAAACTGCATCAACAGCATAGCATAAGAGATCATCACACTTGCCGTGGTCAATATCAAGCTTCGTTTCAGGCTGAACATCTTCCAAGCAGTAAAATAGATAGATGTACTAGAAACGTTTTGCATAAGAAGCGACACTTTTTGAAAGTCTCGGCTCGATTCCGAAGTCAGTCTCCTGATTTCGTTACACACAACCTGCATCTCTTCTGCCACAGAGCACCCTGAGAGGGTTAAGGCGAAAAAAACGGTTATATTTTTAATTGTCAGCAAACTTTCCATTATTATGGACACAGGCTGTGAACTTATGTCCCCTCTTATGATGCAGTGCGTTATGACACACAGTTGATTGGTCATCAGAATTCCATACATAAGAAGTGTAACGCCAGACAGCAAATCTTCAACCTTCGACATTGTTTCTGTCATTCTATTGAAGGAGGAAGTACACCAGTCAATATCAATGGAACGCTTCGATTGTTCGCTTTTTATTCTGTCTGAAAACGCTTTTACAGACTGTTTGAAGGTTAAGTAAAAACTGCATATGAAGATACAAAGGGCCACTGGAGCGAAGTGATGGTAGAAAACAGTCACGGTGAACACTGTTTTAGGGAAAATCGTAAAGAAAGGGGATTCTTTCAGAGTTACATTCAATCCAAGTAGAAAGTCATTTGAATAGCCTTCGAGAAATCCCGCTGCTTTTAAATATTCGAGTGAGACAACGGTTTGTAAGATAGTGACTGCTAAGCAAATACAAGCCAATATAGTCAAACATTTCTTGATGGGTTTGTAGGAGTTGTTTGCAACAAAAAGATGAAATTGCCCCATCTCGCTAATCGTTGAATAAATTTTGTCTTTTTTGAAATACATGATGAAAACTTTGAGGCCAATAATTAAATTAGTAAAATTTATAGTAAAATTAGTTCGCAAACTCTTCACAATGCGCGTAACAGACAGAATATTAATTACAAAAACATAGCACCACCAAATAAAGAGAACAGTTCCTAAAACTCTATTCAAAATAATTCTCCTGTGAGGCAGATTGTTAGTTAAAATTTTATCCCGTGGAAAAATTAATAGGAAGTATAAAAGACGAATGGACGGTGACAGGTCTGAAACAAGCATATCTTCTCTCAGCTCATTTTGACTTGGATATTTTTTAATATTAAAACGGTCCACGGATAATACACTATCTTTTCGATTTTGCGATGATTGTGACATCGGACTCAACCATCCCATTTTTAGTAGACTTGTATATAGTAGTACAATTATCACTTTTTTTTTAATCAGTCAATATATTCTCAAAGCTATCTTCAATCATTAATTTTAAAATTAAACTACATTTACTGAACAACTTCCTTTTATCAATTTTGCTCGAAAAATAATCCACAACCTCAACCACAGATGATTCCAGGGAATCGACGTGAAAACAAAAGAAACCGCACAGTTACGGAGCTTATATATATATGTAGGCCTCACCTTTAAAGGCGTAACCACTAAACTAAAAAAAATGATAAACATATCGCTATTTCAGTAAACAAAAAGACCGGTCATTACGTTGGGCAACAACTATTACATTAATACTACACTTAAGTATAAGCATAAAAAATTAACAAAACCTGTATACCCCATTAACTCTTACACCTTATTTTGCCAGAAAACTGTTGAAGGATAGGCGGTTGATTTATGTCAACACACTTTATAGAATCAATTTGAGCTTTGTTTGCCTAAAAGCCATATCGTTAATATGAAAACACGTATTTATGTCCGTTCAGGAAATTGATGCTGGGATGTTTTCTTTGTTATTTTGTCGACGAAAGGACAGATAAAACCCGTTATACCTTACTGTTTTTATTAGGAGGGTGAGTGCATGCACTTACTTTTCTGAGCCTAATGGTTTTTAAAAGTTAAGTGTTAAAAAATCAATAGGTTTGCAACAGAAACTGTTACTTATAACTGCTACCACCCTCCTCCCACATGTGTAAAAAAACGCGCTTAATAAAGCATTTAGTTCTATGCTATACTTACGAGTAAGTCGAGTAAAATGGGATATCGCCCCAATCTATGATATTTATCTAAAGTATTTAGACTGTGTGTCTCCATTTAGACATGTGTAATAACAAAAACGTTTTACGTTGGTATATTCAGACTTGAATGAATTCTATGAGATAAAAATGGTTAAAAAATGCACCGTATATGTGGTGATGTTAATTTTCTATATGTATTAAAAGTTAAAAGCTAATAAAAAAAAAATAGGTAATTCTACATTATACCATTTGATTCATATATAGTACAACTTTTTTAATCATCTATGGTAGGGGAGAGTGTTGTACCTTGGGACGCTTGTACCTTGGGACACTGACAATTTCTAAGAATCTATTGGCAATATTCATACATTGTTTATTTCTAATAGTAGCCTTAACCAACAGACATCATCATAATAAAATTTAACACTAGCATCATTGAACTGATGAATTGGTGACAAAAATTAATATTTCACTACCCCTAAGTAAATATTTTTCTCATTCTAATATAATTTTTTACCTTTGCACTTTTACAAAAAGTCAACTGCATTTTATTTTCTTCATAAAAGAAGATTTTAAAATATTTTGGTTATGAGAAAATAATGATAATGCATTTAGATTGGCCACTATCTTGCTTTTATTTAAACCATGTAGTGTGTTGTACCTTGGGACAGTAAAGCATATTGTATCATCATATAATGTTAAATAATTTGGACTTGCAATTTTGCTGCATAATTTAAATTATTCTTGAATTATGAAGTTTTATTTGTGTATTTCCTTGAAAAAACAATAAAGTTTGTTTCCCGACACAAATTAGTTAAAGTGTATGACTATTGACTGAATTATAAAGTATGTCCCAAGGTACAACATCATATTGTACCTTGGAACAGTTTATCCTCTCCACTGTAAATAGGTGGCAATTTTTTAATTTCAAGCGGTCAGAATTTAAAAATATATATTATAGAGGAATATGTTGGTGTGTTGAAATGCTGCTTTCAAATTTTTATTTTGACTATAATTATCGAAGAAAAAATTAAAATGTAAAAATTGTCCCAAGGTACAACACTCTCCCCTATATGTAGAATCAACTCATATACTTTGTATATGAAATCATTAATGTCTAAATGAATAAGTAATTACATGTTAAACTCCATTTTATAATTAACTAAATAACACTTGCGTATTAAGTTTACTAATTTTTTAGCACTTTCAGACTTCTGAAATAAGAAAAAAATATCATATGTATGATAATGATTTAAATATTTATGAAAATTTTCATTATTTTTACTTATCTATGAACTGAACATGTATTAAAAATTATAAAAAATAGGTAATTCTGTGAAACAGTATATGATTCACATATATTAAACTTTCTTCTAATTAACGAAAATATTTGCTTTGGTACTAAAATCCATATATTGAAAAATAATAACAAACGTTAAAAAAAATATTGAAAAATGTCATTTAAAACTTTTAAATATTAACTAAATAATCAGTATGATGGTTCTTTATTATTCTTTAAATTTATGACAAAAAATTAAACCTTTGAAGAACAAATTTAAACAACTGAATGTGTATTGACAATTTAAAAAATAAATTGTAAATGAACTTACCAACTTAAGAATTGTTTCTAAATTTGACTGTTAATAAACGAAAGTTGTAATAAGCATATTATTTTGTTCGAAATAATACATGCTTCTCAAAGACCACACTAGATAACCACTTACTTTAACACCCATTACTATTCCTTCGTAAAACTATATTGTAAAACATATATCTATGCACTCGAATCTACCCTATTACTCATGACGTCTTATAAACCTACTCAAAACGTAACAAAAACCTACAATATCATTCATCAGCATCTAAACAACTAAACTATTAGCATCAAAAGAGATCGCGTGTTTGAATTCTGTCAAATAAATTCTATTTTTTTAAATATATTTCGCGTTAAAATGTTTCACGGTAATTTCACATTAAAATCATTAATTTTCCTGTCGATAGATGGCAGCACTAACTTAAACTATTCTATTTCTAATAAATAAATGAACTATAACCTCTATTTATACACACTAAAGGGCAGCACTAACTTAAAATATGCCCTATTTTTTATATTTATTTTTCACACCGATAGATGGCACCACGACTTGACATAAAACCATGACGTCATATAAACCTATCCTATTTCAACAACCAAACAACTCAACAATCAGCTCTCAAACAACTCAACTCCACCCACGTCATATCCGGTGACGTCATAGGCATTTCCGGTAAAGGGTCTGATCCTCGATCCTCCACTGGCCCAGTATCGGTTCTTTCTCTCCTGACAAACTACCAGGGATTATGGTACTAATGGGTCGTTCCGCAGCCGGCGCGAGCGGTATTCCGAGAAAAACAAAATTTATGTTCAATAATGGATAATTATCACAATTTTTTTCTTGTTTTTAAATGATTCTAAATGACTTAAAACCCATAAAAAATGTACTCATTCTTCTCACAGATTCGTATTTTACTTTTAATTTAAATTTATAAAAGGGCAGTTTCGGTTTTCATTCGATACATAGAGTCACGTGATATGACGTAGTAAGGTCTTCTCCCACCGAGAAGAAGCGTTAAGCGAACACAGCTTTTGCTGCATTCGATTTTTTCGCTTCTCTTATATCCTTTCTTCAAAGCTTATATTACGGCTTCTAAAAAGTACTGTATTGTGCCGATGTGCGGAAATACTTCCCATATTATACTCCTGACAAACTATTTCTAAATGTACCGAGGAATAAAAAAGATAGACAGAGATGGTGCAGAGCTATGAAAAGGGATCCCAAAAAGAACGTTCCTTTGGCCTGTAATATTGAAACAGAAATATCAAAGTTGGTGCTTAGTATTGAAGTACTATTTAGTTTTGGTGAGGTTCTAAAAACAAATAAAGGTTTTTAATTAAAAACTAATAATATTCATCTTTAATAGAACAATCACTTCTATATAATTTTACAATCTAATGTAGCCTTATATTGTACAGAACATTAAAATAGGAGTCTTATATTAGTAGAGTACTCAAGTATACTATTCAAGTTATCTGGTAAGGTAACAAAAATTTAGGTTTAAACATTTATTTTTGATACAATAACTTCTAATTAAACTAAATAGCCCCTTTAAATATATTTTAAAATAGTTAAACATGTAACTAACTATAGAGAAAAATAATTATCTACTAGTAGGAATACCAAGTTTTGAAATTTTTTTTATTTCCTATAAAACAATAAATTAACTAAATATCTTGAAAACATCTTACTTTTCAGCTTTGATACCTTTCATTTCAGCTGAAAAAAAATCCAAATTTTCTCTGAAAAAATAGATAATCATACATTCGGAAATGTTTGGCAAAATATCTCTTTGTGCTTTGGTAAAACACTGTTCAACAGCCATTGGAGAAAAATATTTAAAAAACTCAAAATAATACAAAAATCAACGCACGTGCAATTTCGCAGCGCGTTTCTCAAGTGGTTCCGTAGGGAGGAGGAACGAGAAGACCTTTCTACGTCACGCGACGTTCCTAAAGTGACACGGCCCGTTTTTGATTGCGCCGCGACTCCGGTTTTTTCAAATTTGAATAACTCGGAAAATATTTCGTTAAAAAAAAATTTAATGACATTTTTGGACTCCAGACATCTTAATCTACAAAATTAGCCCATTTCTAACAAAATTTAAAACATGTGATAATTCTCCATTTGGGAAAAGTCAAAATTTAAAACTATGTGTTTACTTTCGCACACATAATGTTAATGATATTTGAAGAGCTAATGGGGAAAACCCCTTCGTTGCATAGGAATCTTTCTCCATCGGGCTTCTTTGGCGACGATAACGGGTCATAAATTGGTGTTAAAGAAACCGGTTTCTTACTTGGTTTTCTTTCGCGGCAACCCTGATTCACGACCAGACACGAGTTCCATCCTATCCTTGTACCGTGAGAGAACAAGCAAGGGAGAAACCGGTTTCCTGTTGCTAAACGTCGGCCAAGCAGATCTGTTTACGGGAAGATTCCTATGTGTTCAAGGGGTTCTTCATCTGGGACCTTTCGCATGCTAGGCGAGTGCCTAACCGATTAAACGTATTAAGTCTAGCCTTTTTCTTTATTTGCCGAAATAATATTTTTTTTTTGTCCTAATGAAATTAAACATTTGTCTAATCTTTTCCGAGTAGATCAAGAATTGTTTGAAAGTCGAAAATTTTTATTAATTCTATCTTTCTTTGTTGTTAACTTTGATATTTAAAAAAAGTATGTCAGCTAAAAGTCCTTTTATTAAATAAATGTGGTGTCTACTCGGTTGACCAAAAACAATCTTTTAAAGTGGAATATAATTAATAAGTAAATTTTAGGATGTTAAAAAAATCTCTCGTGGTCTCAGGCATAACAATTTTGACATTTTATTTAGTTCGACATTTATGACTAAAGAAATTATTTATGACTGTGAAAAAAAAATTTAACTGTAAAAAAAAATATTCAAATGCTATATATTAAAGTTTAAAATAATAATGCTAATTTAACGACTTTTTGACGGTGTTTTTAATTTGGTACACAAAATACTTTAAAAGGATCTATTGCAGAACTTTTTACATCGGTTTTAAATCTGTACTTTATCTCGAGAATACGCAAATTTATAAGATATATACGTAACATCTTACCGTTAATAAAATTTTCTGAGAAGCTTCAATAGGATGTTTGTTGACTGGTAATGTTTCTCCTAATTCTTCTTATGCTTTTAAAACGAGTTTTTAATTAGTTCTATTCACACTGATCCACTAGATTTTGCTTATACAAACTACCATTGAAAAAATAGTATACTTATGAGTTCAACATAGATAATTTCATACATAGATAATTTCAACATAGATATTCTTCATCGGAAGAAAAATGTTTACCTGTTCTTTTTTTTTAATGTCGCTGAAATAAATTTTACCATCTTATATAGGCACTGTACAACACTTTTCTTATTCAGTAATAGCTAGTGCAGTATAAACTACAACAAATTTAATACCATAAACAATACAATAGGAATAATACACACATTTACAGTCGAATTTTTGATAGCGTCATTTTTTTTTATAAATGGTATTTACATAAAAAAAATTATGACCCTTGATGTAGATAGTATAATTTTTTTGCCAGACAAATGTCATGTTTTCCATTCAGTGAGAGAGAAAGGTGAATAAGAAACTAATTTTTACATAAGAGAAAAAAAATCATCAGTACCTTGTACCGATTCTAAAATGGGAATACCATAAAAATTACATACAATAGAAAAGTAATGTGGTGCACAAATACTCTACCTTCACAATTGTTTTTTTATAATTGCGTGAAAAAAATCCGACTTTTACATAATAATTTCAATATCAGACGCGTGCAAAAAGTTAGACTTTTTGAAACAGTGAAAGAAAGTACTTTTTTTCACCCAAAAGCAGTGAAAAATAGATATTTATGCAACTAGTGCGAAAAGTAATGCTTTTTAAAACAAGTGGATTTTATTTCACGAGCGAGGTACGAGCGAGTGAAATAAAGACACGTGTTTTAAAAAGCATTACTTTTCGCACGTGTTTCATACACTATTTTTTATAATTGCGTGAAAAAAATCAAATCTCATTGGTTCAAAAATAATTCACGTGCTAATTAGACTAAAATAGACTAAGAGATGTCAAGGAAAACAACCAATGATCTCGCAGTTCGGAGCGCGTGACGCTATAAAAAACCAATAAGCGTGTTTCAACATTTTGTCAAAGAAAGCAACCAATGAACTCGCAGTTCGAAGGGCGTGACTTAAGAAATATTCCCATCGCGAGAAAAAAAATTCATTGATTCAAAAATAATTCACGCGCATAATATTTTTAAATACAGCAGATCGATAAATCTTTGGATTTTATGAGTATTATCAAATCGAAATTTTACTTGAAATGTTGGCATCTTATAAAAAGAGTGCGACAAAGTCTTTTTTTCACTGCTTTTGGGTGAAAAAAAGTACTTTTTTTCACTGTTTCAAAATGTCTAGCTTTGTGCACGCGTCTGATATTGAAATTATAATGTAAAAGTCGGCTTTTTTTCACGCAATTATAAAAAGACTTTTTTGTCACTCTTTTCGTAAGATGCCAACATTTCAAGTTAAAATGTCTATTTCATAATATTAATAACATCCAGATATTTATCGATCTACCTTTACTTAAAGATATAAATAAGCGTGAAATATTTTTGGACCAATGATATTTTTTTCACTGAATTATAAAAAATAGTGTATGGAACACTTGCGAAAAGTAAACATTTTATAACACATGTCATTATTTCACTCCACTAGTTTTAAAAAGTATTACATTTCACACATGTTACATAAATAACTATTTTATAACCCTTAGAAAAAGACGCACATCATATTTCATCTTATACTTTTAATCTAATTCGGTCACGTATTCGATTTTTCGTTAAAGAATTTTACTTAGAAGCATTTGAACTTTCAAACATAGATATCGATACCCCCATATTGAAATAAGTAAAATATATATATAAGTAAAATAAAATTCTTTTTCGAAAAAAATCTATGTATGGTACAATTTCTAAATAAAAATTTATATATAAAGAAAGAGAACATTTTCAGCCAGCCTTCTGTTGAGTAAACTGCATCAACAGCATAGCATAAGAGATCATCACACTTGCCGTGGTCAATATCAAGCTTCGTTTCAGGCTGAACATCTTCCAAGCAGTAAAATAGATAGATGTACTAGAAACGTTTTGCATAAGAAGCGACACTTTTTGAAAGTCTCGGCTCGATTCCGAAGTCAGTCTCCTGATTTCGTTACAGACAATCTGCATCTCTTCTGCTACAGAGCACCCTGTTAGGGTTAACGCGAAAAAAACAGTGATATTTTTGATTGTCAGCAAACTTTCCATTATTATGGACATAGGGTGAGAACTTATGTCCCCTCTTATAATGCAGTGCGTTATGACACACAGTTGATTCGCCATCAGAATTCCATACATGAGAAGTGTAACGCCAGACAGCAAATCTTCAACATTCGACATTGTTTCTGTCATTCTATTGAAGGAAGAAGTACACCAGTCAATATTAATGGAACGCTTCGATTGTTCGCTTTTTATTCTGTCTGAAAACGCTTTTACAGACTGTTTGAAGGTTAAGTAAATACTGCATATGAAGATACATAGGGCCACTGGAGTGAAGTGATGGTAGAAAGCAGTCACGCTGAACACTGTTTTAGGGTAAATCGTAAAGAAAGAAAATTCTTTTCCAGTTACATTCAATCCAAGTAGAAAGTCATTTGAATAGCCCTCGAGAAATCCCGCTGCTTTTAAATATTCGAGAGAGACAACGATTTGTAAGATGGTGGCTGCTAAGCAAATGCAAGCCAATACAGTCAAACATTTCTTGATGGGTTTGTAGGAGTTGTTTGCAACAACAAGATGAAACTGTTGCATCTCGCGAATCGTAGAATAAATTTTGTCTTTTTTCAAATACATGACGAAAACTTTGAAGCCAATAATTAAATTCATAAAATTTATAGTAAAATTAGTTCGCAAACTCTTCACAATGCGTGTAACAGACAGAATACTAACTACAAAAACATAGCACCACCAAATAAAGAGAACAGTTCCTAAAACTCGATTCAAAATAATTCTCCTATGAGGCAGATTGTTTGTTGAAATTTTATCCCGTGGAAAAACTAATAGGAAGTATAAAAGACAAATGGACGGTGACAAGTCTGAAACAAGCATATCTTCTCTCAGCTCATTTTGACTTGGATATTTTTTAATATTAAAGCGGTCCACAGATAATACACTATCTTTTCGATTTTGCGTTGATTGCGACATAGGGCTCAGCCATCCCATTTTGAGCAGACTTGTATATAGTACAATTATCACTTGCAATTAACAAAACTTGTATATAGTATAATTATCACTTGCTTGGAAAGTAATCCACAACCACAATCATAGATGATTCCAGGAAACCGCACAGTTACGGAGCTATATATATGTAGACCTCACCTTTAAAGGCGTAACCATAATAAGCTGAAAAATTATTGATAAAAATATCGTTATTACGTTGGTCATTACGTTGTCCAGTCGTTACGTGTGTACCGGTCATTACCTTGGACAACAACCATTACAACTATAAACATAAAAAAAAAGTTAATAAAACCCGTATACCCCATTAACTCCTACACCTTATTTTGTCAGAAAACAGTTGAAGGATAGGTCATTGAAGGATAGGCAGTTGATTAATGTCAACACACTTTATAGAATCAATTTGAGCTTTGTTTGCCCAAAAGCCATATCTTTAATATAAAAACACGTATTTATGTCCGTTCAGGAAATTGATGCTGGGACGTTTTCTTTGTTATTTTGTCGACGAAAGAATAGATAAAAGCCATTATACTTTACCATTTTCCTTAGTAAGGTGAATGCAAGCACTTGCTTTTCTGAGCCTAATAGATTTCAAAAGTTCAATATTAACAAACCAATAGGTTTGCAACAGAAACTGTCACTTATAACTACTAACCCCCACTCCCCTTACATGCGTAAAAAACGCGCTTAATAAAGCATTTAGTTTTATGCTAAACTTAACCTGCTTAGAAAACTTTTGAGTAAATGATTTCATAATCAATATACAACAATGAAACTATGCATCACCTTCACAACACAACTAAAAGAATTGATTTTTCATCCCCCCCCCCATTTAAAAACAAGAAAAAAGCCTGTCAAAAATAACAATTTGTAAAAAAAAACGCTATTATTCATCAATAAAGGCTTGCATGTTAAGGTAAAATTGTCTGCTTTTTTTCAATAAAATATAACTCTTTGCGCTTTTTTCTAAACAAATAGGAGCAATCATTATTTTTACAATAGAGTAGTCAATGAGTGGAATGCTTTACCAGAATATGTTGTGTATTCGAAGAGAGTGGAAGATTTTAAGAAGAATCTCGATAACTATTGGAAACTGGTAAGGAATTAGATATATTTTGGCCCAACCTTGCTGGGCCTCTGGCCTGTTGTTGGTCGACAATTTTTGTATTTGTATTTGTGACCTATACAATATGAAGTCACTCCAAACTGATATACATCACAAAAAAATTCAGTCAAATTTTTATTTAATCTAAACATTCTGGTGCGATAGTTGTGAGTGGAAATGGTCAAAATCAGTCATTATTTGCTTTTTAAATAAGTATTAAATTTAATGCTGTTTTTTTTTAAACAACTTAAGTACTTTGATTTGTTTGAGATTTTCAAAGTTTTCTAGTTTCGATGTGCTGAAATTGCTTTGACCTGTCACACTTATCTGTAGCACTTGCAGTTTAGGCTATGAAAGTGGTTCAGTGAATAGACAGAAATAGCCTCTTTTATGTTACAAACATAGCATATCAAGCTAAAAATAAAAAATCCAACAGTTACAATAATGCTGAAGGGATAGCAATAGGGGAGAGTGTTGTACCTTGGGACGCTTGTACCTTGGGACACTGACAATTTCTAAGAATCTATTGGCAATATTCATACATTGTTTATTTCTAATAGTAGCCTTAACCAACAGACATCATCAAAATAAAATTTAACACTAGCATCATCGAATTGATGAATTGGTGACAAAAAATAATGTTTCATTACCCCAAAGTAAATATTTTTCTCATTCTAATATAATTTTTTACCTTAGTACTCTTACAAAAAGTCAACTGCATTTTATTTTCTTCATAAAAGAGAAGATTTTAAAATATTTTGGTTATGAGAAAATAATGAAAATGCATTTGGATTGGCCACTATCTTGCTTTTATTTAAACCATGTGGTGTGTTGTACCTTGGGACAGTATTAATAATTTGATTAAATTCTTAATAATTTGGATAAATAAAAATATCTTTATTATTTATTTTAAGAGCAATTCCACAAAACTTGTAAAATACAACTCAGCTTTGTTTTGGATATATTTTATAATGATTGAAGTTTAAAAATATGATTCTGGCAACACCTGATAAATCTTTTTCCTTCCGTGTGATGAAATGTTTTAAAGAGCACATTTTCTGATGTATTTTGAAATAAAGTTTGTTTCCTGACACAAATCAGTTCAAGTGTATGACTATTGACTGAATTATAAAGCATGTCTCAAGGTACAACATCATGTTGTACCTTGGGACAGTTTATCCTCTCTACTTTAAATGAGTGGCATTTTTTTAATTTCAAGCTGCCAGAATTAAAAAATATATATTATAGAGGAATATATTGGTGTGTTGAAATGCTGCCTTGAAATTTTTATTTTGACAATAATTATCGAAGAAAAAAATTAAAATGTAAAAATTGTCCCAAGGTACAACACTCTCCCCTACACAAATTCTTTCCAAGAAAAGCAGGTTGACAATCGTCATAAAGAGCACATTGACTGATCTATTGTTATTATAGAGATTAACTTAGTTTCACACTGTTTATTTTTCATTTTATGTTCTGTAGTCATTTATGCTTAACCATACGAGGCATAATAAACTGTAATTGGGTAATTTTGGGGAAATTGATCATTTGCACTAGTACTTCCATTGGTACAAAAATGCTTATAACAAAGTTCTTTCAGAAACCATTACAGTTCATGTGTACGTTCAGTGATTTTAAAGTTTCTAGATAGATTAGAAACTTTTAGTTTTAATGTATTTTCCATATCAACTATTGGATAAGTATGTATCCAGAATACATAAATTTTAATTAATTGGTCTCTGATGCCAGTTCACTTTTTTTTACTTTCAGTAATCATTGCCTTGACTTCTTTTTGAAAAAAAAAGGGAAATTGATTCTATATTCATACTGCTTAATAACTAATTTGATGCACCTTTAATTATTTTAATCCTAAAATACCTCGTCAATTATTTTCATTTTTATAAACTATCTTATTTCAAAGTTATTATTTTAAAGATTTAGATCTGTTAAAATTTAATGAATGAACACCAAACTTGTATCAATAAACCATGTTTTTTCCAATTGCAGGATACAACCTAAATGAATTGATTCTTCCACATGTATTTTCCATTAACAATTTGTAAGATTTTGTTAGTAAGCATGTTAGAATAAATTAATTCATGATAACAATAATTTCATCTTACTAGATTTAATGATATGTTTCAGTACAAAGACAGCAATCTATGTCAAAAGATTGCAAAATACAGGAATTTAATTTTAAAAGAAATTTTAAACATAACACATGCAACGAGGTTTTATGACATAACTAAAGAGCTCGGCTAACTGATAATGTAACAATTTAATTAACAGTAATTTAATTACATAACTCTTAAGAATAAAATTGAAGCCGATATGTACTGTATCTTCAACACCTAACAATTGTTTAAATAAATTACCTTTTGAGCAAATTGTTTCATTCATGCAAAGAAAAACAGAGAATTATACAGGGCTCTACATACATGATATATACTTCCAATTATGCGTAAAATATTAAATCTTCAATTTACAAAATAGTTAAAAATTCATAGAGCACAAAATTGCAATTAGTTATTTCAGCAGTCTCAATTATTTGTTTTGTACATAAACTTTAATTTTTTATATATTAACACAGTTTGACTACTTAAACCCTTATATATAGCTGCCGAATAGGAGATTTGCACTTTATATAAGTCTTAATTTAATGCATCTGGGCAGTTTTATATTTTAAAACACAAAAAAAAATTACATCAATTAGGCGAGTATTATTATGCAAAATAATATTTTATTCAAAAAGTCAGAAACAATACAAACTGTAGTCCATTAAATTCAATTTCTATAAATTTAAAGTTAATATAGCAAGGTTGTCATATAGCCTACAAGGCAAATTTAAAATGCGACATTAAGCTTTACTCAATTTACTAAAAATGTGTTTTAGATACTATTCTCATTTAATTCAAGACTTTCTACAAGAAACTTTATATAGTCCCCATATATAAAGTATATTTATAGTAATCTACACTTCCGTAATACCGTGATAGAAATTTCAATTCAAATATCCCCATCAACTTGAGGAAAAAATCATCTGCTATTCACATCTTTAATTCATATTAATTTTCTTTCTTTCAATGGACACTTCTAATTTTTAATATACACAACAACCTTGCAGAAAAAGTTATTTGAATTTCAATGACACAAAATAATCAACAAAAAGTCTTAACATTAAATTCATTACAGTAACAAGTCATTAAAGGATTAACCACCCAAGTCCAAATCATCCTACAAACATAACCCTGTCTTTCGACTTGGCCTGTTGAAACGTCCTTAGGATATTGTTGAATACTTGGTCGGCGTTGAGAGCTGCATCGATTCGGGTGTGAATTCCTCGTCTTTGGTAGTAGTCGACTAAAGGAGAAGTTTGACGATGATAGGCGTCCAGTCGCTTGTGCAAGGCCTCTGCTGTGTCATCCGATCTACGGATTAGGGGCTCTCCTGTTTGCTAATTTAATAAAATATAGTTAATTCTGCCATTCTATGATTAGGAATCAGGCCCCCACCCAAACCTGCATATTTTTAGTACTTTAAATTAATAGGCAAATTTATTTTATAATTATTAATTAATTCCTAAAATAATTGTTAAATAAGAACAAAAAATTTCACCAAGATACACAAATGGAGATCCTGGATCCTCTACAGTACAGACTATTTAAGGTATTAAATTTAGATGACTTTTAGTTAAAAAAGTGCTACAGATATTCAGAGATAAGCTAAGCTTGTCTTGATCCAGGTTACCAAAAATAATTTGCAGATTCTGCTTTTACAAAATTCTACACAATATATTTTTCTCAAAGAATTTCTTTCAAACCTTCTAGGAATATTCTCAACTGCATAGAAGATTTACTAGTAGATCACAGCCTCGTGTAGCACCCTAAAAGTTTTAGTTAAATTGAAACGTTGCCCATAACTAAGCAAAGGCTATCAGTAGTGGCCCTAGAAATTTTTTAATGCCATACGTCAGGGTTGGGAAAGTAATTCTGCTAAATTTTAATTTAGTATATTTGAGCATTTTAACAACTTTTCAAATTCAAATTATACAAGACAAAAAAAAAATGGTAGAGTTTAAAACAAAATTTAGAAAAAAAACTAAATAGACGAGAAAAAAAACCTCCACCACCTATAAATACACATACTCTATAAAAAAAAAGTTAATACAACTCTACATTGATTTCAGAATTATTAGAAGGAAGCATAAAAAAAAGCAGAATTCTGTGTTTCTGCGAAAAAGTAGTATGATTACAGTTTACATATAGGAATAAAACAAAAAGAAGAATACTTACATCATCTGTCATGGGTTTCTTTGGGGGATGGAACTCCTCATGGTAAGACCTCCCACTAGGAACATGGATAAGCCTCCCAGTGATCCGACGAACTAGCAAAGAATCGTCGATGCCAAACTCAATGACAGAGTCGAGTTGTGTCTTTCTCTTCTCCAGTAATCCATCCAACTGCAAAATACATATGCTTTAATTTAGGATTGTTTTACTATGTAATAAATTAATTGATCATGAGAATCTAATTTTACATTGTCTAATTCTTTAATTTGAAGGAATATTAGTTTTTTTAAACAAGCTAGCAAAACAATGAAAATCCAATAGGAAATATTTTACGAGAAATTTAATAATATATAATTAAAATTAAACATTTATTGTACAGCTCAACCACGAAAATTATCAACAAATAGGGCATTGCAAGAAATTTTTCAGTGTGGATTAATATGATTAAACAACATCCTGAATAAACATATAAATTTTATTTATCTGTAGTGTAAATCCAGATAATTTTCTGTTATATTTTTATTAATTAGACCCCAATTAGGGTGAAATGAACAGTTCATTTTAATCTTTTAAAATTTTTCAAAGCACAGCATTTGAGCAAGTAAGCTTTAAAAATTAAAATTGGTGGAAAACAGATTGTTAAGTGTTTCTTTCTTCTAGAGAGTAGAGAGGTTTCAACAATAAATAGGGAGGGTTGCTCATAAAAGTTTCTCTTTAACTTTTGTTTTTACAGAATTAAAAACAAATGGAACACCAACCTTTTCAGCTTGAACAACAGTTCTAGGAAAGCCATCCAGTAGAAATCCATTACGGCATTCCTCTTTATCCAAATTACGATCAATAAGATCAACTACCAAACCGTCACTAACCAGCTTCCCTTCATCCATAACCTTTTTTAAAGTCTTGCCTAATTCCGACCCAGAAGCTACTTCTGCTCGAAGCATATCGCCTAGGAAGAAAAACTTGAATATGACAAAAATGGACACTTTACACGAGCATGTAATATTTGACTTAAACAAGTCACATTTGAGACACTTTTACTTTCAATTGTATGATATGAAATATAAGGTAATAAAAGTATTACAAAGGGGTTGAAAACTCAAAATAGAGATTTTGTTTTTAAGTTTTGAAGGAGAAGGAAGCAGTTTTTTTAAAACAAAGTTCCAACTATCAGTCTGGAAAAGACTCTACAGCTTAAATTGAAAGAGCTATGCCTTCAAAATTGGTTCTTTGTAAGTGAAAATATTAATAAAGCTTATTGTTTTTATAACTTGTTTCAATTTTAAATATTCAAGCAAGCATACTTACCAGTAGCAAGATGGCAGACACAGAATTCTTTTTTCAAACGTGGGGCCTTTAAAAGAAATATCCTGAATTAAATAACACAACACATAAAATCCACAGAGCAAAGTGATAGAAAAAAAACAAAAATAATAAGAAAATGTCAATATGTACCTTAGCTTAACATGCTTATAACATAATGTATTAATATAAAAGAAGTCTGTACAAAAATTGTCAAAAATTGAAGTAGTTTACTTGAATTGATTGCTACCCAGTCTCTGTAAAACTTGGGAGAAGATTGTGTGGATTTCAGATACAAGATCCTACAGATTTTATGTCATAAAAAACACAAATCTATCATACAGGTTTTATTCTTTTTCATATCACTATTATTTGTATATGAATGTTGTTGAGAATTAAGAGGTCAGATAATCTTAAAGTGGCATTGCTCAATAATTACAGCTTGAAATGAATACTTACTTGTGTTCCTTTGCCTGCTCCTGGAGGTCCCAAGAGGACAGCATTGATGCCTACCCTTTTACTAGGAAGTGGCTCAGCTTCCTTTGGATCGAAAGCTGGGGCAGCTGCGGTTGGTGCCATGCCTCACACTAAAAACATAGTTTATAATATAACATAGGAAGGATCTTTAGTTTATTTTAGTTTGAATTATCCCATTAGAGCTGCACGAGGGCTATTGTCGACAGTCGTCATAATTTAAATCAACAGTCAGATGACAAGCTGACACCTAAGTACTAGTAGGCACCAACACAACCATTAAGGGAGACATCATATGCATTGGCAGAACTTTGGAGCATATTTAGCGTGCACTCCTTCTACACAAGGTATTATTTGTCGGACATGTTTTGCTGCACAGGTCGTTTATAGGTCGGCAGTTATTTTGGTGATGCCTGGAATCAAACTTGTGATCTTCCGCATGCAAGGCAAACGCCTTAACCGACTGGGCTCCCCAGTCCAGTTCCATAGGAAGGATCTAATTCCCTTTGCTCGTAAGTTCTATTTATTCAGAGTATAGTTGCAAAATTAATTCTGCATAGTAATAATTAAAGTATAAAACCTAATCGTGATCTCTGTAACATTGAAATTACCAATGTCAAAAGTAAGCAGTGAACCCACCAGATCCTAAATTGTTGGTTAAGTGCTGAAATTTTTTTTTGAGGATAATACTTGATTTGATTAAAAAAATCCAAAAGAGTTAATTACTTTTTACTGCAGATATCTGACATGAACAAGTAACCCAAGTATTTCTTTACTACGTCAAACTTGAAAAGCATGCAATTTTCTATGAAAATTAGAGAAATATTGATCAAGTGATCGAGTTGAAAACCTCTAAAAATTATCACTAATAATTAAAAAAAATATTAAATATTCTTTCATCGTGAACTTGTTTATCCATAATTAAGGGAGAGAGGAGCACAATGGAATATTTTAACTTTTATTCTCTATCTTCCTTTAATAAAAAATACTTTGAGGAAATGTCATAAAACACTAAAACAGACTGCAGACCTTAAACAAAACAAAAATCAACAAAGCACATAATGTACATGTGATCAGCGTTTTGATTTTGGCATACTCGAATCTATCATAGCCAGAGTTACTGCCCAACTTCTCAATAAATATTTTCCATCGCCAATGTTCATAACTTTTTTCAAAGCTAAACCAATGCTTTAGCAACTGGACTAAATTATAAGTCCTGCAAAATAATGTTTCTACATGTTTTTGTATTGCTATGTCCACACTGCGACATTAAAAATGACAATAAATTGCGTGTGCATGGAAATGTATATGTAATTTGGTCCTATGGAGGTAGGTGCCAGCGCATGCCTGACCAATTCGTATGGGCATTTCCATGCGCGCGCATGTCTTTTCATTTTTATTGTAGCAGTGTGGACATAGCATATTAAAAACTCAGGAAAATGTTATCGCCAGGTGACAAATGTAATATTTTTTTAATTTGTTAATATAAGCAACAAAAATAGAAATTTCTGTGCAACAATTGATTGAAAAAATAAATTTTACTTTTGATGTATTTGCACAATAAGATTTAATGAATAACTTATTGGCAACATTGCAATCTAGGCTACCCCTTTGTTAATAAACTAATTATGAAAAGTACGAAGGACAGCACAAAAAAATTACCGAAATGCTCTATCTTATAGGGTCTTGCAGTAGTTTATCTACTAGATTATCTCATACATGTACAATAAGTATTGATTATGGATAAGAGTATCAAAAATATTTCATTTAAAATTAAGGAAATATTTAATCAGAGAAGCTTCAATCAATAAAACTTCAGTGAGATTTCGATTTTGGTATTTTATAGCTTATTAAGGTAGATGAATAATATATGCATTCTATGTCTTTTCCTTCATGTGGACATAAAAGCACCGGTAGAAATATCTATTTTTAAAGGAAGTAGGAAATAAAAAGCAAAGGTAACTTTGAACACATTTTACAAAAGGGGAAAATATTTGATCGCTATAAAATCATCAATTGAAAGAAATTTTTAAAAAATGTCATACCCTCTAAGTATAAACAACAAATTTGAAAATATTGTAACTTGTAACCACGTTGCTTGGAAAATGTCGGTAAGCACTAAGCTAGGTGTTTCCGGAATCCGGCTGTCTAATTCTCGCGTTCCATGAGTAATTTAAACACAGCCCAAACAATTCGTAATTGTAAAACCTGAGTAAAGCGCAAGATCAACACTTGGGTGGTAAAAAAAAATGATTGTAAAAATACTTTATGTTGAGATGATATATTTCTTATATGATATATTTCTTATGATGGTCACGCTCTTCATACTGCGATTTCATTGGTATTTTTGTTTTCTTTAACAATGTATTAAAGCAAGCTCACTGGTTTTTGTAAAGTCTCACCCACCGAACTACGTTTTCTTTGGTTGTTTTGTTTTCTGTGACAAAGTGTTGAAACAAGCTCATTATCGACGCACTAGAGCTCACGAAGATGAAGGCTATTGGCGACAGGCGTTCATAATTTAAAGCCGCAGTTAAGAGGGACTGTCAGTCCTATACACGTAATGCTTTATTTTTCAAATCATAGTTTCTTGAAAAGTATTTTTTAAACGTATGATCTGTTTGCACCAGATACGCAAATAGGAATGAAAGACAATTTAAAGAAGATTTGAAGGAACAATATCAATCAGTTTTTTAATTATTAATTTTTTTTAAAAGCTTCATTTTGAGAATCGTGGCGACATCTGTAGGACAACTTGGCTTAATTGATTAAAAAGATTTATTATTAAATAAAATAATTCACTCATGCATTATCTTTGTATGTTAATACAGAATTTAAATGATGCTTTTACATTTCAAGTACTTTTTATGACAAAAACGTTCATAACAAACGAGAATCTATGATTTTAAAATTTGATGACACACAAAAATAAATGTCGCCAAATCGTAGAAGGAAAAAAACGCCAATATCTAAATCATTCAAACTGTAAACCTAAACCACATGGAAAAGTGGGCGGAGCTCATTATAAATCCAGTCAAAGAATTTCGCGCGACTTTTAAACTTGACTACTTTAGTTGTAGTATAGGTTGGATACTTTTAGATTAGATTTGGTTTAAATTATCGTCGCACTAGAGCTACACGAGGGCTATTGGCGCTTGGATACTTTTAGCTATTTTGATATGTACAGCTGTGGAAAAAGTTCCCACTAGTGATTATTTCGAACGTTAGTCATCCTATAGAACCTTTTTGACTTTGTGTTTATATAACATCCAGGGCCGTGTGGTGCTATGATGCAGAGAGGCGGCCGCATCAGGCGGCAATTGAGTAGGGGCGGCAAAATTCGAGATTCTAACCTCCATTTTTTAAAAATAATGTTTCAAAAAAAAAAAATTAGTAACAACGAAATCTGTGTAAAATGAATACTTCTAAATTTTCAAATATAAAAAGAAAAAGAGCGGCAATTCTAATGAGTATCCGAAATAGTGAGAATGAAAATAGATTCTATACAGGCCCGAGCTGGCCAGGGGAAGAGAGAGCGGTCTACAAAAAAAACACTGCATGTTTCTTTTATTTGGGTAGTAGGAAGAGGGACTGGGTTCAGGGCCACCGACAGGGGGGGGGGGGGTACATACCTATGCATTGCATAGGGGTCCGTAAGAAGTTAAAGGGCCCGCGCCGGCGAGCCATTTTTTTTAATTTCATCAAAAAATTAATTGCAAAAAAAAAAATCAATAATTGGGGCCAAAAACTTTACTCCAGGATAAAAGCTAGTTTGGTAAGATTCACTATATTATTATTGGATTTTTATTGGATTTCTCAGCAATTTTTTTATATCTTCTTTTAAAAAAATACTTAACTTGTGAAATTTTTCCGTATTCATTAATGTATTTAGGAACTAGCGGGGCCCCTAGAAGACCCATAGGGGATATGAGTTTTTATTGAATTTATCAGCATTTTTTTTTTAATGTTCCAATTCCTTCGTTACAAAATACTTTGCGATATTTTTCCGTATTCATTAATGTATTATGTAAGTAGCGGCGTCCCTAGGAGACCCATATGGAATATTAGTTTTTAGTCAGATTTACCAGTAATTTAAGCCTTAAATATTTTTTATTTTAAAAAAATGTAGAAATAAGATATGTTGGTTTCTTCAAATTCGCAATTAATACTGTAATGTTCCCTGTCTCTTCACTGTTTTTTTTTCTGTCAAAAATGTTATAATTTAATCCTTTTTTGAAAACTGAAAAATTGCTTTTCTTCACAAACAAATTTCACAAAAATGGGCCCTTATCAGTTCCAGGTCATGCAAGGCGAAAATTCAAAAGGCGTCAATTTGGCTGATGAAAAAAAAAATGAAAGGTTTTATTTTTGGCAGATCCTGGGTCCCGTTACAAAGGCGACTAAGCCAGATTTGTTTAATTGCATTTTAATTTTTTTTAAAAAAAAGTTGAGAATTTAATCGTTCGCCATAAGATTCTTGAAGAAAACAATGTAGATTATTGGGACAAATAATTTATCCAGTATTTTTTTCCCTATGAATAAACAATTTGCTTCAATAATCAACATTATTTCCTTTGTGAATCTTCTCAATTATCATTGTAAAGTTGAAGATATTTTCTGAATATTCATCGCTCCAGTTGATAAAATAAACACAACTCAAAACAAGCAAGTCAACACAAACAAGTTGAAAAAAGGGGATAAATGGAAAGATCCCTGTTCCTCAAACTCGCTACGTGCTCACAACACACGATAATGGTTTAAAGTTTTCGCTATCTGCTAACGGGGGTAATAAAATTACCCCCGTTTTCCAAGAAAGACGTTGCGTTGCAAGGGGGTATTTTTACTCCCCCAGGGCCCCCCTCCGACTTTCTGTGGGAAAGGATGGTTTGTGTTTTTTTTCTCGTAGCCTCCACTCCAAGAACAAAATCCGAATCACTATTGTCCAGCTTCTGCAAAACTTATCTGTGATTTTTATCAAAGAAGGAGATAGGACCTTTCAGGTTTTATGACCGAAGAAGAAAGGCAGGGTGGACGATCGGAGCAGCAGTAGAGGGTCCTTGTTTGAAACTTGAGACAATTATTTTCAGGACCTCCTACACTTTGCATTCGAAACATTTTCCGAGAAGTGGTAGTACGTTTTCTCAGTACTGAGTATTTGCCAGATGTTTGAGGAATTTCTTGGACTGGCCATTGGGGCAAAAAGCAGATAAGACACTAAATTTATTGCTGCTACGTCACTTAGACAGGGCCGTCTTAGACTCTGGTTTTTTGGCAGTATAGTATTTCATTCTGTGTTGAATGTTGATTTTTTTTACCGCTCTCTCTTAGTGGATTTTGACGCGTTTTATGTGATTCGTGAATTCCCGTTTATAGGTAAGAAATTAACAAAAATTCATTCTCAATCAATGTCAATTCTTAATTTAGTTGTATTTTCCTAAAAATATAAATTTCTTTTTAATGTGCTATTTTTATAAATATTTTATTTAAAGCAGATGTTCAGAGAGTAGTTGTTTTATTTTTGTAATCAATCAATCACGAATCGTTTTTTTTTCTCTTAGAATTTTAGATCTTTGAGTATGATAAATTAACTCTATTTTATTGTTTTGACAATTTTTTTTTGTATAGTTGTTTTAAACAAATTAAGTTTGTTTAAAACAAATAACTGTTACATAATTTAAAAATTCGGTCTCTTTTGCTTTTGATTGCTTTGTAATTTACTTTTATTCTTAAGAAATTGTCTATACATACTTGATTGATCTTTACTATCACATCATTTTATAATTTAATATTCTAGAAAAGGGAAAAAAAGATTCCGTTTGGAAAAAAATTGACTTTTTTTATACTTAAAAGAGTTTAGAAAAAAAATCAAAGGCGGCATTTTAATGATTTGCATCATATGAAAAAAACATACCACACGGCCCTGATAACATCATGAGTTAATTGCAGGACAAAAAAATTGCAGAAGCAGCCGTCTTTATATTAAAAGTGCTATTAACTTTAAAATTTTCAATGGCAGCACCCAATTTTATAATTAAGAAATATTAAGAATCCTCATAAACCCTAAATCTTAGTTTTTGTTACATTTGGCTGAATATTTGACGAGTTATTCAATCGAATCACTTAGTGACCTTTGGTTTACCATTTCTAAAATGACGGCCGTAGTCTGTGGGTTTATTGAAGGGAGAAATATAAACGTTTATTTAAAAATGTTTAGGGAGGGGTCCTGGGATGTATAGTCAATGAGGATGAAGCCCTGACGTTATTTTTAGAATATTTTATAATCTTTTTTAAAATTCGAAACATTTTTTAATAGAAAAGAAGGTATTGACATGGTAGTCCTCCCAAAGTGTCCCGTCTGTCTGTCCTTACTTCGGTGACGAAATCTGTTCTATCCATCAGATCTTAAGAATCATTTTTGTCATCGAAAGATAGGACAGCAGGGACCTAACTTCATACTTTTTGTTCTTCTGTTTGTACGTCCATACGGATATCTGTCATCTTGTCATGTCGACGAACGCGACCCATTAAAGTAGCATTGGAATTTAATTTTTAGTCATTTAAATTACTGTTGCCACATCAGCAATATCACGAAAAACCTTATTTGAAATGTTAAAGATTATTAATTTTTTCTTTGTAAAACGATTTGGAATGGCGTTATAAAAAATATACCACAATGTGATTTTTTTAAATGTTTATTATATTTGTTTACTAAGAAAGTGGTTCACAGTGTTACTTTTTTTTGCTTAAAGAGCTAATTGGTATTAATTTACAATTAAATTCCTTTAATTATCAGTGCAATTTGGAGTTATTTCATGTTTATCATTGCCAAATGTTCTGGATATATCAGGTTTTTTCAAATATTATAGTTATTGATAGTTATTTAATTACAAGAATCTCGTGTAATTTAAGGTGAGATTTTCAAAGCATTGCCAAAGATCACGGAAAGGATGCTACAGGATGTGACTCGTTAGTAGAATATGGGACACTCTGGGGACGGAAGTGACGTCATCAGGGAAGGAGTTGGGTGCTCTCTAGTGGCTCGGAAGTCACATGACCGGAAGTGGCGTGGGAGTCGTGTGCGCTCTAAGTGTTCGATGGAGTTGAGTTGTTTTTTTTGGGCTAAAAGTTGAGTTGTAGGGTGGCTGATTTGTTTTGCGTGACGTAGTTAGGAAATATAATAGTTTCGGAATGGCAACGGGTCGGTTATAGTAAAAGAGTTTCGGAATGGCAACGGATCGGTTATAGTAAAAGAACAGTTATTAGAAGTTGATTACGGTTATGACGTAAGTGGGGTTGAGTTGTTTTTTGGCTACAAGTTGAGTTGTAGGTGTGCTGATTTAAGGTGTTTTGCGTGACGTATAGTCTTACTGTAGGAAGTATAATAGTTTAGGAATGGCAACGGTCTTTAATAGGTTATGGTAAAAGAACAGTTATTAGTAGTTGTTGATTCGGAATACTTTTTTCTAACAGTAATAAGGGAAAGTTTAGTGTAACATTTTAGAAAAGTCTTGTTATAATAAAAATTGTACCGTAGTCATTTCTTTGTTTTAGTAATTATAGTCTTAAAAATATAACTTTTTTTTTTCAAAAATAATAATAAATATTACTAATATTTTTCTTCATCTGTAAATATTATATATATAAGTTTCATAATTTCGAAACTTAAGTTTTTTTCTTTTAACTTTTAATATTAAGTTTATTTTAAATGCACTTAAAGTTTTTTTTTACTTTTAAAGTTTATTTTTTAAAAATATTTTTATCTTATTTTCAAAGCAGTAATAAAATACACAATTTTAAGAGACATCAACAATTATTAACACCAAAATGCATATGTACATGGAATAAATACTAACATAACATTTCTTCTGAAGATGCAAACATATTTTTTCACATCATGTAAAAATGATGGTACATTAATCAAGGAGAAAAAATCTTTAATCAGAATCAAATTCACAAAATATACAGCATATTCTCTTCAACAAATTTCCGTGCAAATTCAATATAGTCAATCTCATGCATAGCTGAATCAAAAAACATATCTACAAGTTCTTTAGGTGTATGACATGCACAGGGTATCGCATCACGTCCATAGCAAGGGGCCAATTCTTTCATTTTTTTAGTGAAGTAAATTCAAGAAAACACTTACGCAGTGATTCCTGCTATTATTTTAAGTTGGTTATATGTTGGTTCATTTTATTCTTAACATATGAAATATGGTTTATAATAATTTCAATTGTAAAATTGTTCTCTTATAGTAAGCAGTTATCCTGTTTAAATGGATTTCAAATCGTTGGTGCTATTCTAATCAGTAAAGTTCTTATGTATAAAAATGTAGCTATTTTTACAAATTGCACTAGGTGATTTATTACGTTTAACTGTACTTCAAATCGTCAATATTATTTTATAGCTAGCGTGGTAAAAAATAAAACTAGTTAGCCCCTTCGGTAAAATGTTTTTCTAAAATTATTATATTTAGAAATTTTTGCTGTTCAACTATTATTTTAAATGATTTACTTTTGTGTTAAAAGTATTTTTTTTTAAATACTTTGGTTAAAATATTTCGACAAACGGTCTAGAGTTAAAAGATTATTATCAAGACAATAGTAATAGTTTTGTTTCATGTTTCTTATATTTAATGCTGAAACTTAGATTTTTTCAGCTGTTTAAGGTGAATTTTATATTTAAATGTATTAAAAGTAAAATTTTACTCTCTATTTCGCGTCTACATTGTGAATTTTAAGGTCTGAATAAGTATGTAATGATATTGCAATACCTTGCTTATGGAGAAGTAGTTAGGTGATTCACATAGTTTTCATTAAACTAGTTAAATTATTTTAAAGTGGAATGGTTATTTCGCAAATTATTGTCACAGAAATTTAGTATGCTCTAATTTTCAAATCGCGTTTTTTCTATAATATAATATTACAAAAATCTGATCTTATATCACAGTACCCCCTCGTAAAAAAAAACTTTGTATTCATACAGGTTTAAAGAAAATAGTTCGGAAAAAATTTCCTTGTAATAGCTGATAACAGTCTATGAAATGAAATTTCACTATATAATCAGGAAAAAATCTTAATTACAATTACTTTTAAATAGATGGTAACTATTAAAGTAAAAGTCCTATCAATCTTGAAAAGGTAGTAACACTTTCAAATCAAAAAATCCTCGAAAAGAATGCTAACATCCTTTACGCAAGTAAACACACAGAGGTTCATTGTCAATAAACAGAATTCCCGATAAGAAAGATTCTGATAAGGTTAGACTAACTTCATACATTGCTAGAAAAGTTACTCGGATTTACCAGAGTACTAAATTTCAACTTTATTTTAACGAGTATTGTAATGAAAAGTTTTGACTAAAACTATTCAAAGTATTTGAATTATAAAAGGGAATTTAATTTTTTTTCTTTTTCCATGCTAAATAGTGATTACAGAATGATTCATAGAAAATAATACTTAATCAAAGATAAGACGACAGGATGTAAAATTTATCAAATAAATAATATATTAGATTTAATTCTTAAAGATTAATTGATTTTTAAAACGAAAAAATTACAAGTAAACAAATCGATTTTAATATTAGCACCGCAAAACATCGAAAAAATGCAATGACTTTCTTATTCTTATGATAACGCAGCTATAAGATAAAGTCCATAGATAAAACGATCTGATGAATAAACAGGACTCACAATCCCGTGAAAGCTGTAATATAGGCGATAAGACTCGATACAGCAAATACTCTATAAAAACCACCCTATAGATTTTTAATTAATACACTTTAATTTATAAAAATGTAGAATTTCTAAAGGATTTACTTTTATAATAATTACAAGAGTTAGTTTATATCAACCAAACTTCAGTGTTTTACATTTTTTTTATTGTTGTAAACCAAGTCTGAGTTTTACTAAGACTATTTTTTTTTTTTAAAAAAAATCTTGTAAGACTACCTTTTTAAATTTCAACTCTCACTCAATCATATATCTTAAGACTTATTCAGTCATTTTTCTTAAGAGTTATAAAAAAAAAATACTAACAAAAACTTAGTTTCAATTTAAAATTCAAATGGTTACCATAAAAGATGATAACATTTTTATCAAATAATACTGTGGAATAAACCTCAGTTTAAAATCCATTTATTAAATAAATTTAAGTAAAATCGAGTTACTCGAATGTAGTTTGTTTTATATTTGGCTACATTATCAATGGTTCTATGTAATGTTTAACTAATACTCAAAATATTCAGGAATACATCAGGTTTAATGTAAAAATAATACACCAACGCGTAGATTATAGGCTTATATGTATAAATTTTGGTTGGAGTTCAAAAACAACTTTGAAAGAAATTGAGTAGTTTTATCAAATATTTTTGATTGAAACTCTAAAAAATTGGATATATTCTTTGAAATAATAAAATAGTAGTAAGAAAACGTGTAAAACTTTATTTTAACGTCTTTTGGTATGACATTAATGGTAGGAATATATCTGAAATACATAATGAATTGTGTAGTTATATATTAGTTGAACCCATATGTTTAATTATATATGACTAAGTCTCAAGTTTTAAAAATATATAGTGGATGATCGGAGGATTGAATCGAAACTTCGATATTGCGATTAAATGGATGATTGAATAGAAATTGCTTCTCGTATCTTCGATACGAGCAAGTGGAAGTCATTGGATCAGCATGTTTATTGAAGATGGAAAACACTTAGAATTTACTTGTAGCTACGGCAAATCTCCCTATTTTTTACGGAGATATATTTAAACCTTTCCTATCAAATTTTTTAAATGTCAGTTGGAATAATACTTGTTTTCAAAGTTTGACTTCTAATGTATGTGGAGCCTATTGTATTTACTTTTTATTTAAACGTAGTCAAGGACATTCTCTGTATTGTATAATTAATGAATTAAATCAATGTAAAAAAAAATGATTTTAGAATTTATCAATTTGTTAAGAAACATTTTGGTGTAAGAATGCTCTTTCGAAAATAAAAATATATTATTTTAATAAACACTGTGTTTATACTTTATTACATTGTGTGTTTGTACTTTTTTATTCATTGTCTACATAAAAAATATTTGATTATAATATTTAATTAAAAACAAAACTAAAATAAAAAAAATTATAATTTTTTCTTTAAAAACTTTTACTAAAAATAAAATTTAAGAAAAAGTTCAAACTTTTATTTCGAAAAACTTTTCAAGTTAAAATACTTTAAGTGTTATTAAACTTAAAACTAAAATACAGTAAATTAATTTTTAAATTTTTTCTTTCTGAAAAAAGTTTTTTAAATTTTTTCTTTCTGCAAAAAGTTTTTTTAAAAAAAAAATTCAAGTTAAAAAATATTTTTCTTATTATTTAAAAAAAAATATTTCATTATTTGTACAAACATATTTTTAAATACCTTTAAAGAAAATTTCATGAAAAAAAATACAGTAAATTAATTTTTAAATTTTTTCTTTCTGAAAAAAGTTTCTTTAAAAAATTCAAGTTGAAAAATATTTTACTTTTAATTTTTATTTTCGAAAGAGCATTCTTACACCAAAATGTTTCTTAACAAATTGATAAATTCTAAAATCATTTTTTTTACATTGATTTAATTCATTAATTATACAATACAGAGAATGTCCTTGACTACGTTTAAATAAAAAGTAAATACAATAGGCTCCACATACATTAGAAGTCAAACTTTGAAAACAAGTATTATTCCAACTGACATTTAAAAAATTTGATAGGAAAGGTTTAAATATATCTCCGTAAAAAATAGGGAGATTTGCCGTAGCTACAAGTAAATTCTAAGTGTTTTCCATCTTCAATAAACATGCTGATCCAATGACTTCCACTTGCTCGTATCGAAGATACGAGAAGCAATTTCTATTCAATCATCCATTTAATCGTAATATCGAAGTTTCGATTCAATCCTCCGATCATCCACTATATATTTTTAAAACTTGAGACTTAGTCATATATAATTAAACATATGGGTTCAACTAATATATAACTACACAATTCATTATGTATTTCAGATATATTCCTACCATTAATGTCATACCAAAAGACGTTAAAATAAAGTTTTACACGTTTTCTTACTACTATTTTATTATTTCAAAGAATATATCCAATTTTTTAGAGTTTCAATCAAAAATATTTGATAAAACTACTCAATTTCTTTCAAAGTTGTTTTTGAACTCCAACCAAAATTTATACATATAAGCCTATAATCTACGCGTTGGTGTATTATTTTTACATTAAACCTGATGTATTCCTGAATATTTTGAGTATTAGTTAAACATTACATAGAACCATTGATAATGTAGCCAAATATAAAACAAACTACATTCGAGTAACTCGATTTTACTTAAATTTATTTAATAAATGGATTTTAAACTGAGGTTTATTCCACAGTATTATTTGATAAAAATGTTATCATCTTTTATGGTAACCATTTGAATTTTAAATTGAAACTAAGTTTTTGTTAGTATTTTTTTTTATAACTCTTAAGAAAAATGACTGAATAAGTCTTAAGATATATGATTGAGTGAGAGTTGAAATTTAAAAAGGTAGTCTTACAAGATTTTTTTTAAAAAAAAAAAATAGTCTTAGTAAAACTCAGACTTGGTTTACAACAATAAAAAAAATGTAAAACACTGAAGTTTGGTTGATATAAACTAACTCTTGTAATTATTATAAAAGTAAATCCTTTAGAAATTCTACATTTTTATAAATTAAAGTGTATTAATTAAAAATCTATAGGGTGGTTTTTATAGAGTATTTGCTGTATCGAGTCTTATCGCCTATATTACAGCTTTCACGGGATTGTGAGTCCTGTTTATTCATCAGATCGTTTTATCTATGGACTTTATCTTATAGCTGCGTTATCATAAGAATAAGAAAGTCATTGCATTTTTTCGATGTTTTGCGGTGCTAATATTAAAATCGATTTGTTTACTTGTAATTTTTTCGTTTTAAAAATCAATTAATCTTTAAGAATTAAATCTAATATATTATTTATTTGATAAATTTTACATCCTGTAGTCTTATCTTTGATTAAGTATTATTTTCTATGAATCATTCTGTAATCACTATTTAGCATGGAAAAAGAAAAAAAATTAAATTCCCTTTTATAATTCAAATACTTTGAATAGTTTTAGTCAAAACTTTTCATTACAATACTCGTTAAAATAAAGTTGAAATTTAGTACTCTGGTAAATCCGAGTAACTTTTCTAGCAATGTATGAAGTTAGTCTAACCTTATCAGAATCTTTCTTATCGGGAATTCTGTTTATTGACAATGAACCTCTGTGTGTTTACTTGCGTAAAGGATGTTAGCATTCTTTTCGAGGATTTTTTGATTTGAAAGTGTTACTACCTTTTCAAGATTGATAGGACTTTTACTTTAATAGTTACCATCTATTTAAAAGTAATTGTAATTAAGATTTTTTCCTGATTATATAGTGAAATTTCATTTCATAGACTGTTATCAGCTATTACAAGGGAATTTTTTCCGAACTATTTTCTTTAAACCTGTATGAATACAAAGTTTTTTTTTACGAGGGGGTACTGTGATATAAGATCAGATTTTTGTAATATTATATTATAGAAAAAACGCGATTTGAAAATTAGAGCATACTAAATTTCTGTGACAATAATTTGCGAAATAACCATTCCACTTTAAAATAATTTAACTAGTTTAATGAAAACTATGTGAATCACCTAACTACTTCTCCATAAGCAAGGTATTGCAATATCATTACATACTTATTCAGACCTTAAAATTCACAATGTAGACGCGAAATAGAGAGTAAAATTTTACTTTTAATACATTTAAATATAAAATTCACCTTAAACAGCTGAAAAAAATCTAAGTTTCAGCATTAAATATAAGAAACATGAAACAAAACTATTACTATTGTCTTGATAATAATCTTTTAACTCTAGACCGTTTGTCGAAATATTTTAACCAAAGTATTTAAAAAAAAATACTTTTAACACAAAAGTAAATCATTTAAAATAATAGTTGAACAGCAAAAATTTCTAAATATAATAATTTTAGAAAAACATTTTACCGAAGGGGCTAACTAGTTTTATTTTTTACCACGCTAGCTATAAAATAATATTGACGATTTGAAGTACAGTTAAACGTAATAAATCACCTAGTGCAATTTGTAAAAATAGCTACATTTTTATACATAAGAACTTTACTGATTAGAATAGCACCAACGATTTGAAATCCATTTAAACAGGATAACTGCTTACTATAAGAGAACAATTTTACAATTGAAATTATTATAAACCATATTTCATATGTTAAGAATAAAATGAACCAACATATAACCAACTTAAAATAATAGCAGGAATCACTGCGTAAGTGTTTTCTTGAATTTACTTCACTAAAAAAATGAAAGAATTGGCCCCTTGCTATGGACGTGATGCGATACCCTGTGCATGTCATACACCTAAAGAACTTGTAGATATGTTTTTTGATTCAGCTATGCATGAGATTGACTATATTGAATTTGCACGGAAATTTGTTGAAGAGAATATGCTGTATATTTTGTGAATTTGATTCTGATTAAAGATTTTTTCTCCTTGATTAATGTACCATCATTTTTACATGATGTGAAAAAATATGTTTGCATCTTCAGAAGAAATGTTATGTTAGTATTTATTCCATGTACATATGCATTTTGGTGTTAATAATTGTTGATGTCTCTTAAAATTGTGTATTTTATTACTGCTTTAAAAAAGAGATAAAAATATTTTTAAAAAATAAACTTTAAAAGTAAAAAAAAACTTTAAGTGCATTTAAAATAAACTTAATATTAAAAGTTAAAAGAAAAAAACTTAAGTTTCGAAATTATGAAACTTATATATATAATATTTACAGATGAAGAAAAATATTAGTAATATTTATTATTATTTTTGAAAAAAAAAAGTTATATTTTTAAGACTATAATTACTAAAACAAAGAAATGACTACGGTACAATTTTTATTATAACAAGACTTTTCTAAAATGTTACACTAAACTTTCCCTTATTACTGTTAGAAAAAAGTATTCCGAATCAACAACTACTAATAACTGTTCTTTTACCATAACCTATTAAAGACCGTTGCCATTCCTAAACTATTATACTTCCTACAGTAAGACTATACGTCACGCAAAACACCTTAAATCAGCACACCTACAACTCAACTTGTAGCCAAAAAACAACTCAACCCCACTTACGTCATAACCGTAATCAACTTCTAATAACTGTTCTTTTACTATAACCGATCCGTTGCCATTCCGAAACTCTTTTACTATAACCGACCCGTTGCCATTCCGAAACTATTATATTTCCTAACTACGTCACGCAAAACAAATCAGCCACCCTACAACTCAACTTTTAGCCCAAAAAAAACAACTCAACTCCATCGAACACTTAGAGCGCACACGACTCCCACGCCACTTCCGGTCATGTGACTTCCGAGCCACTAGAGAGCACCCAACTCCTTCCCTGATGACGTCACTTCCGTCCCCAGAGTGTCCCATATTCTACTCTCGTTCAATTTTACATAATTATTCTTCAAACTGCAAATAAATTTAGCAAACTATAAAGATTATTTATTTAATTTGCGGAAGAAAAAATTTAATTATAGTGGCCAATTTTTAGAGTTGAAGATTCAAATTGTAACTGAATGCTGGGTTAGGCTATATTTGTTCTGAAGTTATAAATCTTGTGCGGAAGTGGTTATAGGTGGCAGTTAATGTTATTATAATACCCTTGCGTTTCGACGAGAATTTCATTCTAGTACTTAAGCAACTGCGCATGTAGGCTTTTTGATTCTTTAAGAACTTCTCGAGCAACATTCAAGAACATGTGTCGTTTGGTGGCAGAGTACTGAAAGTTTAATGTGCCAATCACTCAGTCCGACGCTATTTCAGAGGCCTTGAAAAGTTGCAAAAAACACGTCAAGATTTCCCGGCTCCAAAGGTGTGCAATGTAGAAAGCTTCTTTCAGAACGAATGTACAGATTAGTGGCAGGAGTAAGGCTTGTAATAAAGAGACCAGTGTCTAATTTACAAGAGCAACCGAATGAACAAATTGACAAACTGCCACTAGCAATACAAAAGGTTCCTGCACATGTTTTTGAAGACCATAAACCCGCGTTTGTTTGTATCTTGCTGACCTTATTATTGCCTTTAAAACTGCTAATACGACATATTCATTATACATTGGGGTTTCTACTTTTGCATTAGTATGCCATTAGTTTTAACAAACATAAAGATTGCTACGCCAACAATTAAAAGTACGGAACTTGATTTAAGGGGTCATAGTCTTAAAAATGTGCAAAGAAGGTACTACAAAGCATAGTTTGATCTTTCATGCAATTTTTAACCACTCAATATAAAAGTATAATTTTTTTATATGCAATTCTATAAGATTTACTTATTATATAACAAATTTTAAAATTTATGAAACTTCAGCCAAAACTAAAATAAATGATAACAAACATTAGACTATTGGAACACATTGGGATTAGGCTTGCGCGCGAAATTTTGAGGTCAAAATTGAAGAAATGACAAAGAAAATGATTTTATATTGTACAAATATGTACAAACAAAGACTTATACCTAATTTCTAAACTAAATTTTAATTAGTAATTATTTTCAGAGCTTTTTTCTTAAATTTTTATTAATTTTTTTTAGAAAAAAGCTCTTAACATAAATTCTAATTAAAATTGAGCTCAGAATTTAGGTACAAGTCTTTGTTTGTACATATTTGTACAATATAAAGTCATTTTCTTGCTCATTTCTTCAATTTTGACCTCAAAATTTGGCACGCAAGCCTAATCCCAATGTGTTCAAATAGTTTTATGTTTGTTATCATTTATTTTAGTTTTGGCTGAAGTTTCATAAATTTTAAAATTTGTTATATAATAAATAAATTTTATAAAGTTACATATAAAAAATCTACTTATATGTTGAGTAGTTAAAAAATTACATCAAAGATCACCTTCTTTGCAGATTTTTAATACTTCTATGACCCCTTAAGAAAAATACTGTTTATGTGCCGTAGCTAAACTAGTATTCCGAAGTTTACAGGGATGACTTTAAAGCAGTTCATAGCGGTATCAAATCTCGGTAATAGGGTATTTGACTAAATCGGGAAACTGCCCAAAAAATTTATATAAACATAGTATAGGACCTAGAAAACACATATTCATTGGTTTTTATTCAAAAAATTGCTCAAATATTATTTAAATTAAGTTTTAAAATCGCGATTTTCCAATGCTCGGTCACGTGATTGCAAACGCTACGCTGATTGGTCTGACGTCACCTGGCATTAAACCGCCCCTCATACTATTCGAATTTAGTCATCCGAAACTTTTTAGCTCTCTTTTAAGTCTAAAATGTATGTTCTTTTAATAAGTATTTCTTTCATTGCGATTTTAATGCTTAAAAATATTTAAATAAATAAAATTAAAGGATTCACAAAAACGGGTAGCTCAAATTTGTCGATAATCAATGCTTATGAATATGATTGTAGGGCATTTGTTTTTTAAATCTTCTTCGGATTTCTGTTCTGTTAAGTTCCAAAATATTACAACTTCCAACAAAATAATAACCAATTTTAAACGGATTATAAGGAAGCTATTAATATTTTTAATGAAAAGGTCCTAAAAGTGTAAATAACATTATACTAAACAACGGAAAGTGTTATAATGCTAATGTTAATGTTGTAATGGTAACTAGTTTCATATCTTTATCCTTGCCCATAGATGGCGCCCCGAACTTTTTTTCTTGTACTAATCTAGAAAATTAGAAATTTATCCAAGCAATTTTGTTTACAAAAAGTTGTTTCTGCGTTCTAGTTAAAAGAAAAACATTATAAAAAATTTAGTTTTTGAAACCTGCATCAGTTTTCCCCTAATTTTGATTTCATTGAACTTCAAGTATCTTTTTTTCTATCTACATTAAAATATATTGTAAATATATAGTAAAACTTCGTATTAAACGCAATTGAATAAATTATCTCAAAACTCAACTTGAATAAATCATCTATTAAAAAATTATGAATTAAATTTAAAACAGCTTAAGTTGTTTGTGAATGATCTTATTTTCGATGTTTTCAAGCGGTAGGCCGTTTAGTCCAGTGAATTCGAACTTAAAGCCCAAATACAGGGCCTTAGTAACGAAATCACCAAATATTTACAATGCAAATTGCGCGGCACAGTAGCGATAGTTACTTATTAAAAGAAGCCGAAATATTTTCCGTGTCCGTACTTGATCAAAATGTGTATATCAAATTCAATGTAGCAATAAAGTACCTATTTCACCAAAAAATAACATTAGAAGGTAACACAAATCCGCAAATGAACGACTTATAATAAAAAGTTACCGACGTTTAAAATTGTAATTATAATAAAAAAAATTACATATGCGTGCCACAAAGTAATCATTTTTAAATTGGTTTTATTTAATTTTAAGGCTAGATACTTTGGCAAATAGAGATTGTTTAAATAAAATTACATGAAAAAAAAACATTAAGTATAAAATTAGGTCACTTCATATGAATTAAAAAAAAACTATTTAACTGCGGCCCTATAATTTTTTTATATACATTTTTCTTAGGATGTGTATTAGTTCAGATTGCGTTTTTTTATGTATATATCTCTCATTTTATAAGCCATTATTTTTTGGTTTACAAGCGCTCTGGTGCCATTTTTCTTGAAAGTCAACCGAATTCCTTAAGGGAATTAACAGATGTAAGTAGCGGATTATGAAATTAAAAAGTCGCGAACCACTATTAGTAGCTAACTGCTAGATGTTAAAAACAAAAAACAAAAGCCCATTAAAGCACCTCTACTCACTCTTTTAATAATAAATCAAAGGAAAATGGAGTTAACAAATACAACTAACAGTGTCCGCTACGGATTCTTCCGCATGTCGAAAACGTTTCAAGCCAGGTGACGTCACACCCTTCAAATTCTGCCGGAGATCGTTTTGGGGGCGTGGCTTATAATTAAATTTCAATTGCGTTTTTCTCCGTTTCTAGGCGGTATTTTTAAAAAAGAAAAAATACGGGTCTAATATTTTTTGCCTAGGAATATTTTAAACCAATAAATTTTTTTTAGTCAAATACCCTATTATAAATAGAAATATAATGTATTAGTACGAGCAAACCATAAAAGAAATCGTTTCCTGAAAGATCGTAATATTTACAAAATAAATATAATTTATTAAACAAATAAAAAAAATTAAATGAAAGAGACATAACCAAACAACACAATTTTTTTCCCTCCAGAACATCGTCTCGCAAAAGAGTACCGGAACCAGTTTTCGTTAGTCTAAACCTGATTGCAATCGAATAATCTTTATCTTGTGATTGAGAAAGCTTGCCGTGCTCCACTCCCCAGAAAGAGAAACGTATCCCCTTTTTTAAATCGCCAGACGTATCATTTGGCGAAAATTTGTAACGCCACCTGGCGAGTCAGAATCAAAATAAAGTTGGCTGATAAATCCTCTCCGGGCTGTAAGGAGCCTAGTGGTCCGGACCTTGGACTTGAAATCGAAAGGTTGAGAGTTCGGGCCCCGGTTGCCACTGAAGACTTACCGAGTATACGCGGAGTACGTGCTCGTAAAATCTGTTGGGTCCGAAAGTCCTGTGGTCGGTCATTGCGCAGTTCACCATGGGTACAGGTTCCTGGAGAAAATTTCCCTCCCCTTCAGGGACATGTCTAAATTGTGGAGGTGGAGACAGATGTTGCCATCTGTCGACAGATGGCGGCATCAGTCATATATGTTTGTGTGTGTCTTGTGTTTGTCCTACTTGACGATGGTTTATAAGGGGGTCCTTGCGACCAGCCACACAAGCCTGAAAATATATGTAAACCAATCCAATCCTCTTAAATGACAACGAGCTTATAATAGGGGTAGAGCGGCTAATGGCAACCATACCGTGGAACCAACATGCAGAGAATTCTTCCTAGGGTCACGTGATTGCATCTCCTACTACGAGCAGGCTGTGTATGTATTTTGCTATGGCAATCGGTATAGGAAATTTTCGTGATATTCGCAGCAGCTAAATTATTGCAAAAATGGTTGTTTCTTGTTGTGCTTTTAACTGCAACGAAGTTCATAAGAAAGGAGGAAGTATTATATATATAATTTTTCAAAGCTTGATTTGGCTCATTTTTCACAAAATTAGTTGAATGAAGTGAACAGTGTGTTCCTAAGTTTTCTTACACACAACACATTTGTATATATTTTTTACAAATATGCATAAAAATATCCTAGCCGTTAATAAATTAAAGGGGAGTGTTTATCAAATGACCTAATTAATCAGTAGGTCTAACGCAACATTAATCCAACCAAAAAAACATTCCAAAACAAACACAAAATGATTTGAAATTCGGCGCTATTTTTTCAAAAAGCGCCAAACGGCACGATAACTTGCCAAGTATATTTCCCTTTCTCATAGTCACGTGGTAAACCGCGTGACTGTATGAGAAATTATATCTAGGTGCCACCGGCTCCGTAGTAGAAACCTTCCCTAGGCCGCTCTACCCCTATTATAAGCTCGTTGTTAAATGATGATTAGACCTGAGTCGAAGGTTCTGTCTGAGTAGGCATCATGAACAACTCTAAGCGACATCGTACGCAGCGACGGGACTTTGGAAAAAATTTTGTTGATGTGCATGTCCACTCTGCCCGGAAACTTTTAAGCTGAACTGAATAATATCACTCAGTGTATCAGTAACAAATAAGAAATAATTTTATTAATTATATTAAGAATTTTTCTTGAGTAAATCTGCCCTATCTTATCTTAGATTTCTATTCCTTCTTTTTCAAAAACCGGTTAAAGCCCTCTTATATTTAAAAATATATAGATATTAGTCTCTAGTTCTTTTTTGTCAGTTTATTTTTTCTACGCAATCGGTTTAATAGAAATTATATAGTGAATGGGAATATTTCTTATAATGCCACATTCTCCATACTGCAATTTCATTATTTGTTTTGTTTCCTTTCCGTTCTACTTGAAACAAGCTCATTGGTTTCTTATAACATCGTGCCTTCCAAACTTGTGTTTTCATTGGTTGTCTTGTTTTAGTACTAGGTGAAGCGGGAAACAAGCCCATTGCAGGCGAGACTATTGACACACAAAATGACAATGACAGTTTGAAAATACGACGCAGCATGTTGCCATTAGCCCTCGTGTAGTTCAACTAGTTCTAGTGCAACAATTATTCAAAAAACTACTTAAACTCATTGACACACATACAAAAAAAAATCTTAAAAAGCTCCAAAAATTATGGCTATAACTCTAAAATGTCAGTAATCCTATAACCAAAAAATTCATGAGGCGATCCAAACATATCTATTAAATCTGAAAAGCAGTTTAAAAAAAAAAAGATGCTATGCCTGTGTTTATGACAGCAAAACGCTTGATTTTGATTGAGATGTGTAAAAACCAAGCAAAAAACTTTGTTTATATGGTAGTCATTTTTTCTATATTTAACAAATTTGATAATAAAATATAAAATTTTTATAAATGACACAATGTTACACACAATTTGTATTGAATATTTTTAATCAAAAATTAGTCTATATACACATACTATACACTAATTATTATTTTAGCTTCTTAATAAGTATCTCTGCTCCCTTGAAGCGTTTTTTAGACAAGTAAGTCTTGCAACCAGCCAGTTCTTCTTTAATTCTCTCCACAACAGATGGTATTTCAGTTTCCAACAGGCTATAAAATTAAAACAAAATGAATTATTATATATTATATCCAGTTTTGACAGCATTATAATTCTTTATTAAAATGTTTTCTTAAGAAACTAATTGTAAAATAAATCATTTGACCCATTTCAGGGAGTGTTTATACACCAAAATTCATCTCTTGTCTCATACTACAAAATAATAGATATTAAGGATTTCACACTGTATAAGTGTTACTAATATATTGAATATTGGTACATTTACAGCTAATAACGTAAAAAGTAATAAACGATTTTGAAGAATAACACTCTGGTCTCATCTTGCAAAGCACTGATATTGCAACTTCCTGTGTTTTCAAATAGACCCAGCTTGCAACTTCAACACAGAATGATTAAAGAATAAAAAAAAAGCATTTTCCCCCAAACTAAGCATTTCTTTTCTCCCAAAAATAAGAGTTTTAGAAAACTTTTGAAGCATTAAAAAGCCTGAGCATAGAAGTTATATTTTTCTGCCTAATTTTTCTGAAGTATTATATCATCTATTCGTAAAAAAATAATTGCAATGAATAATTAATAAAATTTCAAATTTTATAAGATTTATAAGTTATTCTTCAACACATCATGTACAAGACTCAAATAAGATTGTTATCTTTTTTATAGCCTTAATGGTGTTTTTTTATTTTTTAAAATACCTATTATCTCTAAACAGTTAACATAAACGTTAATAAGCATCATTAGGCATTCTTAAACTTACCTGACCAATAAAAATGCTCCTCTATTGCATTCCATCCAAGATTTGAAGACTAACTTTGGAACAGTATTAATTAAAACATCACTGAATGTTACTGAAATAAAATAGTCAAATTAAAGTTATTTAATAATAAGTATTTGTTATAGAATAAGTAAAACATATTTATGATGGTCCAGTTAGACAGGAGTTTAATGGAACATTAATAATTTGAATGCATGATTATTACTTCTTATATTTGTAACTTTACCAGGGTAAAGAAATGTGTTTATTAAACTACAAATTAATAAAAATGTATTGTATTTTACAGATTGCAGTCGACACCCTTTCAACTGTATAGAATGGGACTGAGGACAAGGAGTCTCTGTGACAAAACTACACATTTAACTTTCTAATGCATACTGTTGCCATATGACAACAAGTAACATAATCCACTTTATTCTATTACAATCCATTTTGAAGCTTTAGTTACTAATAGCCCTCATAGATGACAGTAGTAAAAGGGTATTCAAAATTAAAGAGTGAAGTTATTAACTGTTGTGAAATTAGGTCTTTGGCAGTATAAGTATTCGAAGTACCAACAATATTAGTACTAAATACAAATAAATTGTTTTGAAAAAATTATTATAGTTCAAGAGGGCTATTTTAAAATATATTTAGTAGTTTTCTAATCAAAATTGGAATTTTTTAGTCGGTTTTTGCCACATGGCAAACATTTGAAAAATTGGAATTATTTAAATTCAAATGCAGTTATTTTTTTTCAGTATTTTTCCCATAATGTATGAGTATTAAAGATACAAATATATTTTTTCGGGATGAAAAAAAAAATCATGCACTACAGGGTAAAACTTACCATCCCCTTCTTTTAGTCGATCCTTGTCATGAATTATGAGCTGCTTAAACAGGAAATTTGACCCTGAATGCTCCACTGCGTGTGTATTCTTATTATCTATTGTGTAGGGTTCAACAACCAATTCTGATATTGCTCGGAAAGCCTCTGTTTTGTCACCTATATGAAAAATAGAAACAATATTGCTGGTATAGTGTGTCCCCTTTTTATAACATAAAAGAAGGTAACAAACAAGAAGTTCTTAAAGAACTAAAATAGCCTACTTTCCTGTTACTTAAATGCTTACTAAAATTCTTATCATGAAAAAACTGGGTTCGTAACAGTAAGTGACATCAACAACCGTTTTTCTACCTTAAATTCTAAAATAAATTTCACTAAACACAGCATCTAAATAAACACAGCATCTTTCACTAAACACAGCTTTATTTGCAGTTATAAATAAGTATTTAATTTTTCGTAGAACAAAAACCAAAAAACTACTCCTCAATAAACATTTACTTGCTAAATTCGGCTAGTTTCATTTATTTTATTTCGAAAATTAAATAATTATAACTTAAATCGTTTGCAAAAATTTATATTTCAAAGAATAAATATGTAATATTTTTCTCTTTTGAATAGAATGAAAACATGGCTTACCTACATACAGAATCTTGAAGTGAAATATAATTGACGTCATTTCAAACTGATCGATGTCTCAAAAATAAATTTATTTTAATTTATTGTCTAAAAGAATAAAAGTTTCTAGCGCGATTGTTGCTATGGCAATGGTGATTTAATTCTAATAAAAATGGCTTCCTATGCTTTTTGAATGAGCATTAAACGATGCAGTTTTTTAAATAATTGAAGTACTTAGAATTCGAATTCTTTTATGAAATTTTCAATGTATTCTCATTTCGATGCGCTGAATTTTTTGACGTATCTCACTTGTCCGTAGCATTTGTAGTTAAATTCAGAGATTTAAATGACTCGAAATTGAATTTCAATGCTAATTCAATGGGAAATTCGTCGTCAAATAGTTGATTTATGTCCGTCCTATCGTACAGACAGACGGACTAAAAGTATGAAAGTTGGGTGCCTGAGGTTATACCTTTCTAATAAAAAAAGAATTTTTAAGATCGGATATATAGAACCGATTTTGGAAGGGGGGTACGGACAGACGGACGGACATCGACCGCATGTCAATACCTACTTTTTTATTTTTTTTTAATTCTTCGAATTTAAAAAAAAAAGAAAAGTAGGCTAAAAATATTAAATATTCCACTCACATTTTCAAGTAAAAACTAGGGTTCACAATTTTTTGACACAAAAATTAAGGTTTTTTTTAAGAAAATTTCTATGATTTTTAAGAACAGAAGAGCTTTCAATGCGGCTTTAACAGATGTTGTTTGTTAACGAAAATAAGAATGATACTTAGAAAACAAATTCTTTAGTAAAAATATTTTTATTTTATAAATATACACCGAAAATTTAACTAAACATGTAGTTAACATGCATTTACATTAAAAAATTTAGTTTGTGTAGCAATCAGGATACGATAAATTTTAAAATTTACATAAAAATCAATAGCATACAAGTAAAAGATTATTTTAATACAGAAAGAAATTTTCAACTTTACCAAAATTTAAGGGATTTTTTAAACTTTTTTTTAAGGAGTATTAAGGTTTTTTTAGGATTGTACTAACCCTGAAAAACATAGTATTAAGAAATATACCATTGGATTTTGTAGTCACTAAATGTTTGAAAATATACTTATGCTTTGAAAATAGTAAATAACTCACCAATTGTGTGCTGTAGAATTACTAAGGTAAACAGACAAAAAGCATTATCTGTGTACTGGTTTTGTATGTTTTCTTTAATCAGCTCCAACAGTGGTTGTGCGATGACAGCTTTTAATTCGGACTGACGAATTTCGGGATCCTTTTTACTGCGAAAAGATGCACAGGTTTTATTTATTCGATACAAAGTACTTTAAAATAATACCTTGAACCTTCTATTGTGTGATTTTTTTTCTTCAAAAAATTTATTTTGATCTGATGGTCACACATTAAGAGAAAAATAAATTTAAAAAACTCTCTTTGCGGTGGAGCTTAATTATTTAGGTTTTAAAACAATGGCATAGGCTTTGACTTAGCATTGAGAAGGATGTATTAAATTTGGGGAAATTGAATTATTTTAATTGTGTAATTAGATTTTTTCATTCTAAAACATTAAATTATATTTCAATGAATGACAAATTTCTCAAGTTTAAAAACTTCAACAATATTTTGAAGTCATAAAGTGGATTAAAAAGTATGTTTCTAAAATGCAATAGTATGATGCCCTAGATAGCTAATAATACTTCATAAATTAATGTTGTATAATTCTTTTGACAATATCTTACTTATGCAGATTTAAAACAAACAAATTGAAAATATGTAGACTACAATCAAACTTAAATTAGTATAAATATTATTTGAAGGAAAATTGGTGAGGAATATCCAAGAAGAAAATGTTTTATAACTTACTAGAATTTTTTTAAAAATTAAATTAACTTTCGAAGTTTAATTCTAAACTGAACATTTAAAAAAAGGTATCCTTCGACATAACAGATAATCACAAAAAAGGAATTATACCTAGTTTCATTTCCATCTCCTGCTTTTAAAATGTTGATGACATCAGGATGAATATAATGAGAATCTCTTGGATTTAAAAGGTATATTAATACCTTCTTGCCATGAACATTTTGAGACAACTGCAAAAGTTCTTTCTTCAATTCCTATAAAATAAGATACAAAAAATAATACATAAAAAGCTAAGGTTTGAAAGAAAATTTTGAATAAAAAAAATTAAACTAACCCCGATAATTTTTTGGGCTAAGAATTTGGTGTCATCCACACAATCAAATAAAGATAACAGAACCATATGTCCATGTTCTTCCATGGCTATCTTCACGACAAAAGTTTTCATGGCTTTAATAATTGCTTTACGATCCTGAAATGAAATTTTTATATTAATTAAAACTAATTTAGAATTAAGTACAGTCAAGATAGAAGGGAGGAAAAAGTGTAAACATGCAAGAAGTTCAAAGGAAATAAAATCCTGTTGCACCAAGATTTTTGATTCACTCAGATAAAATAATTATTTGAAAAAAAAAAAGAAAAATAAGAATTTAATAGACAAATGTTACTAGTAAGATCTTTATATTATCAAAACCAAACTATACACACATACAAATTTTTTAAAAATTTCATAATCAGGTTTCCACTCCAAGAGATAACTAATGTTGTTAAAAATGTAAACTACAAATTAAAATTTGGGCACAAGTAATATTTGATTACCAGGCTAATTATTAGGTTAACAATTTTAATAAATGTATATTGTATTTCATTTACATTATACTCATGCATTCATACATTATACTCATAAAATTTGAAAAAATGTGAAATAAAGCTAGAATCAAACTTAGATCTATTTTAGAATTTGTGCAGAACAAAGTAATATTTTACTTTTCAGTCCAAAATCAGTTTAGAATTATTATTTTTATTTGCAAAATAGGCTAGAAGCTCGATAAAAAGTACCTTTAATGTACCAAACCAAACACATTGCATAGCCACCCTGGAACCATCCTTGGTGTGCAATATTACTGGAACCGATTCTCTCAACGCTTCAATAATTTCCGATTTTGAGGTTGGATCACAATGCTGCATAAACTGCCACAAAACGTTATGAACAATACTGTGCTTTACAACAGACCTAAAGAAGGAAAGAATAAAATTTTTATTTTGAAAATATATAAGGCAATTCATTGCGGCTTCTTAACAGTTATAGAACAAAAAATATAACAGCATTATTAGAAACTAACATATCATTGTCGCCGCCCCAGCTAGTAAAGTGGTTTCGACTCTAGCTTGCCAAGCAATTAGGCCCGGGTTCGAATCCTAGGTAAGGCATGGATATTTGTGTTGCCCTGAGTTCATGCAGAGAACAAGCTCATTAAATCTGTGGGTCCAAAAGTCCCGTGGTCGGTCATAGCGCACTTTACCATGGGTGCAGGTCCCCTGGAGAAAAATTGTCCCTCCCCTCCAGTGACATGCCTAAACTGAGGAGAAGGCGCCGTCCCGGAGTAGAAGTCAGACATCCACCCTCCCATGGGTACTCAAAAGCCTTGTGCCAATGGATGCTACTGGAACCCTTTTGCCTTCCAGGCTACGACTTGGAGACACATGACAACAACAACAGATCATTAAAAGGCAGCAGTTTATTTCAACATGCTGAGTTCTACCCGTCTGCTTCTTACGTTTGTTTTGATTTTAAAGGATCTTTACTTTAGAGGCTTTATGATTTTCTCAATGGTAGTAATGAAACATGCCATAACTTGATATACGCATGGACAAAAATGTACATACAAAAATTAATGAATTTCACTTTCCGGTTTAACAGAATTTTTGTTTAACTGGCTCACCCTTGGTTTCATTTGAGCTAGAGGGTGTCAGCTGAATATTCATATATTTTAAAATCAAAATTTTAAAATAATAAGAAAGTGAACTAAATTGTTTATAAATTAAAAAACTTAAACAATTAATTCAGGGTTTCACAATAAAAACTAAAGGGCCTATTAAGGCCTGAGAACCATATACAGTCGAACCCCGCTATAGTGAACCCGGGATATAGTGAACCCTCGCTTATAATGAACCTTTTTAGTGGTCCCTTCAAAACTCCTATTTAACTAATGTTATTTTGTATGGATATAGTGAACTACTTAGAAAATGGGAGTTTGGTTATAGTGAACTTAAATTTCCTTTCCTTATTATTTTTTGGTTCAGTTCTCCATATTTTAATATTCACTATAAATGGCAAGTGGCAGCGAGAAAGCAATCTTTAACAATGTGTCATATTTCAACCTGTCCTTCAACTCTTATTGTACTCAAACTGGACCTGTTTAAAAGTAAACATAAATTCCCCCCCCCCCCCCCCCCCCCTCCCTCTGGGTTCTAGGAACCACCCTTTCTTTTCGAACCATTATTCATATTCCTCATCCCACCCATCCACACTTTCGTGGAAGGCTTGTCTCCATAATACGACAATACCCTTTCCTGGACGATTTGTCACGGCTTGTACGACAATACGCACTGGTGTTGCAACTTCTCCTCAAGCCATTCTTCTTCCCAGCTACACATTCTTTCTTTTCAACTACCCCTTGAAAACTGGGGATAAGTGGAACTGTCCAATTGTCCAATTCACATGCACTTATCAGTTACTCTTATTTCCTTATGAACCCTAATCTTAAAGTAAGTAATTGAGAACATTTCAAAAATTAATTAATATTTTTTTAAAAATTTATTAAATAAATTATTTATTCAATTAATTCAAGGTATGCAAAATCATAATTATTCTTATAAAAGCATATAAAAATATAGCAATATATAAATATATTGTATAATACTTTATTCCATAAAAATTGGATAGAGTGAACCCTCGGATATAGTGAACCAATTATTGGTTCCATAGAGGGTTCACTATAGCGGGGTTCCACTGTACAATCAAAAGAAAATAGAAGGCTAACAATAGATCCTCACTATTAAATGTAAAAATTTGCTGTATATTTACTTGCTTAATGAATTAATCGAGGAACTAATATTTTACATTATTTATTTAGTGACATTGTATGAAGATTGAATCAGGCACTTACTTGTCTAAGACCTTTAAAAGTTCCTCTTTCATGTGTTTGATAACTGTGTCTTTCTTTTCTGGGTCTTTCTCGAAAAGATCACTCAAAGTTTTAAACTCAGCCGTCTAAAAAGAAAAAGAGTCAATGGTGATTAGTTTGTTAACCACTTTCACATAAAAATAATCCTACATACAATTAATATACATACCTTGAAAAATTTATATGTAGGACCATAAAACTCTTGAGTTAATTCATGTCTCTGTGTGGCATTTGCAATTTCATTAAATGCAAATTCTACTACCTCTGCAGCTTCCTAAAAAATGAATACAATTCAGTAATACAAAACAAATGTGTTGACAAAATACCTGGGCATGAGCAAAATAATACTTTATCTTACACACAGATATGCAATGACTTGGAACTGATAAAAAATTACTTTGTTCCGTAAAAATATAAGCATTGTTATAGGAATATACTTGCAAAGTTTAATTTACAAAATACTTTTTTATTAATATTTGTAATTAAATTTGTGTGTAATAGGCCGAAGTTAAAGCATTTATTTGAAGTTATGTAAAACATGGAATCAACATACATGTAAAGGAAAAGGTTAGGGTTTATCAATATAAAACATTAGACATTTAAAAGAAGTATTTTCACTACAAAAAAAATATATTTAAGACAACAAAGTTTCAAGTAAGTAATTGTTAGTTACCTAAACTTATACATGAACACTAGAGTTACATGAAAAAAAAATAGCATCTTTCTTAATTTAAACTTACAGTATGTCGTATCAACTTGATGACTTTGCCATGAAACTCTTTTATTATGGTTTCCTTCTGTTCTTTATTTCTATAAAATTAATATCATTAGATTACGCTAAATATCACTTTTATAAAGCATACAACATAGCAAAAAAGGGGCAACAAGCCAAACAATAAAAAAAAAAATAGAACAGCAGTGCAGAGCTTTGTAACCAGTGTGAAGTAATTGAACTAAGGTTTCAGAAACATGCCTGTTTTGAATGAAGGGGATCTCATCTAATATTTCTAACAACATTGTCACTCTTTATTTTTTGTTCAAATGAAAGTGCATTATTAGAGTAAAATTTCCTAACTGTTCTGACGTTAAACATCATATTAACTACTGTTTTAAAAAAATAATCCTTAGACATACTTCACTCCATAGTTGATTCATTTTGTTAATTTAAAATTCATTTGTAAAATAGTCAATTTAACTTAACCCTAAAATTACGAGTCAGGGTAGATAGTTAACCCCAGCAAAGTTTGTATGTCAATGGTAAAGCTGGTCAGTGATATTATTGACTTCTACTTAAATTAAATCTTTACAAACTAAACTTTAATAAAATCGATTTGCTCCATCAATGCAATCTAATGAAAGAAACTCATGCAATTAATGTATCAAATTACTGCTTTCAGAACAATTTTACAAGAAAAATACAAGGGCCCATATTTAACCCCGGTTGTAGTTCAAAGGTAAAAATATAGGTTTGTATTTTTAGGATTAAACTAAACTTACAAGTACAGCTAATCGACTTAATTCAATTACATTTTGCTTTTAGAGCCCACAAGGGAAAATGTGGTGTCGCTGGATCGAAGGATAAAATTTTCTTGTGGCATTAAAAACATTATAATTGATTTGTGTGTGGGAACTATTGCAGTTTTTCAAAATTACTTTATTTAAGAACCAAGTACACCACTGAAGAAAATAGAGAGTTCAGGATTTCAATAGAATCAAAGACTGGGCAAGATACAATACAGTCCCACCTCATTATTGGGCTTACTGTAGAATAATATGAACTATTTTGGCACCCTTTTGAATTCATGTTACAGAGGTTCAACTGTAATAATTTAATCTTAATTTCATTGCATGATGAATATAATGAAGTTATAAAAGTATTTACCCATATTTCAGCATCTTTAACACACAGAATTTACCATATTTAGATTTGGTCAAGGGTAGAATTTCATCTGAAAATATCAAATAAAATGTAGAAACAATTAGGCTTCAAAGTAGTCACATAATTTAAATTTATCACATAAAATCCCATTAGTCTACATAAATGTAACAAACCTTAAATACAAAGCATGCTGAATGCCAAAAATTAATTTTACTTTCTACAATGTATGAAAATTAATAATGACTGTTATTCAAATAAAGAGGAGAAGAAATAATTGTTATTGTGTTATATTAAAATATGATAACATGAAAAGTTAGTACAGTTCCATTTAATATAGATTTGTTTGACTTCACTTGTAATTTTTTTTAAAATTTAAATTCTCAAAAGAAAAAAAAATCATAATATGAGTTAGCTTACTCGTTAAAAAATATTTTGTACTGTTCCTTAATGAAATGATACTACATGAAACCATTTTCTCTATTTTCACTCGATATCAAAGGATTGAGTTTAAACATGTTATTTTGCCAAATTAAAACTTTGTTTCCAGGTTCAAGTTTAAGTCAATTTTAATCAACACAAGTTCTTACTCTTAAGTTCCTCAAAGAGACTGGTTCTATGACTTTCCGTCCCTTCAGATATAATGCATTCCAGAACTCTGACAGTATCATGAGCAAATGTAAACTGCAAAACAAATTGGTATAGTATTATTAGGATAGTAACAGAAGTATGAAACTTAAAACTGTAGCCAGTGTGATAAAATAAATGCAAGAAAAAAATGCTGTGACAAGATTTTTAAAAAAGCTAAATAATAAAAAAATTAATACTATATTACCTCTTTTACACGTCCTTTTAATAGCTCACAAGCTTGCTTTAACAATTGGGATTTCTTTTCTTCTTTGCAATCTTCTCTAAAAATGAAAAATAAACAAAAAAAAATATTTTTTAAGGTTTTAAAAAAAAATATTTAAATCATTCTACTTGAAGTTAAAAATTACGAGGAACAAGAGACTTATTGTAAGCTCTTTTATGAGGCTAAAAAAACATGCAGCTAAAAAGTTACCATACATAACATAACCAGTAACAGAGGAGGTGGACTACCACAATAACCCAATATCTCTTTTTAAAAGTCATTGCATAACCACATTACATTAGCTTGTAGAAAAATGAGCACACATATGAAGGATATTGTCACAAATATCATATTCCCCAAAGTATAACCAAGATATAGGGAGGGGTTACAGATTGAAGATACATTTCCTTCTTAAATGCATCATACAAAATAAGTTTTACATGCTGTGGGACACACAATTTGGTTAAAGTATAACATCATTCTCACTGCATGATATTAAAATGTAATCTCCTAAAATTATTTTAAATTTTATATCAACAGCAGATATTTTTAAAAAGTTATGTGTGTTGCTAGAAAAGTGGACTATCAAACAACAAATTTATATGTGTGTATCCCCCAGAGGGTTAAGTAACTATTACAACTTACCTTCGAAGTTCTTCCCATAACCTTTTCAGATTCTTTCCAACTTCAAACTGTTCTTTTTGTCCTTTCTGTTCTTTGTGAATCATTTTCCATTCTTTTCCTGTTCTGTGTTCTATTTTCTTCTTTTTGTCACCTTTGACAAACTTTTTCTCTTTACCTTCTTGTTGCTGATCAGAACCTTCAGTCTTGTTCTTCTTTTTATTTAAAATTTTCCACTCTTTCCTCTTCATGTTGTTTGGTTTGGCTTTCTTTGGACTGGAACCATCCGGAGCCTCATTCTTTCTTTTCAAGTTAGGTTTAGAATCTGTTCCTGGAGTGTTAGCCATTGGCTTCTTCTTCCTGTTTTTCTTTGAAGGAATGGCAACATTTTCCTTTTCTGTTTTCATTGCCACATCTGAACTGGAGTGATTTTGTACCTTCTATGGGAATAAATAAAACAAAAAGTATTGGATAATGAAATTGAAAAGATTAAGAAGCAATTTTTCCAGAAAAAAAATGCTTTTTACAAAAAAACCTAGGTTTTGTTTTAGAGAAGCAGATTTTAAATGCATTTACAAGAATCTTGAATTAATGAACCAGAACTAACCTTTGACACCAAAACCTGCAGTCATAATAAATTTAATTACTTAAGAGTTTAGTTTTAATATAGATTGTAACTTTTTCTCTCTCTATTATTAATTTGTTTAAAGATGTTTTTGTTTTACACACATCAAATATAATTTGTAACTCAGTTTCTATGGCATTTACATCTGGTTTTGTCATTAAATCGAGAAGTTCTTTAATATTAGGTAAATCAAACTTGAAAAATAGGTTTATACAGAATTAAGAACTGTTTTAACTTTATCTCTAAACCTTGTGATTAATGTATCCACAACACTTTTAAATGTACTTCTATAGAAAGTTTTGAGATCCGATTATGTTTTAGCATTATTTCTTTCATCGTTTTTCTAGGGATTAATTCTTCTTCCGTGGTGTTTTCCATAGTCACTTTCTGCTTCAATCTCGAGTTGGTTTGCAAAACATTTCACGCTTTTGATTTGATCATCAATTAAGCAATTTGTGTCGTTGATTATTTCTTCTAGAACTTTAACAGAACTATCTGTTATGAGATTGCAGTAAATTAGGTTCAAATCAGGAGATTCAGCTGTTTCTATAAGAATTTTTATTTTAAACTTTACAGTTTTCATTAACATCACCGAAACAATGAAATCAAATAACAGAAACTCATGTTTTTTTTTAAAATCCAGATGATTTGCTTTTGGTTGTGTGGTTTAGTCCTTTATATACAAACTAATTTCATCTAGCAACTCTACAATGGCTTCTTAAAACATTCAGATCTTATGGAGTGAAAATAACACTAGTTATTTTACTTAAAGCTTGCCAGCATTAATATCTGTTAAACACACAACAAACATAAAAGTTAAAATCTGTTTAATATGGTAAGGGACACAGGTGCTAGTTTTCTTATAGGGTAAGTTTTCAACCAGGCTTTGTATTGGAAATGTGCTGTCTGGGGACGATAATTGACTGTTTGGTTTGTTAAGCCACATGTCATATGTCGCCCATAAAGAATATTATTTTAGAATGAGGTTCAGCTTTACTGTACGGTAACTATTGGCATGTATTTTTTTATTGGGCGATAAATAATATTTTGGGGCAAAATGTCTGACTTTGACTGATGATTCGAATTCCTTGACATCGCAACGATGACATGTTACAACAACCCTTTGCCTGTTATCATTATTTGCTTATTTTTGTTGGGTTTCTGTTCTGGAAAGTCGCCAGAGTACAGACTTTTGGCACGATTTTGGAAAGTTCGCCAATGGTTACAAAACAATAAATTTCTACAGAGATTGAGAAGGTTTTTATGGTTACATTCAAACCTAACTCTCCCTACCATGAATTACGGCTGTGATGAACGGACCAGGATTGATGGGCTAATCTAATTCTAATTTTTTAAATATGAGTTAAAAACATTTTTTTTTATGAAACACAAAACGCTGTATACCTGTTTCTTTGAAGATCCTTCAGAGTTTTTCCACAATTTTACTTTCTTCGGTTTATCAACAGTATTCATGCTGCTGATTTTTAAAAAACCTAAAATGAAATACAGTAATGTGCATGTGTTAAACCAATTTGAGCAACATCAAACGTGAGCACTATATCATTAAGATTAGAAACGGAAGTAGTTTATTAAACTTCAACTTCTTAATTTCTTTAACTTTACATCTTAATTTCTTAAACTTTACAACGTCAAGATACCTTAAATTAACACCAAACGAACACTCGTTTTTCAGTGAGTATCAACTAAACACGTAGGCTATTTTTTATACCAAAGGAAAGGGAAAATTAAAATGAAAATTAATAAAATAAACGTGCGCTTACTTTAAAATATTTATATGAAAGAGAGATGTTGAATTCACTTGATAGTTTATATAAATAATGAACTTTTTATATGGACCGCTAACACGTTGTTTTGGAAACAAGTTTGTTTATTTTTTAAAAGATGAGTTGAGTGCCAGATTTGCTGATAAAGTACGATTTGGTTTGGTTATCAAACATCTACTAGTGGGACACTGACTACCAACCACAACACTACTATAGTTCAATTAAATGAACAAATTTCAAACAAGAATAGTGCTATGTTATAATTGGTTTGTTTACAACACTTTGTCAAAAAAAACACAATGAAATCGCAGTTCGAAGTGCGTGACGTTTAAAAAAAAACAACGAGCTTGTTTCAAGTAGAAAGGAAAGAAAATAAAACAACCAATGAAATCGCAAAATGGAAAGCGTGAAATATTAAAAAATAATCCTATTATCTCAGTTCCTCGAGTAACGCGCGCCACTAAATTTATATATAATTGTTTGTTTTTAGTTTAGGGACCATGGTCCCTAAACTAAAAACAAACAATTATATATTAATTTAATAACTTTTTATATGGACCGCTAACACGTTGTTTTGGAAACAAGTTTGTTTATTTTTTAAAAGATGAAATGAAAATGAATCTTTCATTCCTGCATTCCCTTCGATCTGTTCTCCAATTTTGTTAGAGTTACGTTATAATTATCTCATTTCCGTAAGTAACGCGCGCCACTAATTTAATTTCCAATTGGTTTGTTTTAGTTTAGGGACCATCTTTCATTCCTGCATTTCTTTCAATCGGTTCTCAGATTGATGCTCTGTTCCCACGTGACATTGGTTCACCAATCGAGGCAGACGAAAAAATTATTTTTAATAATATTACTTTAATTATTATGAAAACTCAGCAGTGTTAATGCAAATAATACCTTATACACAGTTAATGCGCTTAAAATTAGATTGAAATGAGGTTGGTTCAAGCTGTTATGTAACTCGCCGGTTTTCACTTTATCGCAAGCGAGTTCTGTGATGGTTAGAGTTTGGACCTACTGAGGGATTATTATCGATGAGCATCGTACACTTAAAGAACATTGCAATAACTACTAAATTAGCTTTTAATTACTTCTATTGTGAAACTCATGCTAAAATGAAGTTTTTGTGAAAAAATCTGATTGGTTTTCATATCATAAGAAACACTTCATTTCAGAAAGAGGGGAGATTATTAGCTGCCACAGCGTTGGCATTATTAATACCTTAACATATTTTACAGACCTTTGTGTAACGTTACTTTCGCAACACAATAAATTGCGGCACTATCTTGAATAATCAAAGACTAGCAGCTACCTGAAACAAACACCAAAAGACAGAGAACTAAACTGATCCTATTACACCCGGACCCCTTTTTTCTCCGAAGACATTAGCTAATGGCTACTTAGTCTTTGGACAATGGCAATGTAAATTCAGTGTCGGTCTATTCCTATGAACAAATTATTTAACCAAGATAAGTTTTCATTTTCTTTTCATGTACTTTTTTTTAATCTATAACTATGCAATTTTTTTTTCAAATTTCAGAAACAAAGAGTATTAAAATTAACTTTTTCTTTGAAGGGGGTGGAGGGTGCAACAACGTGACGTACTTTTAGGGGGAGGCGTTCGAACAAACATAATGCATTGTTTCAGGGGGAGGGGTCAAAAAAGTCTAAAATTTGGGTGACGCCTGTTATGTACGTCCCGCAGACAGTTAGTATTAAAACAAAATTTTAATTAAAAAAAAAGAAATTTAGTGTTATATATTTTAAAACGGCTTCAAAAGTACACAAAAATGTCTGCATATATTATTAAGAAATTATTTAAGGATAAATTTTAAAAAAAATTATTTAAAAAAATTAACAATATACTAATTTAAACTTTTTTTTTGCTTGTTATTTATAATTTCATCACTTTTTTTCTATATTTCAAACAGTAGATGGCAGCACCAAAACTGCAGAACTATTTTGCAAAGATATTTAGCAGTAATAGTGTTTCGATATAGATGACGCCACCAACGATCGGAAAATATTACGTATTGAAATTTCAATCCTGACGTCACTATTGACTCAGTCCGTTTTCCGAAATATGATTGACTCAGTCACTCACCGTGCGTAAAAGTAAACAACCCCTCGTGTAAATTTCAGTCTGCCTGCACTTTCAGACAGACGGTATGCGAGCGCACTTTTCAAACATGTCTGCTATCGCCTTGTGTTTCGTTTTTACTGTGATTTCTGGCATCCGTGGATTTAACGTGGATACCAAATTTCCTATTACGTTCAAGAGCAAGATTGGGAACTATTTTGGATATAGTGTGGCACTGCATCGTAATCGGGATGGACCCTTGTAAGTAAACTTTTTGATATTATTAAATAAATAATATTAGTATTTGCAACTTGTTGCAACTGTTTTCATCACCTTGATTTCTTGTACGGTGCTAGTAAAATCATTAAAGTTCTTCTTAGTTATAGAAGTCATATTTTAATTTATAATCTTCTGTCAAAAGGCAAACCCCAATAATCAATGGTCAATATATCTTTGTACGATCTATCTATGGACAATTTATATATTTTCTCTCTTTTGAACCCATAAATTTTCTTAGTCAAACCTTTTAATATGTTTGCATACATTCTGTAATTAGCTAAGCTAGCGTGTACTTTTGTAGCTGAGCTGCTAATTTTGCCTTTCACATAGTTTTACACCTGATCTTCAAACCGATTTTCAGCCGATTGATCATCTAGGTCCCAAATCCACTTTTGACAAAAAAAAAATATCGAAAGAATTTAATCAACAATCCAACTAGAAAAAAAAAACTTATGATGCAAATCAAAGTGTTTTTAAATACAATTTACCACAGCTACACATATTAAATGAAAAAATCTTTGAATAAATGAAAAAAAATCTTTGAACAATAAGGTTTAACTCAAAACGCTACTCCTCTTATAGTTTAAATTTTTTTCAGATTTTAAAAAAAAGTTTTCTTTAACTGTTTCCCACAAAATTGGGCATGATGAAAAATAAAAAAATAAGAATAAAATAAATATAATAAAATATTTTTAAAAAGTTAAATGCTGTAAAATGTAAAAAAAATTAGATTTTTGATTTCTCAAATTTTTTATATCAGAAAGTTAATATGCCTTATTCTTAAATATTTAAAAAAAAAAAAAAAACTACGTTTATGTATTTCAGGGAAAAATATTTTGAACTCGTATCTTATTTTATTGAAAGGCCTTAAAGATTTCAATATCGTATGACCTAAAAAATGAAGCCGGGAAAATTGAAGGTAAATTCGTTCTTTATTGAAAGATTGAAGGACAACTTAGTAAATGCTTTTTACTTTTCGAAATAAAATTCAACTTTAAAACATAAAATAAACCTAAGATGAACTAAACAAAATATGCAAATGAAAACAAATATGCTTCTGATAATATTTAAGTACTATCTGGCAATATATTTTTAACGTAGTAAGCTGTAATGGCCAAATTTTTGAATTTTTAAAAGGTTTCATTAGTTCGAATTATCGTGCACTAGAGGTACACGAGGACTATTGTGACTTTTATTTCATTGTTTAATCGGTTTAATTGCAACTGTATCAAAATTTATTTATGCGTATATATGAATTTCCCGGATTCCGCCTATCTCCTAGCGCGAGGCCCTGTGCGAAGGCGCCTTTCACACAGTGGCGACTACAATCCTGATCATTTCCATTACTTTCGTCGCGTTCTATCAACATCCTTTATTTTAGGCTAGAAATAAAAATAAGGGGAACTTAACGCCTATAATAAACTTTTTGATGGTCTGATTTTTTTCGGTGAACCGGATTGCAAAACTAATTCTTCGAAAACTATATTTTTTTACATTATATTTTCTTGCTTATTATTTTCAAAATTTGAATGAAAAATGAAAATGCGACATATTTTAAAACTTGTATATAAATCCTGTAAAATTAAGAATACAGTAGAAGTTTTTATTTGTGAACCTGTGACGTCGATAATGAACTTTTTTGTCTGATTCTTTTTTGGTAAACCGGATTGCAAAAGTTATTCGTTGAAAGCTATTATTATTTTATTACTTTACAGTATCTTGTTTTTTTTTTTTCAAAGTTTGAATTGAAAACAAAAAAATGCGGCATAGTATTTCAAAACATATTTAATCGTGCCAAAATCAAGAAAACAATATTAGTTTTTTATTACACAAACGATTTGGTCTACCACCTGTAATACAATAATAAACATAATAAAAATCTACAACGCTAAGCCATATTTTGAAAACAGTGTTCCCCAAAATGAAGGTTTCATAAACGATTTCTTTTTATTAAGTGCCTATGAAAACTCCATAAATTGTGTGTATTGCTTGAGTTTTCGAGTGTATGTGTAATACATACGACAGGATGACTCCCTGCCTTGTTTGAACAAGTGCCATTGGCTTAGGTTCCGGAAACCAGTTTTCAGATAGCAACAAGAAGATTGATTCATTAAATCAGAGTGCATGATATACAATATAAACACTGATTCATTATCTCATAGACTGTGTATCAGAGCCACTCTTAAGGGTGTGCCAAAGGTGGGACATTGCACTGAAAAATGGACGTTTAACTTTTGCTGAAGGGAACGTTAATTTAGTGAAATTTGAGGTTTTGAGCGGTAAAAATACAGTAAAAAAATGCATACATAAATAAAGCGGTAAAAATATATTTAAAAATGAAATTTTTTTGTATTCTATAAAAAAACAAGCTCATTCTGTTTTTTTTTGTAATGTATAGTCCATTATAAAATTTGTTTTAATTCAAAATATCTTGCACATTTACAGCTGAATTTCTTTTTGTTAAACCTCTGAAATCTGCTTGATCTTCTATATACGTCTTTTTTAATATAAAATTAACAAATCAGCTGCTTCAATATTGATGTTTTGTTTTGGAAGGCTTGAACAGCTTGTAATAGAAATCGAGCTGTTAGAATTGAGAACAATTGCTTAAAAATACCAAGAAGGAAGTGGGGCTGAGGCGCCCAGTCGGTTAGGCGTACGCCTTGCATGCGAAAGGTCCCAGGTTATGGTCCGGGCATCGCCACACTGACTACTGACCTATAAACGGCCTGTGCAGCTCAAATATGTCTGACGAATAATTCCCCGTATAGAGGGATTGCACGTTAAATATGCTCCAAAGTCCCAAATGCTGCGTACAATGCGCCCTATTAACGATTGCATTGGGTGCCTACTCAGGTGTCGGCTCTACACTTGACTGGGGTTCTAAATTACGACGCCCATCGCCAATAGCCCTCGTGTAAGTGCGACGATAATTCAAACCTACCTACCTAAAAAGAAGTCATAAGTGAATTCTATTGAGGATCAAGTATGTGTTCCTCTCGAGCGAAAAGGTTATTTATGAGGGTTCTTTCAGATTTTATTGAATTTTGATTTTTTAGACAAAGGAAGAAATAAATATAAACTACATTAACGTTAAATCGGATCCTTATATATATATATATAACAAGATAACTAAACGACAAGATCAGTTTTTAAGTACATGTTTTCGCCGTTATTTTTTACTTAATAAATTAGGTATTTTACAGTATTGCATCTTAACTGATGCATTTTCTTGAGAAGGAGCGCCATGAGAATATTTGATTTAAAGAGAATACCTCATAATTAACCGCTTCCGCTCCGTGACTTACGTCAATTACGTCATGACGCATGCGTCAGATGAAATCTCAAGAAGCTCAAGAGGGTTAATAACTCGTTTGATTTATAAGAATCACTGTCTTGCAGATATCGGTTGAAAGCCTGAAAATTTTTGTCTCACAAGTAAAGTCTTTATTAAACTTAGGATAGGGGCTAAGGTATAATTTCAAATGATTTTCTTATAGTCTTAACATGAGTTATTATAAATTACTTAAAGTCTTACTTAAAATTTGAGTGATTAACAGTCAAATTATGAAAGATATCAAACAGAAATGAAATGCTTCAATATATTAAATTAAACTTTGCCATTATAAAAGTAGAGCTAAATACATTATATAAAATTTAAATTTATATAAAAGAAGAAATGTATGTGTACAAGTTTCATTTACTTAAATGTTTATTCATTTTAAAACTTCGAAAAACATTAAAATATTTTTTATGTAAATTTATCCGTATTTATCGAGGCCCAGTGGCTTAGGTAGTGCTTTGCATTGGCACGACACTGGTCCGGGGATCGAATCCTAGATTGTGCGAGGTTGACCCATCCATTCATCCCTTGAGTGGGTCGATAAAATGGGTACCAAGCATGCTTTGGAACTAAACACTAGGGGGTTCCGCTTGAGGCTGACCTTCTTACCGGGACATATGCCTAGCACGCCAGAGCCCTACACTCTTAAAACAAAAGAGTGAAATCCACTCCCACAGGAGAAGTGCATTTTCGACACTGGAAGAGTGAAAATTGACCCCTAAACCGCTCGTAATCACCCTATACAGCTCCTAATCGCCTAAAAATTGCTCGTTTGTTGTTAAATTGTTTTAGGTTTAACAAAACAAAAGAGTGAAATCCACTCCAATAAGGGAAGTGCATTTTGATTTTTCAACACCGAAAGGAGTGAAAAATAACTCAGACTGATTTAAAATCACTCGTTAGTTTTAAGAGTGTAGGTATCGAAAGCTGAAATGGGCACGGCAGGCTTTGGCCCCCAGTAATATGCTGTTGCGCAGAGGAGCTTAGTTTAGTTTATCCGTATTTACTTGACAAAATGTTTCGACCTAGCCTCTTGTCCAACAGTGGTGCTTCAGTTATACTCGTGAGAATGAACGAGTAGGAGAAAAGCTGGCGATTTATTAAAGTATAGAAAATAACTTCACATACGCGAGAAGCTTTATTGGAGCTAATTTCAATTAGACAATGGAGAGACAATGAGCCATTGAAGCTGCTGTCACAGCAAACATGGTACTAAATCCCAACTCTTCCAGTTAACTTTTCTTTTTCTGCGTTTTTGGAATCGTAGTGAAATCTGATAGGGGCACCAGGCAATTCTATTGGCAAGACAGCATGCTGCTTTTCTTTCTCAAAATATTGTGTTGATAATATAAGTTTATATGCAAATTTACAATAGATATAATTCGCGTCTAAAAAAGAAGAAATTATAAAAATAAGTAAAAACTCAGTTTAACACTTTCAGTCCCAATGATAATTTAGCATTTTTTAGCCTACTTTTCTTTTTTTTTTAATTCGAAGAATTAAAAAAAAATAAAAAAGTAGGTATTGACATGCGGTCGATGTCCGTCCGTCCGTCCGTCCGTCTGTCCGTCCGTCCGTCTGTCCGTACCCCCCTTCCAAAATCGGTTCTATCCATCCGATCTTAAAAATTCTTTTTTTGTTAGAAAGCTATGACCTCAGAGACCCGACTTTCATACTTTTTGTCCGTCTGTCTGTACGAACGGACGGACATAAATCTACTATTTGTCGACGAATTTCCCATTGAATTAGCATTGAAATTCAATTTCGAGTCATTTAAATCGCTGAATTTAACTACAAATGCTACGGAAAAGTGATATGCGTCAAAAAATTCAGCGTATCCAAATGAGAATATATTGAAAATTTCAGAAAAGAATTCGAATTCTAAGTACTTCAATTACTTAAAAAACTTTAACATTTAATGCTCATTTAAAAAGCATAGAAAGCCATTTTATTAGAAATAAATCACCATTGCCATGGCAACAATCGCTTGAGAAACTTTAAATCTTTTAGACAATGAATTAAAATAAATTTATTTTTGCGACATCGATCAGTTTGAAATGACGTCAAATATATTTCACTTCAAGATTCTGTATGTAGGTAAGCAATGTTTTCATTCTATTCAAAAGAGAAAAATATTACATATTTATTCTTTGAAATATAATTTTTTGCAAACGATTTAAGTAATAATTATTTAATTCTCGAAATAAAATAAATGAAGCTAGCTGAATTTAGCTGGTAAATGTTTAATATAGAATTAATGCTGTGTTTGGCGCCTTTTTACCTGTTAAACACAACTGTTGTTTGGAAGCAGGTTAAGTGACAGATTCTGTTACAAACCTACTTGTTTATTTACATTTATTATTTTAAGTGCATTTTGGAATAGTTTTATTGGGGTTTTTCTACGAAAAATTAAATATTTATTTATAACTGCAAATAAATCATGCGGACGATAAGTAATATTTATTTTATTGGTGATAGAAAATAAATGAAAATAATGGCTTTACGAAGTTGAAATTATAGCTAGATGCTGTGGTTAGTGAAATTTATTCTTTTGTATATAAATTTAATGTAGAAACGGTTGTTGATGTCACTTACTGTAACGATCCTAGTTTTTTCAAGATAAGAATTTTAGTAAGTATTTAAGTAACAGGAAAGTAGGCTATTTTAGTTCTTATAGAACTTCTTGTTTTTTATTCTTTTAGATTTTTTTTTCTGATCGTCTCTCCTATAGCCATTTATGATAACATAAAGCACATCATTCGATTCTTCAAACTTTTTTCGATTAGAAAATGTTTATTATTAATCACAATAGATGTTCCCTATTATTTAAAAAAATGATCTAAAAAATGATTATGCCAAATAGCATCACTGGGACTGAAAGGGTTAATTAATTTTTTTTCTGCTCTTAAGACATATTTTATAGCACTACTGGCGCCTTCTACTACCTCCTATATATTTCCCGGCGGCCTGGGCATTCGTCCCATTAAAGCGTTTCGGGTGTAAATGGAAATAACACAGAGACTTGCCTTCAAATATATCCCAGTATTCGGTAACAAAATGCCTGGGTATGACACTCTCCATTTTAACTGATTTATTGCGGTTTCTAATATTTGTTCAAAATATTCCCCTAAAATTTTATTTGAATTCAATAAACGTTGCTACCGTATAAGGTTAATTTTCTGCTTCAAAACCGAGGTTCCTGACCTTTTTAAGACTAGTAATAATCATCACGATTTCAGTGAATAGTTTTCTTTATTAAGTCCAAATTCCCATAGTTAAGCAGAATGTAACTTTTTCCAAAGATAACGAGGATCCGTCAGAAGTGACGTCATCTCTACAGGAAATACACGTTTCCGATTTGTCAGTTGTCTACTACAGTCCCACGCATAGTTTATTTCTCTACTAACCGAAATTCTTGCATCCGATCGAGTCGACATAATGATGCTTCACTAACATTCCAGTTTTACTTATCATCGCATAAGAATGCATAACCCCCATGGTGCCCCTTTGCTTTACCAGTTATTAGAATGACCTCCTACACTACACACCTTAACCCTCTAATACATACTGTTGCTGTTTAGCAACAAGTAACATAATCCACTTTATTCTATTAAATTATAGCTCCCTCTCGACAAATTTGTTTTTTCATCTATTACATTCCATTTTGAAGTTCTAGATGCATATAACCCTCATAGATGACAGTAGTAAAAATATATTCAAAATAAGAGTGAAGTTATTAACTGTTGTGAAATTACGTCTTTGGAAGTATTCAAAGTATAATAATATTAGTACCAAATTATACAAATAAATTGTTTTGAAAAATTTATTATAGTTAAAGAGGGTTATTTTAAAATATATTTAGTAGTTTTATCGAATCATTTGTATCAAATTTTTAATTTTGTAGTTGGTTTCTTCTTGCATCCGATCGAGTCGACATAATGATGCTTGACTTACATTCCAGTTGTACTTCTCATCGCATAAGAATGCATAACCCCCATGGTGCCCCTTTGCTTTGCCTGTTAGGATGACCTCCTACACTACAAACCTTAAATTACCTTGAGACCCTTGAATAAAGGCCGGAGAGTAGGGTGGGCTGAAAAATACTTTTTATTTCGAATCGCTATAGTGCGGAAAAGTTTATTATTGGTAAAAACATGAAATATGAACCAATTTTTTTTTTATTCATTTATCTTCCGTTCTCGCTATGCCATCAAAGTTGGCTAAAATTGTCAAAAACCGTAATTTTTTATAATTTTTTTAAGGCACGATAGATGTTTCTAAGTCATATTTTTAAGTAAGATGTTTAGCATGTCTATAAAACTTGTAAGATTACAATGTAGTAAACGGTAAAACTTTGAAATTTTGCAAAAACTACGACTTTCCCTCATTTTGTACTACGTAGCGTGGCCGGAGGATCTGGCACAAATGTATAATAATTATATATTTTACATACTTTTCGTAGTTAATTCCTGGCATAATACGCAATTAAAACATCTATCATGTTTAAAAAATATTAAAAAATTACGGTTTTTGACAATTTTTTGCCTGCTTTGATGGCATTGCGCGAACGGAAGATAAATGAATGAAAAATAATAATAATTGGTGCATTTTTCATGTCTTTACCAATGGGCAACTTTTCCGCACTACAGCGATTCAAAATAAAAAGTATTTTTCGGCCCATTCTACCGGGAAGTTGAGAGTTCAAATTGGTAAGGCGGTGCCTTTCATACATTCGAGCTCTTGGGCAGAGTTCGGTCTTTCACACTGTCCTTCTATAAACAGATTTTGCTCTTCATAACTCCAACGTAACTTCATGATTCTAATCATAATTAAAAAAAAAAAGTCTATCGTAATCCAACAGCAATTGAATAATTTTTGTGTTGGTTGAATAAACATCGCACTAGAACAATACGATGGTTATTGGCGACAGCCTAGTAGTTTTTTAAACTTTGTCAAGTGATGTACCCGATCGCATTATGTTTTCTTACTGTAGTCCATTAACAATTTTACATTTTAAAACTTGTGCTTCCAGATGTTTTTTCTTAAAAAAATGTTACCTAAAATAAGGGGACTGTTTAGCTCAGTCGGTTAGGCACTCGCCTAGCATGCGAAAGGTCCCAGGTTCGGATCCGGGCATCGCCAAAATAACTGCCGACCTATAAACGACCCGTGCAACCAAAAAATGTCCGACGAATAATACATACCCCGTGTAAGGGAATTTCGCCAGTAGCCCTCGCGTAGCTCTAGTGCGACAATAATTCAAACTTTACCTAAAATAATGGGGAACACTTACGGCCATATTCACCTGAGCTTCAATTCCAAATCGTTGTGGAAAACAAGCGGTGTGACAGGTTAGAGCAGTAGGATAACATTAGCACGTGGTTTGAGAGCTGTATAGGACAACATTAGCACGTGGCTTGGGAGCTGTAGGATAACAAACCGCGTGACATCACATGATTGTTCCCCATTCTGGCAATATTCTGGTCACTCTTATCCAGTAGTCAAAATCAACAGGCCGTATTAAAACGTTTCACTCGCTTCAGAGATCCGGAAAAAAGCCATGTTTTCGGATGATACATGTGTTTTTGATTGTAGATTATCTCGATCATCGTTCATAAAGACAAGATTAGAAAGGCGGGAAAATCGCACTCGTTCTTCAGACAAAATGTTCGAAACAAGCTTAAAAATAGTAAGAATATCAAAAGACAATGTTTCTAAATCTTGAGGCTGTTCAGGTAGCGTGAAGCTATAGTTGATGGAACTTGTCAACGCTTTGGAAGTCGTATTTAGTTAAGGATATTTGAAAGTTTATTGAAGAAATTACAACAAAAAAGTAATGCGCGTAATAATAACAGTATTAATAATAATAGCAAAAAAATGCCAATAACATACTGAAATTTTTATAAGAAACAACAGCATTGTGCAAAAATACTTTTTTTGTAAAGTATTCCCGGTATTCTGTATCGAATGCTTTTTTGCATATTTATCTTTCGCATAGTTTTGTGGTTCGTAAATTGTACACTGTGGATCTGCTGTATAATCCCATCAGCGAAAAACACTGGTATCACTAGCTCGAAGAACATAAAAAAAAAAAATCTTGAATCAAACACACACAATGACCGCTTTTATTTAGTTAGATAAGTTTGGTAAATTCAGGGTTCTCACCAAGTCACTATTCTCACTAAAAAATATTTTTTTTTTTTCAAAATTGACTAAATCAGTGAAATGTATCGCAATATTTTTGGTATTCGGGTTCAGGTTTTAGAAATCAAAATAAAAAAAAAAATGGTTCAACCAAATACAAAAAATACGGTGACGCATTTCACCACACAGCTGTTGCAGCTACTGGAAACCACTTTTTTGGTGAAACCTTGTGTCGAATTTTTAACGGTGCACAGAAGTAGTGGCGTTTAGAACATCAACGGGGGTTACTCATTTCTTGCAAAACCACAACGTTTTCAACAAAAGATGATTTCTTTTCCTCCTGAAGACGATCCCGATTTAGATTTTTTTTTTACCGCATCCTTCACATCTCGATGGAACTTTCGAATCGTCAAAACCGAGTCGGAAACCGCAGCTGTGAACTTTATGACGCATTGTGTGTCATACAAGATCGAGGGACAGGAAAACCCTCGCATACATCATACCGTTCCAACACTAGCATTCCTTTGTAGTGTCATGCGAATAAATAATAATACCTCGTCGACCATGAATGATGATTGAAGCGGCATTGAATTGGAGATAACGTAACTGAAACAGTAGAATGCAGTTTTGGTAAAGGGAATTAAAAAATAAACAGTTTTTAATGTTACGGTAAACGCGTGGTAGCGAACAACTGTATTATTGTACATTTTATTTATGAAATATGATGTATTGTTTAAAAATTATTCATCAAGTGTTTTTAATGCATGAACAATGAAATAATGATCGTGATATATGATGATAGCGAATAATAATCGTGATTTGGTATCACGTGTTCGCTTTTCTTACGATGCATTCAATGCATTTAAACAAGAAGTTCTAAAAGAACTAAAATAGCCTACTTTCCTGTTACTTAAATACTTACTAAAATTCTTATCTTGAAAAAACTAGGATCGTTACAGTAAGTGACATCAACAACCGTTTCTACATTAAATTTATATACAAAAGAATAAATTTCACTAACCACAGCATCCAGCTATAGTTTCAACATCGTAAAGCCATTATTTTCATCTATTTTCTATCGCCAATAAAATAAATATTACTTCTTATCGTCCGCATGATTTATTTGCAGTTTTTAATAAATATTTAATTTTTCGTAGAAAAAAACCCCTTAAAACTATTCCAAAATGCACTTAAAATAATAAATGTAAATAAATAAGTAGGTTTGTAACAGAATCTGTCACTTAACCTGCTTCCAAACAACAGTTGTGTTTAACAGGTAAAAAGGCGCCAAACACAGCATTAATTCTATATTAAACATTTACCAGCTAAATTCAGCTAGTTTCATTTATTTTATTTCGAGAATTAAATAATTATTACTTGAATCGTTTGCAAAAATTTATATTTCAAAGAATAAATATGTAATAGTTCTCGCTTTTAAATAGAATGAAAACATTTCGTACCAACATACGGAATCTCGAAGTGAAATATATATTTGACGTCATTTCAAACTGATCGATGTCGCAAAATAAATTTATTTTAATTCATTGTCTACAATAATTAAAGTTTCTCAAGCGATTGTTGCTATGGCAATGGTAATTTATTTCTAATAAAATGGCTTCCTATGCTTTTTAAATGAGCATTAAATTTTGAAGTTTTTTTTAAATAATTGAAGTACTTAGAATTCGAATTCTTTTCTGAAATTTTCAATATAGTATTCTTATTTGGATACGCTGAATTTTTTGACGTATATCACTTGTCCGTAGCATTTGTAGTTAAATTCAGCGATTTAAATGACTCGAAATTGAATTTCAATGCTAATTCAATGGGAAATTCGTCGACAAATAGTAGATTTATGTCCGTCCTATCGTACAGACAGACGGACAAAAAGTATGAAAGTTGGGTGTCTGAGGTTATACCTTTCTAATAAAAAAAGAATTTTTAAGATCGGATTGCTAGAACTGATTTTGGAAGGGGGGTACGGACGGACGGACAGACGGACGGACGGAATTCGACCGCATGTCAATACCTACTTTTTCATTTGTTTTTTTTAATTCTTCGAATTAAAAAAAAAGAAAAGTAGGCTAAAAAGCTAGTAGCCCTTTACTTAGTATTCAATTAAAGTTATTTAAAGTATTTAATAGTTTTTTTTAATTAAATTTAGTATTAATTAGAGGAGAATATTGATAAAAATTCAGTTGTAAATGATAAAAATGATTGGGTTAGAGCTATGCTTTTCTAATAGTTGTAGAAGCCAAGGCAAACTTTGAAATTTAACTTAAAAGTGCCATTGACTAACTCAAAAGTGCCATTTTGATGTATATTGTGATGATGCCATTTGATATGATGCCGGGGACTATAATGATATGGCGCCTGATGTAGACTGCGATAAATTTGCCGCCCCTGACATAGCATTCACCCATTTCGGGAAAAGGTATACACTCTTAAAGCAAAGGAGTAAAATCCATTCCAGTTGGAGAAGTGCATTTTCGACACTGGAAAAGAATAAATATTAACTCAGACTGAGTTAAAATCACTCGTTTGGAGTGATCCTGTCGGAGGTTTAACACACAAAGGATCCACTCCAAAAGGAGAAGTGCATTTTCCAGACTGGAGGAGTGAAAATTAATCAGACTAATATAAAATCGCTCGTTCGTTTTAAGAGTGTAGCTATTTAGTTACAAAATATGGTGGTATGTGCTGTTTAAAGTTATTTGAAAAACAATATAATTAGAAAATATAGAAATATAGAAAAAAAAAAAAGATTTTAATTTTCTGAAAACTGACGTAAAATGTGCCGCCCCCCAAAATTGGCCGCTCTAGGCTGCAGCCTACTTAGCCTATTTAGAAATTCGGCCTAGTGTAATGATTATGATGCCATTTGATATCTAAATTTACGCATATATAATTACGTAGTTGTTCTAATTATCTAAAAAATATCATTTTGTTTCGGTACACAAACTTCGCTGAGGTTCCAAAAATCCTTCTTTTCACACTCGAATTTAAAAAGAGATGTTTCAACACATCTCGCTTCATAGTTTACTTTACTTGCATTTCTGTTTTAACTCTACGGTTTCCACGTATTGTTGAGTCAACCACGGAAAAATGCCGCAATTGCCACTCGTGGTTTCAAGTATCAGCAACCGTTGGATAGAGTAACTAAATAAATTACATTGTTTATCAATCGATACATCCGATGAGTGGTTGATGAATATCTTTGAACTTAACGCTTGGGATTTTTTTTATCTTTGAAAAGTTGCGCCAAGAGATAATTGTCCGTTTAAAAAAATTTCATGCATTTTTATTATTTGCAGTACTGGACATAGGGTTGGGCGGTGCAGTAGATTTAGGCGTTTTATATTGTTTTAGTGTTACATGCCTATTGTTATTTATTTTAGTTTCGTTTTAAAGGTAAAATTGCAGTTACAGCCACTTCATTATATTGCAAATGGATGTCGCCCTTAACGGTCACTTGACTGTGGTTCTAAAATACGACGCCCGTCGCCAATAGCCCTTGTGTAGCTCTAATGCGACGATAATTCAAAACCTAACCTAATATTGCCAATGATTTATTTGGCAATAAAACATTATATTGAATAAACATCGATCTTAAGGTTAACTTTGGCCTAAGCTTTTCAAACTAATAATTATTCTATAAATACCCTCTTTGCACTCTTAAAACAAACGAGTGAAATCCACTCAGTAGGAGAAGTGTATTTTCGACACTGGAAAGGAGGGAATATTAACTCAGACTGAGTTAAAATCACTCGTTTGGAGTGATCCTGTCGGAGGTTTAACACACAAAGGATCCACTGCAAGAGGAGAAGTGCATTTTCCAGACTGGAGGAGTGAAAATTACTCAGACTGAGTAAAAATCGCTCGTTCGTTTTAAGAGTGTGCCTTTTCAATTAGATGCAACTCTGCTTTGACTTCTTTCAGTAAAAATTACTCAAGAAGAAAAGTCAATCAGGTTTTATAAGCTTTCCTACTCGTCGGTATCTCATCTGTTCAGTACAAGTCAGTTTTACTTTCTTGCATCACTTTTCATTTTATTTCATCCTCCCAATAAAGGTCACTAGCTCCGTTCGTGACTAGACTTTCATTCTACCTTAGAATGTACCCAGGTGCGAATACATCAAATCTGTGCCTCTGGGGTAAACAAGGGCAAGTCCATATTGAAAACTGCACAAGAGAAAACAATATACAGGGTGGTTAAAAAATAACGCTTGCTATTCGGTATTCGGAGAAGTCTGTAGCCTTAATGAATAGTCCAAATGCAAAAAACTTTGAGACACTTTCTAATCAAGAAGGGGGAAAAAGAATGGAATCATAAAAAACAAACTCGTCACTTTACCAGGGTTCTAAATTACGAGGCGTAACTGGATGAGTTGGCCGTAATTAGCCATAATTGGCTATGCCTCGTAATTTAGAACCTTGGTCAGGAGACGAGTTTGTTTTGTGATTATTCTTTTTTAGGATTCTATCTTTTTTATGATTCCATTCTTTTCCCCCCTTCTTCATAAGTAAAAAGTGTCTCAATTTTTGATGCATTTGGATTATTCATTCAAGCTACAGATCACTCCGAATAGCGAGCGTTATTTTATAACCACCCTGTAATTACAAGACATACTTTACGGACACGTTTCAGGTCTTAAATGGCATCAAAAAGACTGAATGAAAAAAATTATTTCTCGTGTCTGTATTGGTGAATCCATATCACTTGGGAACAGAGGACCAAACTCGGGAAGTTCAAGAATGAAAGGTAGACAGTCTTACAATATAACACCGTTTACAAAACCAGCGCCAACTAAACGTGGGTATTTAAAATGAATTCGAACTTGTAAAAGTTATTCACGATTTTGTATGATTCACTTTTTTGTGTATTTTCTACTAAGTATAAACGAAATGTTGTGTGAAATTTTTGCATTACACCAAAACCGAGCTTAAGTTTGCAACAGAGATATGTACTAGGCGGAGGAAACTGCGTAAACAACGCTGCTGGCGCCGAAATTTCGCCTGCTCTGATTGGTTGCTCCTTTGACCCTGATATTCACTCGCCCTGTTACGTCAAAATCGAAGGAAAAAATAATTAAAATTACACTCTAACTGAAGCTAAACTAATAAATTTATGTTTTGAAATAACAAATAAAATTGTTTATTGAATGTGAAACGCCTTTTTTTTATTCGATTCTCGCACTCGAAAATGAGAACTATTTACCCTTTTTCTCGTAGAACATTTGTATACTGCAAACTTAATATAAGTTTTACTGTAGTAAATATAAATAACATGTTGTGTGAAATTTTTGCAATGGTATTTTTAACCTTAATTTTATTTTAGTTTGTTTGTTATAAAGCACAGATATATTTAAAAAAATTACCTTTCTTATATGACTACTTGATATAAAATTTTCTTAATTTTTCAACTTAATAGGGCTCACAGAGTTGTCTATAGGTATAAGTTTAATCTTTATTTCGAAATTTAATACTTTTTTTAAAAAAAAATTCACACAGTATTTAATAAAAACGTAGCAAATTTTATGATTGTAATTTCGAAAAAGTACATATTTCTACAAATAATCTATTAACCATATTGACCAAGTGATTAATTAATATATAGTTTGCACAGATAATTTTTGTGACGCTGTCGAATTTTTTTGGACAATAAAATAAATTCTGTCACTATGTTAAGTTTCAGACTTACACCAATTCGAAAGAGACCCCAAAACTTTCATGGTTTAGACCTTTGATTTCTTGGGCTGTTCTTATGCATCTCCGTTGGCCTTGGCCTTACCGGTCTTTCCTCCCTGTCAATGTCAAATTTCAAGAAACACAACGGAAAGAAATTTCGCCTAATAATAAGAATTGGTCATTGTGACTGTAGCATGGTGGTTAGTTGGCATCCAATTAACTTTTCAACTGAATTTTTTTTTTTATTTTAACATGACGTTTGTCCATGTTTTTCATAAAGTTGCAAGACATTTTGACCTCCCGATTTAAAACTTATACAAATTTTTCAAAAAAGAATCTTAAGTGGTTGTTACTTTACTTATAAAAAAAAAAGAATTTTTTAAAAAAAAAAATGGTTCTTTTCAAGTTGGGTGCAAATCTAGTCAAAGATCTCGCCAAACGGAATCTTTGGCGACAAACAGAAATTTCTGGCAATTAAAGATTACCATTGGAAATATTATGTTTGGCGTACATTTTTGGAGACTTAATTGCTGGAAATGGAAAGGTACAAAAAACACCCTTTTTCTTAGTGTTACTTGCTATAGTTAGTTTCTTTAGAGTTACTTGATCTAAGCATAACAGGAATTTTGACGCAACTGCTGTGTACCAACCTTCACAAAATCTTTAATAAAGTAATTGAAAAATTGTGTATATATATATATTTTTTGCCGTATTATAGATTTAGAGTTTCAGGAATCGGTTATAAAAACAGGAAATTGACTCTGCCATCATTAAAAAAAACATTTAAATTAATTTTTGTATACCGTGGAATAAAATAACTGCTGTGATTCAAATTATTCCTGATAGGAAAATTTGGGAATTAGTCTTTCTCTCTATATTACGAATTATCTCTCATTGGGGAAAATGGGCGCGTTGGACCGGGGTCTCCAAAGCAAAGTGCATCAGTGTTAATCCTATGGAGACAAAAATATTTTCTTTGCCACATTTCTCCGGCTGTATTGAATTTTTTTGCAAGCGGAGTTTTCTTATGTAATAAATGTAGCTGACTAACAGGTCCCAACCTTCCCACTTTTTAAAATTGGTCCGAATATTTTTTTTAATTTTCAATAAATAATTTTACACAAAATATTCGAAGCAATTTCAGAAATTGGGAAAATAAAGGCCTGTAAGTTATCTACATTTACTATTAAAAAAACTGTTTGTATAAATATTCAATACAGCCGCAGAAATGTGGCAAAGAAAATAGTTTTTCCCCCTCCCTTTGGATAACTATACTATTTTTTTCTGCAGCTGTACTTTCCTATGCTGTTGATTGGTTTTGATTTCGGGTATTTGTTTGAAAAACACGACTGTCAAATTTGTCAAGCTGTCACATTTGAAGGAAATTCGTTTATATACCGATAGGTGTACCACGTGGAACAGGAAAAGGAAGTGCGAAAGGAAACGGCACGTCTTTATTTCTAGTGTTATCTTGAAGGCTCTAGCCCGATTTCCAATCTTTACGTATCATTCATTGCATAGGTATAGGAATGCTATGTAAACCCAGGGCCGGATTTAAAGATTTGCCGCCTGTAGGCTGCGATCAATTTGCCCCCAGATATAGTTTTCTCGACTATTTTTTCTCCCTTTCTACATATTAGAATCATGTGCACTCTAAATCAAAAGCGAATTAATAGGCGAATTTTTTAAACTGTTCTACTATTTTTTCTTTCATCTTTCAAATTCGGGGGAGAATCTGCAATTGTAATTTCAGCTAATATGTTCACTACTAAAAATATTGAACGTTGAATATTGAAATATTGAAAACTATATGAACGTTTAATTTTTTCCATTAATGTACTTTTTTTCTGAAAAAATTGAGATACTAATATTTTTATGCCGACTGCCGCTTTTCTTGATGTAAAATTTGCCGGCCAAAAAAAAATTGCCGCTCTAGGCTACAGCCTACTTATCCTATTTAGAAATCCGGCCCTGTGTAAACCTAATGGTCATTTGTTTTATTTTTAACTGATAATTGCTATAAATAGTAATTGTAGTTTATGAATAATAACTGCAGTTTTTGTTTCCATGCTATGTTAATAACGTAAAAAGTGGAAGCTTTCATAAGGGCTGTTGTCCGTCTTTCTGTTCGTCACCATTTTTTTTAAAGTCCAAAATAAAAATGCTACATATAAGAGTTATACGTATACAAATCCACCTTATCGAAACAAGAAGTAATTGAAAATCTCTCTGGGAAAATAATCGAAGTACTTCAATAATTATTGAAAAAATACAAAATTTGATCATATAAAAAACATAAGGAGGCCGTTTCTAATGGAAATACGTCACAATTCCCTCTCACAACAATCGCACGAGAAACTCTATTTATAATAAAATATAATAAAGGATGTTTATTTTTGTGATATACATTAGTTTGGATTGACGTTTTAACATTACCATGAGAATCTTTGATTGTTTGAATTTTTGAGTACAGAGTACAAGGCTTTTCAAGTGTAATACGTATAAATATCCTGACACAATTAAAAAAAAAGTGTACATGTAAATATTTAAGAAATAAAGTATAACACTACCTACAATAGCTACGAATAACAAATCTTTTTTAATTTCATATTGTAACAAACATATAGTTGAAATTTCTTATTAGTATTTCCATGTTGACATTTTTAGCTTCTTTTTAGAAATTGAGTTACATTTTATCATTTCACTTACGAATTTGCATTAAAACAAATCAGCGTTTTTTTGTTAATCAGGGTTTTCATTACTCCGTGGTAAAAGGTTTAAGTTTGGTTGGGTTTGGTTTAGGTCAATTAGTTTTCCAATTAGTTTTAATATCGGTTAAACCAAGCATGTTAACATTTAAAATCGAATAAGGTTTAAGGTAGGCGAATACCCAAAATTTTAAAATTTTTACTATTACTTTAATCTTTTCCAAATTTGGCATATAGTCCAGTAAATCTGTCGTAAAAAAGGGGGGTTACCTAACAAAAGGTCAAGTAGTTCTGATTTTTGGATATGTTATATGTAATGGAGGTCTAATTACGAATCCAAGTTTGTGACCTTGGGGCGCCGCCGCTCGCTGCGCCCCAAGGTCAAACGTCGGTCATTTTTTAGTTTTTGCAGATTTTCCCCTTAAAGGCTTGGTTTTACAACAAAGTGATGAATTCAACAATTAAAGAGGGATAAATATGCTACAATTTGAGTGCATGTTGGTGTTTTTAAGCCTAATAGTTCCTGAGATACAGCTCCTCAAAGTTAGTGTAAATTACGAAAAAAATTGTGTTTTTCAAAATTTAGCAATTTTTTTCTCCAAAAGATTTATTTAATAGCAAGATTATTACTTTTTAATTGATTTGTTCACGTAACCATAGGGTAATTTAAGGTTTCAGAGTTTTTTATGTTTGTGTTTCATTTTGAAGATCAAGGAAAGCCTAGCCACAGAGCGCCCCAAATGGAAAATTTAGATATATCGCGCCCTAACATTCAGTAAACCTGTTGTAAAAAAATTGAGTTACTTTACGGGGTCGGATAGTTTTAATTTTTGGATGTGTTTTATATTTTTGAAGTCTAACTAAGAATCCAAGTTTGTGACCTCGGGGTGCCGCCGCTGGCTGCGCCCCAAAGTCAAAAATCGGACATTTCACAGTTTTTTCAAATGTACTTCCTGAAGGTTTGGTTTTACAACACAATAATGAGTAAAACAATTAAAGAGAAATAAACATGCTGCAGTTTGAGTGCATGATGGTGTTTTTGAGCCAAATAGTTCCCGAGATACAGCTCCTCAAAGTTAGTGTAAATTGCGAAAAATTTGTCATTTTCAAAATTTAGCAATTTTTTTTCTTCAAAGGATTTATTTAATCGCAAGGTTGTTACCTTTTAATTGATTTGTAAACGCTACCATAGGGTTTTTTAAGGTATCGTTTGCTTTTTTGTGTTTGTGTTCCATTTTCAAGATCAAGACAAGGCTTGCCACCGCCACGCGCCCCAAATGGAAAATTTGTATAAATCGCGCCCCAACGTTCACAAAACCTGTTTTAGAAAAAGGGAGTGTCATATTGGTATGACTTAACCTCATAGGGGTCGGGTAGTTTTAATTTTTGAACAATTTTTATATATTGAAAGTCTAATTAAGAATTAAAAATTTTGACCTAGGGGCACTGTCGCAGGCTACGCCAAATCAGAAAAACGATGAAATTTTCTTAATTATTTAGTTTTTCTCGATTTACTCTCAGAAAGGTTGGTTCTACAAAAAAAAATTAAACAGTTATTACCTACATAGAGATCTCTCCGAGAACAACTAATTACTCGATCCCTGTTCTCGTGGACGGTCATTTTGCCGTTTAAGTTTGTGTTACTTTTTAAATTTTTCTTATCTTGCAAGAGTCTAGTTCTATCTTCGAAAATGACTTTTTAATCTAGAAATCCTTTGATTCCTTAATGAGACCAAATGTGCATGCTCATGTAATCGGTTAACAAAAAAGAGTATGTTCAGTGCACGTGGACTTGTAAAAACGAAGGAATTAACAACTATGTACAAAACACATTATGCACTGGTCTTAAACCAGGAGCATTAAACACAATTATGTTCATCTACCTAACTAGAAAACCCCTTTCATATTTCTGTGAAGAAATCTCTGTAAATCATTGCCTTGTTGTAGAACTGGCAAACGCCATATATTTGATTCATTAAAAAAAATTAGCAACCTCGGATAAATTGACATTCTATCTGACTTGAATTTTGTCTTTTTAATTCTAATAATCATGAAATAACAACGAGGTTGCTATCATTGTGACCTAGCTTTATACCAGCCCCATTCGAGAGGAGATTTTTTCATGAGCCAACAGTTTTGTACCTGAAAATACAATCGTAAGGCATGAAACAGTGCTGCATAGTTGCAAGTGAAACAGTAGTTTAAACAATTAGCTTGACCTTGGGGCGTCCCCAATGGCGGCGCCCCAAGTAGCCTATTTATCCTTTTACTGTTATTTTTACTAACTGTTATATTTATAATGTAACTGTAGCATATTTATCCCTCTTTAATTGTTTTATTCGTTATTGTGTTGTAAAACCAAACCTTCAGGGAATACATCTAAAAAAAATGTGAAATGTCCGATTTTCGACTTTGGGGCGCAGCCAGCGGCTGCGCCCCAAGGTCACAAACTTGGATTCTTAGTTAGACTTCAAAAATATAAAACACATCCAAAAATTAAAACTCTCCGACCCCGTAAAGTAACTCAATTTTTTTTACAACAGGTTTACTGAATGTTAGGGCGCGATATATCTAAATTTTCCATTTGGGGCGCGCTGTGGCTAGGCTTTCCTTGATCTTCAAAATGAAACACAAACATAAAAAAAAACTCTGAAACCTTAAATTACCCTGTGGTAACGTGAACGAATCAATTAAAAAGTAATAATCTTGCTATTAAATAAATCTTTTGGAGAAAAAAATGTTAAATTTTGAAAAACACAAATTTTTCGTAATTTACACTAACTTTGAGGGGCTGTATCTCTGGAACTATTAGGCTTAAATACACCAACATGCACTCAAATTGTAGCATATTTATCCCTCTTTAATTGTTGTATTCATCACTTTGTTGTAAAACTAAGTCTTTAAGGAGAAAATCTGCAAAACCTAAAAAATGACCGACGTTTGACCTTGGGGCGCAGCGAGCGGCGGCGCCCCAAGGTCACAAACTTGGATTCTTAATTAGACCTCCATTACATATAACATATCCAAAAATCAGAACTACTTGACCTTTTGTATACCAAAATGTTTTATTTTACTGGACTAATAGTGATTTCAAATATAATGAACAATGCTTTTTAGGCAATTTTTTTATTTAAATATAATTGATTTATTTTAAACGGTGTTTTTCACCTAAAAAAAGGGGTTTACGCCAACAGTTCTAGTATAAAAAGTTTTACATTAATTTACCTGAAAATTTTTACAGATGCTATTTCAATATATATCTGTGCCATGAACCTCTAACATGAACCTCTCTGTAAATATATAAGTTTTTTTTTTAAAAAAAGTGTCCAAGTGTAAGTTAATCGAAAAAATCCTTTTTTTGTGGTTAATTTATGACATTTTTCTCAATAACTTCTTTTCTTGTAATTTGTATGTAACTAGAGGGTCATTGCATGCATCAGTTCAAAACGAAGAATTTAACACATAATTAATCTTTATAGGATGAAAATTCAATGTGGTAAACTTGTTAGCGTAAACCTCTTTTTTAGTAGAAAAACACCGTTTAAAATAAATAAATTATATTTAAATTTTAAAAAATGTCTAAATAGTATTATTCATTAGATTTGAAATCACTGTACTAAATTTGGAAAAGATCAAAGTAATAGTGCAAATTTTAGAATTTGGGGGAATTTTGGGTATTCGCCTATCTTAAGGCCTGACTTCTAAAAATATGCCACAAATTAATCATGCAAGTACTTGTAATACATGGTTTCATAAATACTGGACATGTTATACATTAACATACTTTAGATTAACTGTAAGACGGTATTTCAACAATGCTCTTTTATACGATCCCTATCTCTGGTGTTTATCTTTAGATATTAATGACTGCGCGAAGGAAATGCTTTGACTTTTATTTTCATTTAAGATAAAATTTATGTTCATCAATAGAGAACTCTTTGTTCTGTTACAAAATGCTTCTTACTTTAAAAATAACCTTCGGCATCTATGAAAGAAATTTTTCGCATGAAAACAAATGCCGAATATTACAATTTACTAAATTTTAACTCGTTGGCGCTACAGCCGAGAGTAAAAGACCTGCTGTGACTACTACAGCTTTTTCTGCTCTATACCAAGATAAGTGTAGTAGAGTTCATCTGCTAACCTGATGTGAAAGCTCAATTGTTTAGTTCCCATGCTCTAGACCGACCTTTCTTTGACGATATTTTACAAAACTGGGAAAAGTCATGCATTTTACCGTAATGTGTTGCGGTGTTTTTAAAGTTATTTTTAACATAATTTTTTTTTCAATAACGAGAAAATATTAACATAGCTCGTGTACGCTGGGCTTGAAATAACTTTCGAGGTGTGTTCAGTTAAGCCCCAAATGAAGACTCTAGTTGCGAAACACCCATTCTCTAAAGAGGGACCGGCTCGTTCATTGGTAACTTTTAAATATCAATTGGAAAAAGTCGTCGATATATCTTAGTTATATTTTTGAAACGTGAGTTTTGCTGCTAAATCTTTCGAATGCAATTGGTAGCTCAAAAATGACTAATACAATTTTAAACAACACTCACTCAACATGTTATATTTGCGAAAAATACACGAGTCATGGCAAGTCCTAGATTTGGCGAATTGTCAAACACCAACAATTTATTGCCAACCAAGCCCCATTTGAATGGAATGCGATAGTTGTCAAGACTCTAAGTTAAGTTAGTCGAGACAATATTTAGCGACTCTCTGACTCTAGCTGCCAAGCTTTCCAATGTGTGTTTTTCAACAATAAGTGCAATATGTATAATTAGATCTTTTTATTTTAGAGCTCTGATAGCTGCTCCTCGAGCTAATTCGACAGTATTAACCCAGATTAGTGAACCTGGAGTTCTTTACAAGTGTAATATTGGAAGAGACAACGACTGTAAAGAAGTAGAACTTGACAAAAGAGGCAAGTTTTTTTTTAAATATATATATTTTAAAATTTTGATTCTTAAATGCTCTTTATTTCTTATGTTTAATTAACATAAAGGGTAAGATGGGCTATCGTACAGTAGTTGATGATCAATATTTTAAATAAACAAGTTGGTTTGTAACAGAATCTGTCACTTACACCGCTTCCACACAATATTTACGCTCAACAGGAAACACACTAACAGCACCTCAGAAAGAAATTCGCCAAACAGGGCTTTTAGCTAGTTTTAATTCAAGCTTTTATAAGCCAAAATTAATAATTGTCTTTAATCGTCTTTTGAAAATTTGATAATTAATCTTAATCGCTTGATTTTTTTCTTTTGAAGTTCGAAAAATAATGATGCATTTTTTAAATAGATATCTTTTTGAAGCCTCAAGTTTACGTTTCGAAAAATAAATTAGTAAATGTTGCATTTTAAATAAAAGCGAAACTTTTCACATTTTTTATGCAAATTTAGAATTTTTTATGCATCTTTCTTCATTTATATATAATGAACCTTCAAAATAACTCTATTGTGCTATTACAATAATCCAAATTGAATTATTAAACAAAAATAAATATTTTTTCAAGTATTTTGTTTTTATTTTAAATAAAGTTTCCTGTTCGTTTGTTGTTATGGCAACAGTGAAAATATTGAATAAAAATGGAATTTCATGTTATTTCAATGTAGATTAAATTTTTAGTTATTTAAATTTTAAATAAACTTCTAGTTAAAAATTTTTGGTGAAATTTGGAATGTAGCCTAAACTGATTTTTTGCTTCAAAATGATGTATTCCACTTGTTCGTGCGACTTACGGATCGCTCTGTGAAAGTGGGTGACGGACGGACAGACAGACAGACGGACAGACAGACTGAACGATTATAATACCTTCCACTTTTTACGTTATAAACGTAGTGTGGAAGCTAACACTTTTTACGTTATAAACGTAGTGTGGAAGCTAAAATTACATTGAGTAACAGAAAAAAAAGGAGAGGAGGATTGGTCCCTATATATATATGTGATATACAACGACTGATGAAAATATTTTTTGTCATAAACTCATAAATGGTTTTGTTTTCTTAAAAGTTTAGGTTTACTCAAAACAAACAAATTTTTTGAACTTTTGTGTAGACATATATAAAATCTATAATCTATAATTTGCATTGTCTGCTTACAGTAAGAATGTGATTTACCATTATATTTAGGTAATACTCCAACTACAAACCCGAATAGCAGATATTCTTACCATGATAAAAAAGATGGAATGTGGCTTGGTGTTAGTCTGGATGTCCAACAAAATTCTGTTAGAAATGACATAGTTGTAAGTATATTTGTGGTTCAAATATTTTATACTCATTATCTTTATTTTGCAAAAAAATATATATGAGGCTATCAAAATAAATTTGACCTATAAAATGTAAATATTATTAAAAAAAATATAGTAGGGGTTAGAATTTCATTTTCTGAATTTAATAATTCTCGCAAGAGACGCTAAGCTAAGTTAACATGGCTTTGGATAACTGCTCATGTGTTATCTTCCTTATGCTTGACAAAGACGTAATGCTTTAATTACTATGTTAAACAATATTTTTGTAAACGGCAGCAAGAATCCAGCATAAAAATAAATAGCGTAATGTTTATTTCTATTTTGAGAATTCGTGAATTGTAAAATAAGTTCAATTGAAACAGAAATAAGTTTGGAATTGGCAGGTTCAACCTAAAAAAATATTTTTTTTTTATTGAAATACGCAAAATCACAAAGGTAATCTGTTGTTTTAGAATAAACTATGTTTATTTGTTTTCTAAATAATGTATACGTAATTGATGTCATTTATTTTTTAGACTTGTGGCCATAGGTGGGTTAATAGTTTGTATAGTAATCATTATCTAACTAATGGAGTCTGTTATGTTATCAATGGAGATCTAGACACTGAGAGAATTCAGAAATTAGTGCCATTCGTGGATCAGTGTAAGGAAATTTCTTATTACTCTCTTATATTTGTCCTATGTGATAAGTTTTGTTAAAGTGATTTTACCTACTATTTTAACTATGAGTCTGTGAGTACACAATCAACATCGTTTATATCTACCCTGGTTATGCATGAATTTTTTTTTCATCACCAAAAAATATATATGTATCTTAAAAAATACATTATGAGAAAAACACTGATAAAAATGTAACTCCATTATAGAATTAAAATAATTTAAATTTTTAATTTTTTTTCCATATGACAAAAACGAACAAAAAAATTTCAATTTTGATAATCACTAGAAAACTGCTAAATATATTTCAAAATAACCCTCTTTAACTATAATTAATTTTTCAAAAAAATTTATTTGTGCTAATATTTTACTTTGAATACTGCCAAATACGTAATTGCACAACAGTTAATAACCTCACTCTTTCATTTTTTATACACTTTTACTACTGTCATCTATGGGGATTATTAGTAACTAAAACTTGAAAATGGAATGCAATAGATAAAAAACCACAGATATGTCGAGAGGGAGCTTTACTTAATATAATAAAGTGGTTTATGTTACTTGTTGCCAAACGGCAACAGTATGCATTAGAGGGTTAATTAGTTGTCATATAAATGCTAGATAAAACAAAGAACTTATTACATATTTAAGTACAAATGCAATGATTATTTTTTTTTTGCAGCAAGGCAGGCAATAAATCCACCCGGTATATATGAATATGCTTTTGGACAAGTGGGGACCTCTGCAGCCTTTTCTGAAGTAATAATTTATTTAACAATCTCTATTGTTTCAATAATTATTAAAAGGGTTTATTTAATTTTGATTCACCTAAAAAATAGTTCTTCAAATTTTTATTCTCGTATTGATTTTAATGCCATCTGCTTTATGCAAAGTTATGCTTTTTTTGATGAAATTGTGTAAGTACACTTCTAGACTATTGTATTGTGCTATTACTTTCTTGATGCCACATGGTATATTCATCAATTACCAATTAATTAATATCAAATAATGTATTTTATTTTAAAAGAATACTTAAAAAAATGTAATGGTTTGAACCAATACCACTTTGATAAAAAAGGACTGATGACCAAATTGGTGTGACGTGGATTATAAGAGTGATTTTGATGTTTGAAGTGTATGAAGTTAATGATGAAGATACATAATGCATATATATTTTTAAGCGTTTGCACATTCCATATATAGATTTTTACATAGACCATTATACTGAATGATATTTTTTTTAGTAAATGAATCAACAATGCCTGATTTCCGATTTTTTGTTGTTGAAAACTATTATATATTGCCTCTTTTACCATTTGCTTGTTTCATAAAACATAAGATATAAAATTATTAATGCTTTTTAAGCTTGTTTTTACAAATATTGTTGTAATAATATATCCTGTAATTTCTATATTTTTACACTGTATGTCTGTGCTTAGACTTTGGAGAATTTATCTACACAGATTTCTGGTTTACTTTTGTACTGTCATAAATATTTTGAACTTGTACTTGTATCAATGTTTATTTGGTTAATTTAAAATATTCTTCATTTCAGGATGGTAAATTTTTACTACTTGGTGCTCCTGGATATTACGACTGGACAGGTAAGCCTAATTTGTTTCAATACACAATAAAATTTAATTATATACAGTGGTGGCCAAAAGTGTGGACACTTTTTGAAAGTTTAATAATTTCAAACTTTGTGTGATTACAGAATATATTAATTGTATATCAAATTAAACAATTGTAATATCAAATTAAGAGTAATTTAATCTTTATGATGACCACTGTGTGCAGATCGCTGAAGCCGTCTATGAGACATTTGGTCTCGTATAATCTATATTAGGGTGGGCCGAAAAAAACTTTTTATTTTATTTCGGATCGCTATAGTGCGGAAAAGTTGCCATTGGTAAAGACATGAAAAATGCGCTAATTATTATTTTTTTATTACCGTATCTTCCGTTCGCGCAATGCCTTCAAAGTTGGCGAAAAATTGTTAAAAACCGTAATTTTTTATAATTTTTTTTTAAAAAGGCAGATGTTTTTAATTACGTTCCTATATCATGAATTAACTACTAAAAGTATGTAAAATCCAAATATTAATGCACTTATCAATAATAAATGCTATAATATATAGTATAATAAGTTATACATTTGTGTCAGATCTTCCTACCACTCAACGTAGTATAAAATTAGGAAAATTCGTATTTTTTGCTAAATTTCAAAGTTTTAACTTTTTGTAAATTTTAATCATACAACATGATATAGGAAAGCAATTAAAATCATATATCGGGTTTAAAAAAATTATGAAAAATTACGGTTTTTGACAATTTTTGCCAACTTTGATGGCATTGCGCGAACGGAAGATATAGTCATAAAAAAATAACAATTAGTGCATTTTTCATGTCTTTGCCAATGGCAACTTTTCCGCACTATAGCGATCCAAAATAAAATAAAAAGTTTTTTTCGGCCCACCCTAATCTATATCCATGGACACAACATCATCATCAAAGTAACTTCATGTAGAATTAAAAATAAATACAGTATTACAATATCTGTATTACGAATAAGTTATGCAACTAATAGTATGATCTGTCTTAGTTTTGCAAGTAATTGAACCACCAGTATGTATTGCAATTTCAGCATAAGAGAATCCATTGATTGTGCTTGTTTGTTCAACTAAAATGAGCATAACTTTATTTGTAATACAGATACATTGATTCTGTTTTTTTAATGAAATTCTACATTAAATTACCTTCAACTTAATATTTAAATGTTTGTATTTAAGCAAAATTTAATAGATGCAAGAACACAGGTAACAGTTGAAACACATGAAACTTTCAAAAAGTGTCCACACTTTTGGCCACCACTGTATACTGGAAATGCCAACCATAGTATTTTCAGTTAGTATTTAATTATCTGTATTTGCAATATGGAAATTATTCTTTCCTTAACTGGATTACTTTTTATCAGATATTTGAAAGCAGCATTTTTACCAAAATTTATTTAAAAGTTTTTGTTATAAGCAATTCACATAAATCAGTTTAAAATTTGTTTATTGCTGTCAAGCTTCAACTTGTTCTTAACTCAGGCCAAAATCTTTGATTTGATTAAGTACAGTCAAATCTCTTTAACATGAATTTGCTTAACATGAAATTTCCCTTAAGATAAACTGAAAGCATTTCCTCAGCCCACTAAGCTTTGAGCTAATACCAAAGAAAATCTTTATACAAAATCGCTTTAGGCGAATTTCCGCTTAACCTGAAAAAAAATTGAGGATTTATTATCTGTAATTTAATTTGAATTTATCTGTAATTTAATTTGAATTTTTTTTGTCTTAGTGATACAAAGTTACAAAGAACAAATGAAGCAAAACATTTAAAAAAAAAGATCTACCAGAATTTGTCAGTTTTAATCCAATTGTTATTCTTCATAACATTTTCCTAAATATTCTATAGTTTGTACTAGTCCAAATGAATGTCATTCATTGGGTACTGATTCTATACAGTGTTTCATTGTAAAATTATAATAGTTTTTGGATGTTATTTTATTAAACTCGTCACTAGTTCAATATATACCGGGCTGGTTACCACGAAATGTTTTGGTGCTCCCTTTGAGTTCGCGTTAACAGAGTTCCACTGCACTAATTTTTTAAATTTTGTTTTAGGTACTGTTGCTAGTTACGCATTAAATCCAGAAAAGGCATTTCAAGACTATGCTCGACCCGCTATTCCTAAAGCTGCTCAAGATCAAAATACATCCCCAGAATCATATATTGGTAAGTAGAGACCTTTTCTGCCGCGGGAAGGTAAACTGCAGTAACTTCCATAATGACTTGAACCATTGTTGCAAGCACTCAATTGTTCTAAAGTATAAGAAACATACTGAAAAAAAAAGTATTTTTAGAGTAACAATTGTACAACTCATTGTCGTGATTACTGCAGTTTACCCAGTTTATTAAAGGAACTAACTTATTAACTCTGTTTTCCCTTCATTAGTTAGTCCCGGATTTTTCCGTATTTTGTGCATCAGAGTTTCTTACAATAACCTTAAAGGGGCTGGGGAGCCCAGTGAATTACAGTGTTTGCCATGCATGCATAAGGTTCCCCTGTTTGAGTCCGGGCATTGCCAAAATAACTGCCAACCCATAAATGTCCTGTGCAGCCAAAAATGTACAATGAAAAATACCTGTGTAGAGGAGGTGCATGTTAAGTACCCTTCAAAGTCCTGATGCTGCATATGATGCCTCCCTTAACAGTGTGGCTTGTCACTTGATTGTGGTTTTAAATTATGCCGCCCGCTGCCAATAGCCCTACTGTAGCTCTGGTGCAGTTCTATAATTCAAACTTACCTGAACTAAACTACAATAATCTGAAATTCTATAATTTTAATTTTTTTATTCAATAAATCAAATATTTTCATCAATATTGAACAATTATTTATTAATTGTATGAATTAATATGAAACAATATTTGTAGTAATAGAATTTTGTATTCCTATCATAAAAATATACTAAAAAATTAAAAAAAAAAATTCTAGGTTATTCAGTAACTTCAGGAAAATTTTATGATGATTTTGAGAACTATGTTGCTATGGGTGCTCCAAGAGACGGTGGTTTAAATGGACGTGTAAGTAGCCCCTAAACTTATTTTACTCAAAACAAATGACTCTTTTCTTAATTGTGCAAAAAAAATTCTTTTGATGTGCATTTAATCTCGTTGGCTATTCAGCACTTTTCTAAAAAAAAAAAATATGTTTCTGCTTTGTTAACTTATTAGAAATGTAACTTCCCCTCTGTAAAATGCATTCCATCACTTCAAAAATAAATTTTATACGTACTTGAACAAACATGGCATATAAATTGTATATTTTCCATATTATTGAGAAATCAGTTTTAATGCAAGAGCCATAATTATCATTTATTATTGGGATAAGTGTAACTTCCTCTCTGTACAATGCATTCCATCACTTCAAAAATAAATTTTATAAGTACTTCAATAAACATGGCATTTAAATTATATATATTTCCATATTATTGAGAAATCAGTTTTAATTCAAGAGCCATAATTTGTTTTTGAAATTATCATTTATTATTAGGAGAAGTGTAACTTCCTCTCTGTACAATGTATTCTATCACTTCAAATTTTTTTTTATAAACACTTCAATAAACAAGGCATTTAAATTATATATTTCCTTATTATTGAGAAATCAGTTTTTATACAAGAGCCATAATTTGTTTTTGAAATTATCGCAAATAACCCCTCCCCTGTATGTAACTAATATATTTGCCAGAATGGATGAGACACATTTTATCAATATTTAGCATTGGAACAGTATACTTAGCTACTGATTTTTTAAAAATAACATTGTATCTAAAAACATACCCAATAACTTTGTTATATTTCTTTTTTTTTAAAGAGATAACAAAGTTATTGGGTATGTTTTTTTCATGGATTATATATAAATATTTAAATGATGCTCATAAAGTCTAAAAAAAAATATTTAATTTTACATCATGTTTAATTTAGGTTTTATTTCTTTGCAGGTCTATATTTACAAAGCAGTAAAATCTGGGGAAAAAGAAATTGTTGTTAAAAATAGGAAAGAAGGTGTGCAGGTTAGTTTTTCATAATTTTTTTTTGACAGTTTGAGTAAATTAATTTAACATTGCAATAATAGTTTAAATTTTTTTATGTGATAAATACATTTTATAAAATTGAAGACTTTTTTTCAATGGTGCTAAAACTGTTTGGATGCACAATATAGGGTGTCCGGTAAGTAATATAGGGTGTCCGGGTAAGTAATGAAAGCAAGTTATGAGTAGATGACACTGCAACTGTGAAAACGATGTAGCGGTCCAAGCACATGCGCTTATCTGAAACTGTTGGAGTTATTCTTTATTCGTCACATTCAACCACAACTGTCGAAACTGTTGGAGTTATTCTTTATTTGACACATTCAACCACAACTGTCGAATGATTACAGCTAATACTATTACAATTTGAAACTCTGACATTCTTTTACGGACACCCTGTATGTTGTATGAGATTGTAATAAGACCCTTATTATAATAATTTTAAATCATGACTTGTCTTTTTATTCTTCTTTTAGTTAGGAGAATACTTTGGAGCCAGTGTTCTCGGAGTTAATGTGAATGACGATGCTTACACCGATTTACTTGTAGGGGCACCTCTTTATTCTACCAATGATGGATTCGATGAAGGAAAAGTCTATGTCTACCTGAGTAATGGAATGGTATGTTTTTTAGCAAATAAGTTTCCAATAAATGCTATTTTTTAAGATTGAGTTTCAACCCACTATGAATACTTAGCTACTGATTAGTAAATCAACAAGACAATCGTAAGTGAAAATTATTCATTGATTGCCTAATTTAGGTTTTAAATAATTAGCATCAGGAAATATGTCTTAATTACAAAAGTAAGGTAATGCTACTTTATTGCTGATCTGTCAAAGTTATCGATGAAAACATCTAGGAATGTTCCTAAAAACTAAGTCAATATTAAAAATCGAGAGTTAAGTCCTATTAAGTTAGTCTGTTTTCTTAAGGTTACTTTTGTACTATTTGTTTAAAATCATTCAATAAAGTAAAAAGGTTTTTTTATTAAGTTGATATTGTTAATGATGACCATTTTTTTTAATTAAATTTTATACAGTGGTAAATATTAGCTTTAGAATTTTGATATAGTTTAATCAAAGTTAATATCTTATTTTATAGTATGCATTATGTAGATTTTAATTGCATAATAACTTTATCAGTACACTTCAATCCTTTCAGTCCTAGTAATGCCATTTGGCATAATCATGTTTCTGACCATAATTAAAAAAAATAGGGCTGTTATCTATTGGGATTAATGAAAAAATATTTTCTAATAGAAAAAAGTGTGAAGAATAGAATGATGTACTTTTTGATATCATAAATCGCTATAGAGGATCAGAATTTTTTTTAAAAATGATGATGCCAAATTGTCATTGGGACTGAAAGGGTTAAAATCTAAATTTCTTTTTTCAAAAATTCCCACTAAAAATTAATAAATTTTATGGTTTTAGGGGTTGCAAGCCTATACAGAATTATATGGGAGCAGCTCATCTCATGCTCGGTTTGGAACTGCTATTGCAAATGTGGGGGATTTAAATCAAGATGGATACAATGGTAATGATTAATTAGTATTTTTTAATGGACATTAAAATGGAAATGAAGCCGACTGATCATTTCATGTTTCGACTCCATTTTTAGTTTTATTTTGCAGTTTAGTGTGTTTGCGCATGAGTGTATGTTTTTTGTTCTTAATATTTAATGAAACAAATTATATGTTTATACAAGTATAATTTAAATTTCAGTTTTTTGAAAATAATGTTGTTTGATCTCTAATAGATGTGGCGATTGGAGCACCTTATGAAAATGACCATGGCGTTGTTTACATATACCATGGTTCTCGCAATGGAATTAATGTGAAATATGCACAAGTATGTTTCAAAATATTTCAAATATATTTTGTATTTATTTTATAGTAAGGAAGAGCTGGCTTAAATTGTCCTAAATTAGAATTTTTTTATTGGGATTATAAATATATGCAATTTTTATACTAAATTAAAAAGGCATTGTTAAATCGTCTTTGTTTGTTTAGTCATTCTTTTGTTTTAATAATTTTAGGCTCAATTTTGCTAATTATTATACCATTAGTCAAAGCAAAATAATGTATATTAAATATATCGTGTCTGTACCTTACTATTCTAATGTATTTTTCTTGAAAATTTTGCAGATGATATCGGCAATAGATATAAATCCATCTCTGTCAGGGTTTGGAATTCATATTTCCAGAGGGGTTGATATTGATAGCAATCTGTATCCTGGTAAGTTTAGACACTTATAACATTCAAAAAATATGTTTTTAACATATATATTATTTAGATTTCTGTACACTTGCCTTTTCAATAAAATGTTGAAAGAAAAAATTATAGTAAAATTTCTCTAATGGGAAAAAAATTATCAATTCACTCTTTTTAAATTTAAAGAATCATAGTTGAAATTTTTGAAAAAATGTTTATCTTCATATTCTCTTTATTTTAGATATGCTAGTAGGTGCATATGAGTCATCGAATGCATTAATTTTCAGGTAAGTTCTTGGTCAAAAGTACCTAATATTTAAAAATGCATTTTAAATATTGTACATCAACTTATTGATATTTGTATTAATATTGATGTTTCTTTTTTTTAGAACAAAACCAGTTATACAACTAACAGCAAAAATTTCGTTCTCCCCGAAGCAAATTAACACGAATCTGACTAACTGCCGCTTTCAAGGACAGGACATTGCATGCGTAAATGTAACTGCATGCTTATTGTATGCTGGAAAGCATGTTCCCCCTCAATTGGGTTAGTTTAATAGTTTTAAATATTACTTTTAATATTCGAATAAAAGTTAAGTTTGTGTGTGTGCTACATATGAATATACAGTAGACTCCCTCTTAACCGGCTTAAACGGGACCGAGGGTAAGCCGGTTAAACGAAAATCCAGTTAAACCGGAGAAATTAAATAAATTGAAATTTAGATGGTTATTTGATTGCACTTTTGTTTATTGATGATACTTGCCTTATGAAATAATTGTACAATTGAAATAAGACGTCATTTTACTGGTTATTTTATATATTATTAGTAGTATTTTACATATTTGATTACATACCTTAAAAAACGACACCGAAAACCGATTGAACTAACCAAAAACTTGTATTTTTAGCTATTTTTGGCATTTTAAGGGTGGAAATTTTTTAGCCCGGTTAAAGCGGAGATCCGGTTAAACGGAGGCCGGTTAAGAGGGAGTCTACTGTAATCACAGAAAGAAATGTTTTTTAATTAAAGTTTTATTATACATTTCACTTTTTTAAAAAAGAAATCTGTATTGTTAATAAATGGATACCTTTGAATATATTACACTATAAGCAGAGAAATCTCAGACGTTAAGCACAACCTATTTTGGGGGCCCTTTTACGGAAAATGTTGTGCATGATTTCCAGTAATGATGGTGCAATATGACCTACGTATCATATTTTTGCTACAATTTTATAGGCTTCCTTATAAACATTGATCAAAACAATCACATTAGGTCAACTTCTCAGTCAAAATTGAGTAAAAATTAAAGTGGAATATCAGAATTTTTTTTAGTTTACTGATATTTTGGGGATTTACAGCATTTAGCATAGTTGAAACTGATATTTATTGGCCCTAGGCCAGAATAAATGGGACTTATGGAAAAACAGGCTCTGACTATAAGGGCTTAGTTGGGAAAATGACTAGTGCTTCATACTTCTAGGGGTGTATGGCCCAAAACGTATGTTAATTTTCAAAACTACAGTTTTGAATGTCACTTTTATGTGTTTGATAGTTACATTTCACTTGTTCTGTAACTTAAACTGCTAAATGGGACTTAGGAGTCCTCGTCTACTAAGTTGAAGGATATATTGTAAGAATAAATTCTATAAAATAAGCTAATAGAAATAATTAAGAAAAATGAAACTTTGTTTTCAATTTTTTAAAAATAAAAATGTTTTTAGTTTTGTAGTTGATTTGGTAGACATAGATTTTATATATTATATTTCAATTTTTTTACTCTACTAAAATTGTTTTTTTTTTTAAAAACTTAACCTCGTTTTTATTTTTTAAAAATTTGAATGTTTGAATTTTTTTCTGATTTTGTATGTAATTGTCTATTCTGGTTTAATCTTGTCGCACTTGACTTATTCCATGCATTTTTCTACACAGATTTTCAGCATGAAATTTTAATTGAGCCAACAGGTCAAGCAAATCTGGTTACACCCAGAGGGTTCTTTTTTAAAGGTGATAAAACAAGTAGTCAAGTTTCACAGATATCAAGACTACATGGTGGAAGTGATCATTGTATTACTGAAGAAATGTACATACGTGTAAGATTTAATGTTTATAAATCCTTTATATATTTTTACAAAAGATATCTTTAATATGCTAGGGCATTGTGTTAATTGACAATTTCTAGACCCATCAAGCTCAACTCTTACAAAGGGAACAGTTATAATATAATTGCTGGTCTGGATTTAACAATTTATGTTGCCTAGCAACAAAAATTATCACCTGTAGTTAACATTCTATTTCATATGACCTGATAGGTATAGCAACCTTACTTTGCATTTTCTCCAAAATGTCGCCAATGAACTGACTGGCCATTATATCATAACTGTACCTTTCAAAGTACTATATTTTTTCTTTTCTGACCATATATGCATCTTTACCAGATCAGTTAAGCTTAACATCTTTAATGCACTAGGTTTACTCTTCTTTTGGAATTTTAGCACATTGATTTTGTAAAAGCTAAGTAATCAAATAACTGTGCACATATATCTATATATTTTTTTGCTTTCCTCATTTAAATTACTTAATTTACCGACACTCATTTTTAAAGTTTAAAGTGCAGCTTAAAAGCCGATATAAATTCCTTTGTACCAAAACAAATGATTTTTTACCATTTTACATCCTCTTGTTCAGTTAAGTTGTTAATTAATATATTTTTAAACTGTTTTTTCTTGCATTTTAGAAAGATGTAAAAGATGTCATAACTCCAGTGGAACTTTTATATAGATACAGTTTAGTACCTCCAATGAATGAGAATCGGGTATTTAACAAATCATTTCCCGTCATTGATTCATCATCTTCTACCAATGTGACTTCTTTGGTATGTACTATTTTAGTATTTTTTTATTAACTTTCTGCAAATATGTTGTGACTGTTTTATACCTTTTGAAGTAAATAAATACTTGTTATTGAATTAATGTTTTTACATTTTAAACCAAGGTTTTTACTTCAAATACTATACTATATTTTTATTTGAATATTTTCATTATTAAAGGTTTATATGTTTGCCTTTCGAGTTATTAATATCTTATTTTGGTTAAAACTCGGTAAAAAAAACACATATTAAAATTATTTTGCAAAAATATATTAAGGGAATTAAAAAAAAATCCCACAACCGCACATGACATAGCCTTCATTGACATGTACTTCAATTTCTTAAAAGATTCGTAAACTAATTAAGAAGTCTTAAACTATGGTTTTCTTACCGACCAAGGTTCTTGTGAAATCACTGATGCTCGAACCAATTCCGATTGACTGCGATGACTTGCTATCATTGCCAATCGGACCTAATATGGACAGATATCCAGTTGATGAAGGTTTTTTCCCCCACGAGTCTTCATACATTATTGACCAATTGTCCTGGATTTATAAAAACACAGTAGCACTTAATATAGTAAATAAAATCAAACGAGCAGTACAATCAGTTTAAAAGTTTTTTGTGAGTGAGTATTGGGTTAATCTTATATTTTTGATAATTGAAACGTTTACTTCAGTAATATATGTTCACTCTTCTTAATTTTTTTAACAACTAAAATATCTTGGATATATGTATTATTTTTTATTATTTAATATAGGTTGGGTTCCAAACTGGTTGTGGTACTGACGACAAATGTCATTCAGACTTGTCCATTGAAGTTACAGTGTTAGAGGATATAAGGTATGTTTTAAGCTATAATTATATTACCAATAAATTTAATTTAAACTAAAAATATCAATAAAATATAAAATAAAAGAGTGTTAAGAAATTTTAAAATTGTGATGTCTTATTTTCTTTCTGTCTTTTCCCTTTCTGCAAAACTAGTTTTTATCTTATCTAACAAATTAGTGTATGTCCTGAATTATGCATTTCTGCTTTGCTGTTTTTTGTTGCTTTGAAAAAACCCCAATTACTGTCTAGAAATAATGAAATGTTTCAATATTTTTATTATATTTAGTGATACAAACAATAAGGTACTTTTTCAGTTGTAAAAAGACATTTCTGTATTTTTTTTATACCATATGTACATTTTTTGTACCATATACAAATATAAACATTTTAAAATTTAAATGTTGTATAAAAACTATCTTGGAGATTGTTAACTTTCAAAGATCAATAATTCAAACAGGTTCTGTGACCTCTTTATGTACAAAATCTAATGAAACTTTAGGAATTTAAGGATTTCCATTGAAATTACTCTATTGATATTTTGAGATGGACTTCGATGTTTTCAATTTCCTTATGAAACAATTCAAACCTTCCTTCACTTCTCAAACCTTATTGAAAATTAATAGTCTGCAATTAATCTTTTATTTATAGATATAAAATTATTAATACATGCTTACCTTTTTTTTAGTTCTCCTATAGTAATTGGTGAATTGACTACCTTAAACCTAGTTGTTGAGATTGTCAATAAAGGTGAACCCGCTTATATGTCAGAGTTGTTTATCTACTTACCACCAGACATGCCTAGCAAGAACCAAGATATCTGCTCTTCAGTATCAGATGATCAAGGTCATGCCAAAAATGTCAGTCTCTTATGTGAACTTGGTAATCCTCTCCTAAAGTCTAGAAAGGTAAATGATTTTCAAACTCAAAACTTCCTATAAAGTATTATTTTATCTGCGGAACAAATACTGTGTGTTGTAAAACGGGATAATTATTAAAAAGCAAAAGACTTAAGCAGCATTTGCTTTAGTATGTATTGAAATTAATTGTTTGAATAATGGATTGTTAATTTAGTTGTTTTGAATATGGATATTTAATTTGAATTTAGATGTTACTGAATAACTGCTCTGAAAAGTTAGTTTCTGAAGGAAGTGAAAAAATAAATAAAATTATGATAATACTATTTTGTTAGTTTGTCAAAATTTAACCCATAAATTGCAGTTATATATGTCTTTTTACTAAAGTTAACCTAAATCCTTCTTTAACTACTAGGAAAGTAGTTTATAAGTTATTTTCATATTTCTTTTCTACTTTTATTAAAGTCCTGTCTATCTGTCTATTTAATATGCAAGCCTTGAAAGAACTTTTTTCGCATCCCTTCACTTGGTTTTCTAGGAAACGGGGGGAGCATCACTTTTTTAAACCTAATGCGTTTGAGGTTCTATTGTGAGGTTAACAATACAAACAGTTCAAACCCAAGTGGGGTGCAGGAAAAACACGCTCTCGCCGTTTTGAAAAAAACCACATGCCACATGCAGGGATGGGAGAGGAAAAAGCTTTCGAGGCTCGCATTTTAAATAGACAAGGTATAAAACTAAACATCTGACATATGGTAGAAAAATCTTTGTTAATCAATAGATCTATTAAAACCCTCTTGTTTGTCTTTTATCCATGGTAAACCACATGCCAAATACTTTCAAATAAATTTATGCAGTCGTAGCAATGGAATCTGTTGAATATGTAGGTTTATTTGTAGATAAACTAAAACTTTAAATCAGTAGTCAGAGGTATGGCATACATCTAAATAAAAAAAACTGCTTTTATTTTATTAAAAAATATAAAGTGATGCTATAGGCTGGGGAGCCTAATGGGTTAGGCAATCGAGTAGCATGCAAAATGTCCCTGGTTCAGGTCCAGGTATTGCCAAAAAAACTGCTGACCTATAAATTGCTCGTGCAGTCAAAAATGTCCGACGAATATTGCTCCATGTAAGGGAGTGCACGTTAAATATCCTTCAAAGTCCTAACTCTGCGTACGATGTCGCCTTTAACAGTTGCTTTGTGTGCCTATTTAGGTGTCAGCTTTTCACTTGACTGTGTTTCTAAAATCTGTCGCAGCACGTCGCCAATAGCCCTCGTGTAGCTCTAGTGTGACGATAATTAAAACCTAACCTAATAAAGTGATGTTATAAACTAACTTTTCAATGGAAATAGACTTAATAATTTGTTAATCAATTATAATTCTTGAATAATTTGCCTCAAGCATTCTCTGCTTTTCTTTGTTGTATAAAATTTTAATTTAAAATTATAAAGCTATTTCAAACTGAAGTAATATTTTAAGACATTCTTAATGTATAATTTTTATTTTCAGATAATAATCAAACTTGATTTAACAAAAATTCCAACAAACAAAAAGCAGGCTGAAATTGTTTTTGAGGCTTCGACAGCTAGTACTGAAACAAATCCTGTTGATAACAGAAAAGTGCTTCCTCTTACATTTAAATCACTGGCTGATATTAGCATAACTGGGTAAATATTTAAATATTGATTTTTCCTACTTGTGTTCAAAACCCAAACATTAAAAATCATTACAAAATGAATTGAAAATAACTTGTGTATTTTTTTGGTTGTATATTGGTGAATATTTGTTAACAAACATTAAATTGTCATTGAATATTTATTTTAAAAGTTGTAGTATGACAGCATTAAAATCTCTTTAAAGGCTAAATCTTCTCTAAAAGGCATCAAACTTTAAAGGCTAATTCCATGTAACTGTAGTGTAAGTTTCGATTTGAGAAGAGTTTAAAAGCTTTTAAATTTCCAAAGTAAGTGAAATTAAATAAAGTATATTACATTATTTAGTTATAATAAGTGAAGATCAACTATTCCACAATTTGTTTTCTCATTTAATGTTGAAAGTTGTAGCGATAATTTCTCTTTGCAAACGCTTACACTACAGACAGGATAATTTTGCATGGAATTATTCAAAGAGCTTAATGTAATATGCTGATATATTTTTTTTAAACTTAGGTCTCCCTCCCACGAGCAAATTTCTTTTGATGGAAGAACTGACGATGGAAAAACATCAGTTCTTATTACTCATACATATTTTGTAAGTTTTAGTTTTTAATGGCCTGTCTAGAATAGTTTTATTGGCATTTGCAACAATCGTTCAATAAATTTTAATTCTTTTATGCAATAAATTGAAGTAAATTTATTTTAGCTACATCGATCAGTTTGAAATAACATCAAATATATTTCGCTACGAGATTCTTTGCATGTTGATATGAAATGTTTTCATTCTATTCAAAAGCAAGGAATATTACATATTATTCTTTGAAATATAAGTTAATATTTGCAAACGATAAGTATTAATTATTATTTAGTTTTCAAAATAAAATAAAGGAAACTAGCCAAATTTATCATGTAAATGTTTAACATTGAACCAATGCTGTGTTTGGCGCCTTTTTACCTTTGAAGGCAACTGTTGTGCTTAAGCCGGTTAAGTGAAAAATTCTGTTACAAGCCTACTTGTCTATAAATCAATCTCAATCCCGAATATATTTTATTATTATTATAGCACTACTAGGAAAAAATGTCTTTTTAAAAGGAATGCAATTTTAAATTTTCAGATAACCAATCATGGTCCTAGTCCAGTTCAAGCTATTGATATTATGTTCCATGTTCCTACAGCACTTGATGTTGGTGATGTTGAATTTGTAGTTTTTAGGAGCTTAGAGGTGAGAGTTGGTTATTTCATTCTTTTTTTAAATCACACACTTAAAAAAGCCTGTTTATCTTTATTAACTGAGGTTTTCAGATAGTAGAAAAAATTAAATTGCATTTTTTGAATTTGTGTGCATTCTGAGGAATAAACAGCAGAATCAAAATCTGCAATACTTGTTAAAAAAATTCTATGTAAACTATTTAGTATTTCGTTACATGATAAAGCAGTCATTAAATTTAAATTAAAAAAAAATGAATGCAAATAATCAAATAGTTTTTTTATATACTGTTAGAAGTTTTCTATGCAATTTTCAAATATCATGACATGAAAAAGATTTAGATACATAAAAAAACATATAGTTTCTTTCTAAAAGCTTGTCAGGTTGCGCTAGTAAAATAATTGATAGTTTAACATTTCCTGAATTAAAAAATCTGTGTGACAAAAGATGGGGCTTTCTAGTTTTCCTTCAAATCTTTGAAAAAGTAAGTTTCGGCAAATAACTATAAGTTTAAAAATTAAATTAAAAAAATTCACTTTTTAATTATATCAATACATGTTTGTTATGCATTTGTGACTTATCATTTATTTATGTAAATTTATTATTATTTTTTTAATTTTGTAGGTTGATGGTGGTATACAATCAGTTTCTGCCGAATGCAATGACACTTATCTTGACATAAAACCCATTGAGACTAAGGTTAAAAAAGACAGAGATGGTATTTTTAGTGAAGATGATCTAGTCATCCAGGATGACAACAGCTCGAGAACTTTAATTGGTGTGAATTATGGTAGCAGCAATTTAAACTTTTCTGATGATATTTCAGTGCCTTACCGCACAAAAAGAAGCAATGAAGTGAAGTCTGTAAGAAAAAAAGATCTTGTGATTGTAAGTAAATAAACTAGAAGTACATTTTTACTAACATTTGTTTACACTCCTTGCCAACATAACTTGGGTAAAAACAAAGAATAAAAAGGCAAAGGGTGAAGCGCGGTTCGTCCGTTAGTTGGAAACTCTTGTTAGGTAATATTTACATACGAAATGATCTGAATGCAATTTAACAAAAATCCACTTTTAATTCTGATAAAATTGCCAAATTTTCTCAAATAATATTAAAATAAGTTGGACCTTAAACAAAATTTATCTTTTAAACATGTTTTCTGGGTGTCTTCTCATAAAACGCATTAAATTTCCCCTGTTAAAGTTTTGATATTTAAATCTGCTTCAATCACTGATTTCAAGAGAATCTAGTGAAATAAATTTCTTCAGATATTTTCAATACAAACATGAAAGAAACAATAGTTTAGGAAACAAAATTCATAAACAGTTTTAAAATGCTTCTCTTTTCTTATCCCCCTCAGCTCATTTAGAATATGAGAACTTTCAATCTTAGGACTTTAAATGTTTTGTCGAGTTTAGTTTCTTAAATTATAGTCTTTCATCTTTATATGTGTATATTATCTTTATATGCGTTTACCTACCGAGTGTGTTTATTCAAAAATTTTAATGAGGATTTATTAATTATTCCAAATAATCAATAATTAAAACCTACTTACATTAATTTATTAACTAATTTACTGTTAATTCAAAAATTCTAATGAGGATTTATTAATTATTCCAAATAAACAATAACTAAAACCTACTACATGAATTAAAAATAAATTGATATCATATGTAATTCTATTTCTATTATTTTAATTCTCCGTTCTCTACTGCCGTGGGCAGGTAAACTGCAGTAATCGCACCAATGGGTTGTACCATTTTTGATCTGAAAAAAAAATCATTATGTTTTCTTAATTGTTAGACTAATTTAGTGCTTGCAACAATGGCCCAAGTCATTATGGAAGTTACTGCAGTTTACGTTGCCCACGGCAGTATACAATATACATGTCTGTGTTCATGTAGTATACATGCAGTATACATGTCTGTAAAAGATGCAGTATACATGTCTGTATTCCTAATGGCAATTTTTATTTTTAGAACTGTGATAGTGCAAAATGCAAAAGCATCCAGTGTTCTGCTTATGAATTTTTAGAGTCTAGACAATTTGCCAAAATTTCAATAACTCTTGAAGTAAATTTGAGTACATTAAATGAATATTTGGTAAGCTATATTTATCTCATATACTTAATAATTATATAATCAATAATATGCTAATAAATAATAGAATAAATATTATACTAATAAATAATAGAATTAATAATATACTAATAAATAATTTAATTAATATTGTACTAATAAATAATATAATTAATAATATAGTACTTAAAAATAAGACTTTATGTAATCTATGCATTTGTGTATATTATGTTTTAATTTTATATTTATCAGTGTATCATACTTATCTCAAAGTACATATCAATAAGTTAGTTCATTTAAAAAATAATATATTATCAGGCTCTATTAAAGTTTATATTTCATTGTATCTTTTACCTACCTTCTTAGTTTGTATATAATTAGATTGAACCTTCAAAACAATTACATATTTTGTTAATGTAGTCGTCTCTTTGGTAATGTGTTACTGTTAAGTAAACATTCTAGTTAAAGTTTATACAGTAGAGTCCGAGTTATCCTAAATTTGGCTTCACGAAAGGCTCCAGTATTTTTTGTTGCTAAAATATGAAATGTACCCATAAATGCCTAAATAAAAGAAAAATAAATTCGTACTTACAAAGTTGATTTATTTCTCAAAAATTGTTTTTTTTAACTGGTCAATTTTGGTTTGCTTTAAAGCAACCCTGTCCTGCCATCTTTTAAACAAGAGATTGTCTGAAGTAGTGGCTTTACCTTGCACTTCTATGTATCTAAGGGCCTGATATGATTTTTGTCTGTATGTCTGTATACTTCTGTGTGCGAAATGCTGCTTGTTAGACTTGGGCTCATCTTCATTATTGGGTTCGTTTTCGTCTCGGGTTACTGGTCATTTTTCTCAGAGTGAGATAGATTCCTGATAGTCCAAAAATTCCTATGGAATCTCGATTAACCGAAAGTGCTCCGGTCCTGTACCTTTGGGATAAGTGAGACTCTACTGTATTTAAAAAACACAAATGTTCCAGTAACTTAAAGCATCTTCACAAATAACTTTTATTGTAGGATCCATGGTATCGAATTGATTTTATAACTACTGGTGAAATAGCATTAAGACGGGACAAAAGTGGTGTAGAACTAAAAAAACAGCCTGATGCTATGAAGGTAAGTTGTGAAAAGTCATAAGATTTTAGTCATATAAATATTTCAACCAGTTTTTGTGTAGTTATTTTATGATGTTCTTTTTGAAATTTTAAGCTAAACTACTTTTTTAAATTCAACATCTTAACTGACAATTTAAATGTTTTGTACAATTTTGTATATTTTATTAGAAATAGTGTCAAGTAGTGTTGACTGCATTGCATATAGTGTTATAAGGGAATGGGAGCGGTAACTAGGTCTTTAAATCAAAGTATTCTCCTATATATAATTCAATTAAAAATCGTTTTTTTCAACCAATTACTTTGGCTTTATTGAATGAAAAAAAATACATTCAATGCAGCTGGAATAATGTGTGTTAAAATTTATTTTTCTTATTTGATTATCCTAGAGAGAAGGGTGTAGAGACCAGGCTATCTCTCCCATTTCCCTTTCATAAACGTTGTATTTTTATTACAAATTTTACCTAAATATTATACCCAATAGCTCTTAAATTCTAATTGGGAGTAAATAAAAGCTATTTAAAATATTCTTTTAATTATTTTTATTAGGTTTACAATTAATTTTAAGACATTAAAAATAGCAAATATATTATATTATTGAATTTTTTTTTCAAAATGTATATTTTTTAGGTGAAGACAACCATAGTTAGTTTAGCTCCTCCTGCTATAGAAGAAGTGGCTCAATGGATAATTTTTGTCAGCATTGGGATTGGAATTTTGTTATTGCTGATTATTCTTGCTCTACTAATCAAAGTAAGCTAACTTTTTTAATCATTTTTTTTAAAGTTTTGGCATGCATAGTATTTAAACTCGCTATTCAAAAAGCATTTTATGAATTACTTTTTTCAAATTCAATATTGCAAATTTAATAATGTAAAACAAATATAAGAAACCTTTAATGATTCTGTAGTAATTGGATACTTTAGGCAGAAGCTTTATTAAAAATAAGTTAAGTTGATTCTTAAAATATATTCATTGGCTGTTTATATCTTCTATTCATATTATAAGTAACACAAGAGTTGAATTCTCACAATCTCTTTTATATTTTACAATAATGTTTGACAAATTTCCTTAATTATTTAAGTCTTCATATTTTGGAAACTATGTCGTTTTCATAAAGTGAAAATGTACATAAGTGAATCCAAACAGTTTAAAACTAAATGCACGTCTTTTTCAAGAATCTTAGCTATATTTAATGAACACAATGCTCTCAAGAAATTTTAAGTATTTTTTTTTTATAAGTAGTCATAATTGAATGTAAATTATTCACTAAAACTAAATTGAGGTGCGTAACAGCACATGACAGGGCAAAGACCGGCTATAAAAATTTCATCCCACAAAGACTGAGGGTGAGGAGGTGCACACCAGGTCTGATCAACTGACCATTTGTTCTAGTTGAAACTCCATTGTTTAGTTCCCAGGCTAGTCTGTCTATTTACTATTCAAGCCTTGAAAACTTTCATCTTTCATCCCTTCGCTTGGTTTTCTAGGAAAAGGAGGGAGCATCACTTTTCTAAACCTAACACATTTGAGATTGTGTTGTGAGGTTAACAATCTGAACAGTTGAAAACCTAGTAGGGTGAGGAAAAAACACGCTCGCGCCATTTCGAAGAAAACCACATGCAGGGATGGAGGAGGAAAATGCTTTCGTAGGCTCGCATTCTAGATAGGCAAGGTATAGACTGGTAATGATTCACTGCTAAACTTCATTTTTTTTTACAGTTTGGCTTCTTTAAACGAGAACAAAAGGAAAAAATGGAAGAAATGAAGTCAAAGGGCGATTACAATCCAATTGAAGCTGAGAGTACAGCCGCCGAAGGTGAAAAATGATGTACAAAATGAATTAGTTTTTAAAAAAATTATTTAGTATGAGTTACTCAATCAAACTAGTCTGATTAGGGCATACTATGCATTTTTCTTGAAGTACTTTTCGATCTAAAGCAATAAATTGCCAAAGGTGATTGTTGAAGTTTTTAGAAGTATGCAATCGCTCTTTTGAAAACTTCACAACTACTAACTTTTGACTGAAAGTGATAGTTTACGTTTAATAAATTTGTGGAATTTGTTTAATAAATTTGTAGAATTTAATGTCAAACTATGTGATTTTAGAATATTTTCTGTTTATTACGTTGATGTTGTGAATATTTTTATAATGTACATTTAGTACATGCTTGCCATGTTTTAAAAAAATATTTTCTTAACAACTGGCATTATATAAAATCACTTTACCATTTTAAAATTTTAAATATACTTAGCGATTATTTTTAATATTACTTTTTTATTCTACAGTGTTTGTAATTTTTAAAAATATTTTTTAATAACTAAAAATCCTTGCTTATTTAACTTTTTCCACTTTTAACGTTTTGAAATTTAATATTTATGACACTGAAATGATGAGTACTGCAGACTTTTTCTTTTGGCGTGATATTTTACACTAGAGTACTTCATTGTCTATAATTTTTATGTGTATATTTGTAAATATGTAACTCTTGTATATATTTGTATAGTTTTGTTCAAGTTCATTTGTCAACAAAAATATTTAAACACTGTTTACAATGTTCAAGTTTATTTATTTTTAATTCTGTAAATTTCATCTCATTTGTTGGCAATAAAATCTCTGTTAAAACATGCATTTTGAGTTTCACTTTATTGTTAAATTTTACCTCAACTAAAAATTATAATGTGGTGTAATACAATAAAAAAGCAACATTAAAAACGCATCATTAATGGTATTATTAAGTTATCCAATTATAAGGGGGCTGGGGAGCCCAGTCAGTTAGGCACTCGCCTAGCATGCGAAAGGTCCCAGGTTTGGGTCCGGGCATCGCCAAGATAACTGCCGACCTATAAACGCCCGTGCAGCCAAACATTTACGACGAATATCAAAATCTACGCAAGAAAATTACATAAAAAAAAACGTTAAAAACTGAAATTTGATGTCGTCGATTCGAGCATTTCTTGGAAGCAAAAAACTTGAATATCTAAAAAAAAAAGCTGTTAATATAACTTATTTAATATTTAGCCTCAACAACCTGAACATTTAAAATTAAATCTCATTAATCCATCAATTATATTTATTTTTGTATAGGGCTGTGTTATTTTTGGGTTTGTTTTACTGTTTCAATAGCCAATTAAATACATCTTTACTGAGTACAACAGGAGAGCGGGGAAAAAGCAACTGTTCATTGCCATTTAACCCAAATTTGGGGTATGATACCTCCCCCCATTTGTCTTCACAATTTAAACAATTTTGGGCCAAATTGAGTAGCACATTTCCAGACGTTTTGAGTAAATAGAACTTTTAAGGAACGTTGAAAGTCCGAATTCTCATTTTACCCTTGTTACACTCTTAAAACAAGAGAGTGAAAGTGAAATCCACTCCTACAGGAAAAGTGCACTGAAAGGAAAGAAAATTAACTCCTTACTAGCTCGTAATCTCCTTAAATCGCTCCTAATCGCCTTAAAATCGCTCGTTTGTTGTTAAGATAGCTGGAAGTTTAGCAAAACAAAATAGTGAAATCCACTCCTATAGGGGAAAGTGCATTTTCGGCACCGAAATGAGTGAAAATTAACTCAGACTGAGTTAAAATCGGTCGTTTGTTTTAAGAGTGCACTGTGAAAGTATGGATTTTTTTTTCAAGATTTTGACCACCTGACTGATCCACTAACTTCACAAGTTAAGAAAAAGTAACTGGGGTAAACTAACCAGTGAATGAAAGTTTAAGACGTCACGTTCGCCAGTGAATGAACACCAGGATATAATGACCAGGACAACCAGCCATTGTCAGATAGCTTCCTACTACATGGGAGGAAGTCAGTGTTTCCAATCCATATAGTGGAATGATTTTCAATCCATATTTTTAAAATTATATTTATCAAATGTTCATTCACTGGGGCCTGTTCACTCACTGGTCAGTCTACCCTACAATCCATATTGATTAGAAATAATTTGATATGGAATAATATCACAGCAAACGCTAAAACGACTGATATACAGAAAACTCTCTGTGGGGGAAGAAAAACAAACAACAACTTCAATTAATAAAATTATAGCGAAGTTAAATTATTATTTAAAATTGATTGATTCCATGACAAATGACAATGATTGCGCCCTCCAGAAGGGAAGAGTGTAGGCTTTTTAGCCCATTACCCCGCTCGCCAGAAGGGACAGTCACAAGAGACACTCAAGGAAGGACGCCACAAACACATATACAAATAACATTTATTGAACATAACAACATTTATTGACAAACACAAACATCCATGCCTTTACCTGGATTCGAACCCGAGCCCAGCAGCTCCAAAGGCTAGCACTCTAACCATTGCGCCGGCGGGTCGGAAAATTTATTCCATACTCTCCGTGGTTTAATTCCAATCTGAGTAAGCCAATATCTTCATTAGACGATGATCAATAAATAAAAATCAATTGTTGGGTCTGCTTGGTAAGGCAAGGGTTATAGATATAACTTTTCGATTTCTTTAATATTTTTAGAAATTTGGCCCCTTAGTAGCCAAATTTAGTTCTCTAGTTAAAAAGAAAACTAATTGAAAACGGCTATATCATTTATATTTAAAAATAGTTATTATTTATTACTCACTTTCATATCTGTATTTTTTTATTTGATTTTAAAGACAAAATTATTGATGTGTTGGGTGTAAATGTGAACCTGAAAATCAATAATTCTTGCAATTCAAATGAAAACTTACTTTTATTTTCTAAAAGTTGTAGATATATCTCAATAGATAAAAATTTATATTCAAGCAGATGAATGAATATTAAAAAAATATATTTTGCATTTAGTAAAGAATATGTTGAATAAAGAATTCTTTATTGGTTGAAAGTATCAAACATTAAAATCTGTGCAATGCTGACTCATCTCGAATGTTTTGAGTGATGGAATTTCAATATATGAGTAAAGAAAGGAAATCTATGAAAAAATAATACAATACAATATATCATAAAATGTCACAAACTAAGAATAATTATGAAAAGAAAAATAATTGTAGAAGAATAATTATGTACAAATCTACTAACTAACCAACGTGGTTCTAAAATACGACGTCCGTCGCCAATGGCCCTCGTGCAGTTCTAGTGCGACGGCAATTCAAACCTAACCTAACTAACTAAATAATGAAATGGATAAATTTGTTAACGATAATTTAAGTTTTATATCCTAGCAAGGAAACTACAGATGAACTCCATAAGGCGCATGAAAGACCGCAGTAGATGATACCCTTTTGACAAAAAATTCATTGTTTTCATAACAATATTAAAAAAAGTCGAAATAATCGAAAAATAGTTGCTGTAAGTCTATTTAAATGTCTTCTAATTGAGCTAATTCATTAGTTTTGAGATCCTGGCATTTGAAAGAGTAGCATCTGAAATTAAAATATCATCTGTTTTTTTTTAAATAATTAATTTATATAGTTAAAAACAGTATCGCCATCTACAGAACATTTTGTGGCATTTCAAAGATAAAACTATAAATAATTGAATAACCAGATGATATTTCCTCTTCCATTTTTTTTTTTACTTTGCTGTTATGATGATTGTCATACCGGGTGAAATGCTATACTTTCGCAGCATCAGTTATAATCAAAAGCAAAGAAATAGATCCATATGATTAAACAAACGCTATCTTAACACAGTAAAGATAAAAAATGACGAAAATTCAACTTTTCATGTCCAACTTCACTTCACCGCAGAAAAGATTTCACATAAACATGCCACAAAATAGCAACAGTAGCCAACACATTCGCAGCAAATCAGACAGGCTTCGAGGCACTCTTCCTCGGAATTCTTCGCAGTCCTGCAAAACATTTCGGGAAATAAGAAAAGGTGCGAGAGACGGGAAAAAATGGGAGAAGGACGAGGGTTTATTAGAAAAGCATTCAATAGCAAATTTAAAGCAAACACAATGCAAAACAATTCTAATTAAAAACAGAATATTTTTTACAGAAAATTTTTGTTTTCTAAAACTATTAAAATTTATTGGTAAAAATATCCGCTCAGTTTGTCGGCAGGCACTCTTTCCTGCTAACAGATAAAATCTGTAACCTCTAATTCAAAATTGTACCCTGAGAGCATTTTTCTGTGGCTTTTTTTCGAAATGAATATTTAAAAAAAAAAAAAAAACTACGCTTTGATCGCGGTGTAGTGGTAAAAGCGTCTGCTCCTATCGAGGTTCATATTGGTAATGGGTTCAGTTTTTTATTCCTGTCTTACAAAAAATATCTTTTAGGCAGAATATTCTCTAAATTGTTTTGCCATTGAGAATTTCTATGAAGATATGTTTTCCATAGTATTACGGATATTTTCGGGCAACTGTGCTGACAGATATTTCCTGTTTTTTTTGTATCAATGTTCAAGAAAAAGTGAATAAACATTTGGCAATGAAATCTGTATTAACCAATGAGAAAAAAAAACATTAAACTGTTAGAGCACCAAATGAGCTAAAAATCTAGCAAAAGTTAGAGGCAAATATCGATGCAAAATTAAAGAAACATAAAGCATAACAAGCCAAAACTTTATGTCACTGCTGAAGTTTCGTACAGTTAAGAGACTGTTAGTTGCACAATTGAGACCTAAGTAAAAAGACCAACAAAATTATGTTCAAATAGAAGATGAAGTAAAACGGTTCGATCCTGGAATCTGGCATTGTGCGCAAGTCGAAAAGGCTATCTAGTATATGTTATAATTCTTTGCACTTACACGGTGTTCTCTGTCTGGAATAGAAAGAGCGGCCTTCAATTTCATTAGAGAAGACGCTCATGCACACCAGGAAAAATGACTTAATTTTGCGGGGAGTTTAAAACTTAATCGAAAAACGACAGTGAGCTAAGCTTTGATGGATTGACAGAAAAATAGCCTAAGTAAGACATGTAGCTCAAAGCTGAATACGGTCACATTTTAATTTTTTTGAACTTAGGGCTGGCTATGTATTATATCGTCGGTCAAAGGATAAAACCCAGAGACATAACATAGAGTGGACTGCGCATTAATAGTAAAGCAGCTTAGGGATGGAAAACCAAAACCGGTTTTCAAAAAACCGGTGGTCCCAGTTTTGACTGAAAACCGTTTTTTTTTTGTATGAGGCCCTTTGGAACCGAAAACCGGTTTTTTAGGGAAAAACCGATGGAAAATGGAAAACCGGTTTTTTCTGGAAAACCGCCATCCCTTGCAGATTAGCATTATGTCCTAAACATCATAAATCGCCAAGAGGGGAAAGGTTGCTACATATGGCAACTTAACGCTACCGTTTCGTTACGAACTATTCCAAATTGTCGCCAGACCTGAATATCAGCTAGCAAACCGAAGTGGAGCCCCAAGTCAAAATTTATGCTAGTACTAGCATAAAAATTATGCTTTTTTTTGCTATGTTTATGCTATGTTTTTGCTACAGTATGCTTCCTTATGCTACTTAGCATATCATGCTTATAAAAATAGCATACAGAAAATAGCATTTCATGCTATAAAACTAGCATATGATTCTAAATGGCATTGCATGCTTCTCAAAAGCATTCTGTGGTAGTTACCATGACAAGCTATTTTTTGCTTTTTTATGCTAACTAGCATAAAGTGCTATACAACTACCATACAGAAAAAGCATCTTATGCTATGAAACTAGCATATGATACTAAATAGCATTGCATGCTTCGCAAAAGCATGCTGTGGTAGTTACCATGACAAGTTATTTTTTGCTTTTGTCTGCTAACTAGCATAAAGTGCTTACAACTACCATAAAGAAAAAACACATCTTATGCTATAAAACTAGTATATAATGCTAAATAGCACTGCAAACTCCTCAAAAGCATACTGAGGTGGTTACCTTGACAAGCTATTTTTTGCTTTCTTACGCTAACTAGCATAAAATGCTATACAACTACCATACAGAAAAAGCATCTTATGCTATAAACTAGCATATGATGCGAAATAGCATTGCATGCTTCTCAAAAGCATGCTGTGGTAGTTAACATGACAAGCTATTTTTTGCTTTGTTTATTCTAACTAGGATAAAATGCTATACAACAACCATACAGATAAAAAGCATCTTTTGCTATAAAACTAGCATATAATGCTAAATAGCACTGCAAGCTTCTCAAAAGCATAATGAGGTGGTTACCTTGACAAGCTATTTTTGCTTTTTTTTATGCTATTTTAGCATAAAATGCTATACAACTACCATACAGAAAAAGCATCTTATGCTATGAAACTAGCATATGATGCTAAATAACATTGCATGCTTTTCAAAAGCGTGCTGTGGTAGTTACCAGGAAAAGCTATTTTTTGCTTTTTTATATACAGTAACGGGGATTCGAGCTTAGTAGCAATGTTTTTCGAAATTTGCTCGACCGGTCGTTGATCGGAATTAATGAAAACTCACCGCTGATATCGCCTCCGTAATTCGAACGTTCAACAGACATCGGCAATTGGTGAACGAAATTCCATTGCTAAAAGTCATCGATTCGATAACGGTCAAAGGTGAGAATTGGATCTGCGTAACTTTCATCGGAAAATTATGGCGAATCGATATCGCAATCTTCAAGAAACTGAAAAAATTGAAACTACAAATCGCGTCAAATAATTTTGAAAACTATATTTCCGAAAAAAATCCAGTTCAAACTGGTAATCCACATTCTTAATTGCGGGCAAATCTAAATATTTTAACTGCGTGATAAATGATTTCTTTTAGTTACTTCGAAAATAATTTTTAAATTTTTCAGGCATGGTTAGTTTTTGAAAAATAGATTAAATAAAATAGATTTTTGAATAACTATTATAAATCATAAAGCATTTTTTAAATAAAATAGATTTTTGAATAAATATTATAAATCAAAACAATTTTAAAACGTAAGTTACTAAATGTTACTTTGAAATATGACGCATTTCTATTTGAGTTAATAAATAAAGTAATATCTAAAAAATATATATCTTAAATAAAGCAATATCTAAAAAGAATTTGAAACCTGCAAAAAAACCCCGCAAAATTAAAATTTCTTTATCAAAAACAAAAAAACCTCCTTTAACATCCTTTTGACCACTTAAATTATACGCTTCCACTGCATGAGCCGCCGTGGCTGAGTTGTCTAACGCCCCTCTCCGTGGACCGAGAGATCGTGAGATCTGTCCTGCGCCTGCCGTTCAAGTATCAGCAACATATACCAATAATACCATTCTGACTAATGGTGGCGCCATCCCACTTCAAAGTTGTGTACCAAACATCACATGTTAACAAAATAGCATCGCGTGCTATTTCTCTTGCTTATTTAACATAATGTTTTAGCATGTGATGCTATAAAGTTATGCTAAATAAGCAACAGAAAATATCATGTGATGCTATTTTGTTTATGCTAATAAGCATAAATTGTGTTCGAATTTTAATCATTTCATGCTAGTTTTTCATGCTAAACTAGCAAACATTTTAAGCATCTCAGGCTAGTTTCCTGTGATAGCAGTAGCATTTCTTGCTTATTTAGCATAATTTTTTAGCATGTGATGATATAAAGTTATGCTAAATAAGCAACAGTTAATAGCATGTGTTGCTATTTTGTTTATGCTAACAAGCATAAAATGTGTTCGAATTTTGGCCATCTCATGCTAGTGCTTCATGCTAAACTAGCAAGTATTTTGAAGCATATCATGCTAGTTTCCTATGCTAGCAGTAGCATCTTTTATGCTAGTTAGCAAAGCAAAAATAGCATAAATTTTAACCTGGGAGACTACCATCAATACCATGTCACGTGGGTTTCCACCAATCACGGCAGCTTGAATTTTTTTTAATGTTTTTGCAGACGATTTTTTGAGCATTGTTGGTATTTTTCTCTTTTGGCTTTTATAATAAATATTTAATTACATTCTTTTAATCTCTGAGCATGTTAACAATCGTGAATGTTGTACTTTAATTCAGTAACGTTTTGTGCAAGATGCCAAATGCTTGTGAATTCCTAATTGTAAAGAGGGGTATAAAAAAGGATTAGTCACACTTCACGGGTAAAATTTATTTAGTTCTGCATACTTTTAGTAATTGTGTGTTCTTCATAAACTATAATTTCTATCGAGGGAATTTATTCTGAAAGCTCTTTTATACTGAAGAATCATATCCATGATTAAATCAACGTTGTTAGAACTCTAATTATAATTAATATTTTGGGCCAAGTCAATTAAATTTATGGTCTGAACATTAGACAGCTTAGAAGTGGAATATTTTTTTTACAATTTGGTCAAAACGAAACCTGTTTTTGCAATCGTGTTTGAGTTATTTATATTTAAAAAGTAGAACATTTGCTGAATTTGGAATATATTGATGTGTTTTAGAAAGTTGATTTATTCCAGGTGAAATAAAGGAAGAAGCTATATTTCAAAAAAAAAAAAATATATATATATATTTTAAATCGGACCGTTAGAACGAAAGTTATAGAGACGGCAGAAAATGTTCACTATGTCAATTACCAACTTATATTACAGCAACACTCTACATAAACCTACTAATGTTCTTTTAAATTAATTTTTAATAAAGAGTCCACATTCAATTGTTCAAGTAATCTTAAATAGACTCACAAAATCAAAGAAATAATCTGATATCTATTAAGAGGATCTTAAAATACTAGCGATTCATTCTTGCTCCTTTTCCAAGCTTCTTTATCATAACATTAGATTGTAGGCCTTTGTGTTCAGGTCGTTGTGGAAAAACTCGCCAAATGGTAAACTCGCCATAGATGCGAGCCAAACGCGACACAGTCATGTGACTGTGTAAGTTAGATGTTTAGGACACTTTAGGTTTGCCAATGCGCAGTCCACTCTATGTTATGTCTCTGATAAAACCACGAATGTGCAAATTCTAGGGATAGGAGGTTTTTAAAAACAGCTGGGTTGTCAGTATTCAGTTTTTCCTCTGTGTGATTTTGATTTGCACAATATTGGTTTTGTCATTTGCTAGACGACATATGTTATGCGCAAAAAAACAACAGAACAAAAGCACTTACGTGGTGTCCTGCTGTCCGGGATTGTATCCCCCTGAAGTCGAGGTGTATCGTTGTCCGGTATTGGATTCCTCTCCACCCAACAACACCGAGAATATGCCATCTCCAGCCGGTTGCTTGACCACTGGCTTGACCACCGACTGCTCGGGATACTCTTCCAGCGGGACGTATTTCTTTTGCGAGTACGGACTAGACCATCGGGAAGTGCTGAGTGCAGTCGGACGATCAACTTCTTGGGAGTAGGGACTGGACCATCGAGAAGTGCTGAGTGCAGTCGGCTGACTAACCACTGGCTTGTCCGACTGCTCGGGATATTCCTGGATGCACGGCTGTTGCAAGTATGGATTGGGCAATAGAGAAGCACTGAGTGGGCCCACGAACTTGCGTTTAGCCGTTATTTGGTCGTACGCTGGTGGTGGCTGGTCCTCAGTAGGTGGCCGCTTTGTGTCAGCAAGAGGTTGCTGATAGTCAGTTGGTGCAGATGGTTGTTGGACCTCAGTTGGTGCAGATGGTTGCTGGACCTCAGTTGGTGCAGATGGTGACTGGTAATAAGGGGGTGGTTGCTGGTCGTCAGCGTGTGGTCCTTGATAGTCCATATTAGTGCAGGAAACTTTGTTATTCCTAACCTGGAAGGAGTTTTTCTTTTATGTAAAGGTGGGTTTGGATGTTGGGTAAGTAATAATGTTAAGATTAATCGGAATTGCTGTTGATTCAAACAGCTCTTATGTATCACTTATATCGCGAGTCTAAAATTAAGTTGATTGGAAAAAGACATTTCTTAAAATAAAACTTTTAAATGTTATAACTTTTAAGTATTGTAACTTTTTTATCATATCCTTTTTTGAGTCCATGTTTTAATATCAATAAAATATAAACGAAATTAACGTTTAAACTTTTAACACAACGATCGTTGACATTTATAAGTATCAGTCTCTTCATAAGAAAAGATTCTTCATTTTTAAAAATGATGAAGTTCCCTGAAGAAACCTCTTTAAACGTTGATTCTTTAGCTAATGTTACTTCTATAGTATGCCCATTTTTATAATTTATCATTTTATTTTCATATCATGAAACTGAAACAATTTTTTTTTTGTTAATTTAGTACTCAACTAGGTAGTTTTGTTTCGCCCAAATAACAAAACCAGATGGTTGGCAAACTTTGCACAGCAAATTGTCTCTGACTTTATTTATTTCAGACTAATTAGTACTTTGATTTTACTAAAGGGTTTTAAATACAAATTAAGGTTTAACCCTTTCAGTCCCAAAAATTTACTACACTACAGAAACATCTGATATTCACAAAATAAGCTTATTTTAGGTCAAATATACGAATTCTATAAGAAAAAAAAATGCATTAAAATTTTTTATATGGCTTTTGGAACAATGCCAAAATTTTTTAACTGTGGAAAACAACAAAATAAAAAAATATATATTACCTAAAAACACTTCGAGTTACATATTTTAAGGTATCTGACCAGATAATTAAAAAAAAATTTAGTAATTATTTTAACCGAAATAGTTTAAATTGTGTTTTAAATATGTGGAACTGAAGTGAACTTATCAAAAATCAGGAGAAACGCTTGTTGACTATTTTCTAAATAAAAACAAGAAGTTCTATAAGAACTAAAATAGCCTACTTTCCTGTTACTTAAATACTTACTAAAATTCTTATCTTGAAAAAACTAGGATCGTTACAGTAAGTGACATCAACAACCGTTTCTACATTAAATTTATATACAAAAGAATAAATTTCACTAACCACAGCATCTAGCTATAATTTCAACTTCGTAAAGCCATTATTTTCATTTATTTTCTATCACCAATAAAATAAATATTACTTATCGTCCGCATGATTTATTTGCAGTTATAAATAAATATTTAATTTTTCGTAGAAAAACCCCAATAAAACTATTCCAAAATGCACTTAAAATAATAAATGTAAATAAACAAGTAGGTTTGTAACAGAATCTGTCACTTAACCTGCTTCCAAACAACAGTTGTGTTTAACAGGTAAAAAGGCGCCAAACACAGCATTAATTCTATATTAAACATTTACCAGCTAAATTAAGCTAGTTTCATTTATTTTATTTCGAGAATTAAATAATTATTACTTAAATCGTTTGCAAAAAATTATATTTCAAAGAATAAATATGTAATATTTTTCTCTTTTGAATAGAATGAAAACATTGCTTACCTACATACAGAATCTTGAAGTGAAATATATTTGACGTCATTTCAAACTGATCGATGTCGCAAAAATAAATTTATTTTAATTCATTGTCTAAAAGATTTAAAGTTTCTCAAGCGATTGTTGCCATGGCAATGGTGATTTATTTCTAATAAAATGGCTTTCTATGCTTTTTAAATGAGCATTAAATGTTAAAGTTTTTTAAGTAATTGAAGTACTTAGAATTCGAATTCTTTTCTGAAATTTTCAATATATTCTCATTTGGATACGCTGAATTTTTTGACGCATATCACTTTTCCGTAGCATTTGTAGTTAAATTCAGCGATTTAAATGACTCGAAATTGAATTTCAATGCTAATTCAATGGGAAATTCGTCGACAAATAGTAGATTTATGTCCGTCCGTTCGTACAGACAGACGGACAAAAAGTATGAAAGTCGGGTCTCTGAGGTCATAGCTTTCTAACAAAAAAAGAATTTTTAAGATCGGATGGATAGAACCGATTTTGGAAGGGGGGTACGGACAGACGGACGGACGGACAGACGGACGGACGGACGGACATCGACCGCATGTCAATACCTACTTTTTTATTTTTTTTAATTCTTCGAATTAAAAAAAAAAGAAAAGTAGGCTAAAAATAGTAGTTCTGACTTCTATTGAGATTAAAGTAAAATATTGTCTGATAGAGGAAAGTGTGAAGAATCGAATGATGTGTGTTTTGATGTCATAACGGGACATAAAAATTTTGAAAAAAATATTGAAAGTGATGATGCCAAATGGCATCACTGGGACTGAAAGGGTTAATTACACGCTTGAACCTAAAAAAGTGTATTGAATGGATTTATTTCATTTGAATAACGAATGCATCAGGTTAGAATGTAACTTTTTTCACCACTAGAGGCTAAAACAACACCAACAAAAAGTTGTTTTAAAACATCGTATGGAAAGGTTATAAATAGTTACTTATCTATAATATTATTGCGCAACTGTGCATCTGTTTGTCTTTCCAAAATTTATCGCTGTCTGAAATTCGAAGCGTAGAGATATGGAAAAGATACGCAAAACAAAAAGGGGAAGTAATGCCGTTACTTTAAACGGGTTTTGCTTTTTCATTCGAAAAATCTGTTTTTTTTAAAAAGTCGATCTCATAGACTTAACATTGAAACCAAATATTTATATACATCCATCTTGTCTTTCAAAAATATCAAATTAAAATTATGTTTGGTAAGCGGATTTAATTGTTAAGATGTGAATTTGTACACATGAATTATTTAGTTTTTTTCGTTTTTAAGAGTTAATGGTACATTGGGCATATGTCAACTGCACGGCTCATAAAGTGGACAAAATTCTTACAGTTCTTTTTAGAATACGATTATTTTGCAATTAAATTTACAGAATTTCTTGTAACAAAAATATTTACAAGATTTTTTAGCAAAAAGTAATTGTAATTCATGGAATTTAGGTTTGATAAAACCATTTTGATTTCTAAGAAATATTAATTAATTTGAAGACGTCCGTTTTTTGACGTAATGAATCATCCTACACTTGATTGGATTAAAAGTGACAAATCATGTGAGATCTTGTGGATTTCTCCAAAGTAAAAAAAAAAAAACGTTCTTTGCCGTTTTTCTTAATGTTTTGTTTTATTTGATCTTCGAAACTTTGAAGAAGAATAAAAAAGAATATGGTCACATTCTTATTTTTTTTTCTTTCGCCATCTTAAAATGGAGCTAAAAAACATGCGGATACTGTTTAAGCGAACAACGAATAAAAAGAACGATCTGTTCTTTTCTTCAGGAGAGTGGAGTTGATCAGTGCAGTCGACTAAATGCCGGTACATTTGTGGTAATAAATTTTAATTCAAAAATTTTGATGTGTGGGAATACATTTAAGAAAGAATTGGAAAAATAAAATTGATTAATTAGATTAGATGAAGTTTATCAACGGTTTTATGGCGTCAGTTTTTTTTAAAAAAAAGCTATCGAGCGTTCGTCACTATATTTTTTCACTATAATATTCCGGAGCATTGGTAAAATGTAAAATTATACAACTAACTGTCCAAGTTATTTGCTGGGTAATTTTTCAAATACGTTGATTTGACAAAATTTTAAATTCTACTTAAATATATTATACTGATCCGATTTTCATTTCGTGCGATATTGATAAATGTTCGGGCGGGTTAAGCTTAAATTAAAGGTAAGCTAAAAATTAATGTTTCCATGACACATCTCCTGTTTTTAAAACTCCATCGATGAATAGGACAGTTTGTCATGAAGGTCAGAAAGTAATATTAAGTTATGCTCCAATTTAAAAAAAAAGCATAAAAGCATTGTAGAAACCAAAAAAATTGTTTTTCGAGCTATTATTTTAATATCTCTGACGCATTTCACTATCGGACTTTTTCTGGAGATAAATAACAAGATTCTTGACAATCTGAACCATTCTCATATGTCAGCAAAGAAGCTCACTTGAAGATATTTTTTTCCATGACAAGTATCTACACAACTCTTAGAGAATTAAAGTAATTCTTCAATTGTATTACAAGAATTTTTAATTTTTAGGCTCGCAGCTTTATGTGTTTACTCAAATAAAAATAAATGTCAGCTTACCTGAAGATCTTAAGAATTATCCTTAGTTTTTTTTATCAATATTTACAGATCGATAGAAGAGAGACCTATCAATAGAGAAACAACAATTCTGATCTGTAATGTGACACACCTACAAACATGGGTTTTTAAACTAAGCCCCGAATTACATTGTTTTGTAGCTTATACTTGCCTTCTTGAGTGGGAGGCAATATCATAGATAACCGTATGTATTGATAACTGTTAGATAATTTGCAGATAACTGTTATGCATATCATATCGTAAATAGAGGGGTTGTCAGATTGGAAGTACGTCACATTTGGAAATCGCCACCAATAGGTCCGGAATGTAATTTTTTCTCAATTATATATAAAGTTATATTATTCTACTAATTATTGAATTTATTATTTGTTTAACAAAAAAAAGTACTAAAAATTTATGCTTTTAGAAATAGATAAATTTTTAGTTCTACCTAATTTAGTTTCAATAATTTTGTAATCATGCCAAATGTGTGCTTCACGATTAAAACTAGAATACCTGATTTAACATCAGCTGATTGAATGAAACTGTGAGGTAAAGGGGTTTTTTCCGTTTAAGGGCATGATACGAGTAAGTGAATCATTCTGACATCATTGTTCATATTTATTGGCTATTCTACACAGTTATTATTGCAGCAAACTTGTACATCTAAAGCATCTTAAACAGACCTAAAGTTTTGATTTTATTTTAAAAACAACTTTGTGAATTTCAATATGGCATATTGTAATAATTCTATAACTCATTTCAACTTGTGCCGTTTGTACCATTCAGGGCTGATTTAACCTGATGAGGTTATAAACAGCATGATTTCTGACATTTCAAGGCTAATAGACACTTTCCTTGAGGATGGATCCTTAAGGATGGCTAAACAACAATGTAAGTTCTCTGGACTAGGTTATGAAACTTGGACAATGTTATAAAACTTGAATTTACGTTTCGGAACACTTTTTCAAAAACATTTTTTCCAAAATATATTATCTTAAACTAGATGTCTTGCTTAGTAACGACCTTTTGCGTGTTTAATACCCATGTGCGTTTATTTCATACAACTGTCCACAGGAGTGGTATGGTTTTGAATTTCAAAAGTCGGATCGGTAATGTGTCACAGACTGCCAATGCTCATTTTGCAAATATATTTTAATTTTACATTGTCATAACTAATATACTTTAGAATAAAAACTATCAAGAGGAACGTTGTTCTAACGATGTGTATCTCTTCGGGAACGGAGGCTGGGGGGGGGGACAGGAAAACCGATGACGGAGACGAAGTTCCCCGCAGCCAGGGAAGAGAATGGGATAGAGCCTGCCCAGACATGGTGACTCATGTTGTCCTGTCACTCAGGTATACGTATACCTTTTACAATTTTTTTAAAAAAATTTTCATCGGTATTTTTTTTTAAATTTATACATAGATTAAGTACACATAGGCTAACTATCATATGTAATTTTTTTTCAAAAAAATTAATTAACATATTTATTAATTAATAATTAGTATGGTAATTAGACAATTTTTTGACAATGATCCTGCTAATTCAATTTGACTTAAAACGATATTTTCTTTTGGAAACTGTTTATTACACCTTCTTTAATGTTGTGAACCTCTAGATAGTTCTTAGTTAAAATATAACTTATTTAAAAATATGTTTTTAGTGATACCGAAAAAAAGTGATTTTTTTAAACGAAATAATTAAGTTAAATGCTTCTAAAAGCATTTCTTTCAAGGATACAAATAAGATGGAGGGTCATCACATGCTCTATATAATACAGATCACATAACTGAAAACAGAATAAAAAAATATTTAATAGAACTCAAGATATCCTTGTCAAGATGAAGCAATACATGCAACTTAACACATTCCTCAGAAAATCAATTTGAAGTTACAAGAAGACCCTAGATTCTATTAGATATGCTTCTCCAAAAAAAATCATAAGTCAAAAACTAAGCTATGGATTTTAATAATATTGGTATCATCAGAAAGCTAGTTAAACAGAGCATATTATAAAGAAATAAAAGGTTTCAAGATGCCAAGTGGGGAATGACACTCTTGGTCAATACTACTTATTTCTCCACATAATCACCTTGACATTTGTCATATCTGCAAACATGCTTTTGCTATAATCTCCGTGGTTAGTAGGTTCTTTATTTAAATAAAACATCCAGAGTGAGAATGCATTAAGGTTATTTATTATGATTAGGTAATGATGGATATTACAATAATTGACATAGTATTAATTAACATCTCTACAGAGGATCCGAAACTAATCTGTTAACTCTATTCGGTTTTATGGGAATTAATTGATACCTGGGAACTTTGCACTCAGTCTTGCAAAGCGTCTTCACTGCTAGGCAAGGGCGTTGATGGAGAAGTCTGATGAATGAGGCAGGTGCGCTGAGGTAAGGCCTCGGGAGTCGGGATTGCATTGGACTGGAGTCCCATCGTCGGAAACTCGGCCGCGGAGGTTAGGAGATGAACTCCAGCATTCGGATGTGGGATTCTTCCCAAGGCTATTAAGCAGCTAAATCTCAGAAGTCGCTCCTCTTCTCTGCTCTGACCCCGCATCACCTTTTTGGATGTTGAAAACCTAAGCCCTCCTCCAACGTTCTCATTCGTTAGCTGGGGGGTCAAGGGGTTAGTTATGCAAATATCTATTCCCCCTCTTGTGTTCTCATTGGGTATAGGGGTTTAACATCACGCCTGCCTTATTTGGTATTACCAGACTTCCTGTCTGGTCAACACTCCAGCCCTGTCATTGCTAGGTTGCCATATCCTGTTGGCTGGTTTGCCACATTTGGCATGACCTGTCAATACTCTTGGATATTGACTGTGTCATTACTCCCCTTCTCACACAAAAACAAAGAAAGTTTGTTCGTAAATTATCAAGTACTCCCAATAATAACCGAAAGAAAAAGTCCTATTAATTGTTTAGGTAATTCTTGGATCCCCTGAGGAGACTAATTTTCATAATGTATGACAATGGTTATACAAAGTTACAAATGATTACATATATGGTAACAAAATTCTTTTCACCAAGTTGTACATAAGTTTGCAAAACTAATTATCAAAAGTGAATGTAATATTTTCACTAATTTTCTAGAATAATATGTTTACATGGAACTACATTTAAATCATCAATACAACAGTTATCCAAACAAATCAAAAAAAAATTTGCTTTTTGCAAATTTAGACAACTTTATATTTGAATTTTGGAATTGTACCAGTCTCTACTTTTATATTAGATCATTGTTGATGCATATATATATATTTCTTTCAAGAAAACATGAAGATATTAATGAAAATTTCATTATGGTAATTAAGAGACTGAAATACCCCTAAGTGTTACATGAAAAAAAATGCAATGTTAATTACACACACATTTAAAACCGAAACCTGTTATATTTTGCTTATAACATCTTAGAATTCCAAATATGTATACATGTAAAAATGTTGTATTACTCAAAATAGTTCAAAAGTTCATAAATCAAGGTATATGATTCACTATGACATTTGAATTTGATGTCTTTAGAATGCAAGCTGAAAAGTTTTTCCAAGAGTTTTAGTTCAACAGCTTTGACAACAATTCGCAACAGTTTATTAGTTGTAAAAATATAGTCCATGTATTTAAGGTTTCTGGTAGTCGTAAAGTCACTGAAATGTCATTATTTATACATTGATGAAAGTTTTAATAGAAATACCTGAGTATTGTTCAGAAAAACATTGGAGATGCATTGCGCTGGAAAAAACTGTAAGGCAAATCACAAAAACACTGCTGATGACTGTTGGAAAAAAAAACTTTAAGGTTCATCACTTTTCTTCTTCTAAAAAAAAAACAAACAATGGTATATTCGCACTTTCTGAATTTATGATCACTTGTCGAAAATTCTAATGGTTTGTATATTGTGAAAAGGAAATATTCAACTCCTTTTATTTGTGTTGGAATGGACCGTTTTCAGAAATAAGATTGGTTGACTTTCTGAATCACAGAAAATGCTTTGTACAATTTCAAACCAGCTGAAATATGTTCTCTGCAGAGATCTTCAAATGTGCACCCTTGAAGTCTCCTTTCCGTAATCATAGTATCGTACAATCTCACCTGGTACAATCAATCACTCCCAACAAAACACAAGTCAACATTAATTCGCCTCAGATCCCCAATAGAGATGAATTTATTTAAAAAAGAAATCATTTATCACTTGAAACTACTTGAATCATCCCTTAATTAAAAAAAAGTTAATAGCAAAAATCCAAACTTGTTAATTATTACTAAAAAGACAAGGGAAAATTTTCATTTGTGATATAAATAAATTTTTAAATCATATCCTCTTAAAAATTCTCTCCAAATATAGTCAAATCATTACATTAGGGAATTTTCAAACCAATATAATAGATTCGAACCAAAAGCATATACCATTTAACAAAACTCTCAGAAAAAAAGAAACAATTAAAAAAAAATGCAATTTTACCCATATTCCAGCATCCAGCAGTATTTCTACGCCGCTATTTTCCCGTTAGATGGCGGCAGTAGTACCAATTCGTTGATTTGGGAATTCTCAGAAGTTTCCAAAACAAGTCTTACTGTCCCCCCCGTTTCCAGAATCTTCCAACAATCAGTCCCCTCGTCTTTGCGATTAGTGTCCACGCGGTGTGGAAAAGTTAGTCGGGATTACTACATTTAGCTGATACTGGATATCACCAATTGAATTAGTAAGTGTTTTTCCATTCTTGAAAAATTTAATAATTCATAATCATACAGCATTTATTCCATTGCACTCAAATTAGAACTAAAAAAAAGAGAACCATGCATTTGCACGTGGGAAGAATTTTTATCTGTGCGTGAAATCACTCTGTCTCGTATTAAAATATAATTTTCACTTTGTGATATAGAAAAAAATAAAACGGGTAATTATATAAAACTATAATAAGTGAGAAAAAGAAGTTTAATAAAATTCCGTGGGAAAATCGGAATTCAATAACTGTTCTTTAGAAAATAATACAAACGCTTGTATTTTTCAGGTGGCCTGTTTGCGGTTTCGCCAGACGACTACATGCGGCTATGTAGCTGTTATTTTGGGGCTTTAGAATCACTAATTACCACTAATTTTCCCCTTCTCTCTTCTCTTTTAGGTCTGGTAGCAACGAGGGACAAATTACTTCATTCTTAAATTATAATTTTATTATTGTTTACTCGCAGTAAATATTATGCTTTTTTTTTAGTAAAGGGGCATGCATAATAGCCAAAACATTTTTTCTTTTTATAGTTTTTTTCTAATTTTTTTACTGTATTTTTAAGTTTTCTAATTTGTTTTATTCAGAAATGTATTTTTTTTCGTTTATGGCTATACATGCATGCGTAAATAGGGTGTCGATTATCCATTGTTAACTCTTGTTTTACGTAATTTTACATATTTAAAAGTTAACAAAGTATGATTTTTCTTGAAAATTTTGTTGTTGTTCGAAGCGTAATAAATTAATATTTTTGTCATACAAACTTGATGAAATATTATTCTGTGTATTAAAAGAAAACGTACAATTTTCCTTAGCTGTTCCCTGCAAGAACAAGTCCGCCCAGGAATTCTTCTTGAACATCTCCGTGCCGGCGCCGTGATGATCGGACTGTCACCCTCACCCCCTTGTTGGCAATGCGACACACCCTTCGGAGTCCGCGATAATTCACCTGTTGCTTTCTTGAGACATGTTTCGGATTCCCCCCCCCTCATGATGTTGAAAGTTAAGTATTTTTTTTGTTTGTTTACTTTTGGGTGGGATTTTTTCTCGCTCTTCTTCTTTTGTGGTTTTGGGGATGGTCTTAGAGAGCGTATAGTTTTTGATCATTTTTACTTTAGGGAATGAAATCTATTAATGTTATAAGATTAATTTTGTAAAACCTTTTTTATTTTTTTGTTTCCTTTTTGTGTTTGTTGAATCATTACACATAAATTGATAATTGTTTTGAGTTATTATAAATAAGGTGTTGATTTAAGGGTGAAGTCTAATTGAATCATTCTATGATTAAGCATAGATTTTAAATTTTAATATAGTATATATTTATTTTTTTTTTAGACTGTTGTTGTTCTTTTTCTTAAATTATAATCGTGTGTTTTGAGTAAATTTGGTTTATTTTCATTGTGAATATTGTTTTCTTGTAGATGTGGGAATCTTTCAGTGACTTTTTTAATTTTTGAAATATGTACTTTCTTTTTTTGTTCGGGGTTGGTACAGTTTTGTATTTCAAATAAATTTTTACTAATAGTTTTTATAACCTGAAATTTTCCCTGAAATTTTGACTTGTAATTTTTACAGTCTTTGACAGTGACAAAATTGCCGACTTGAATGTCATGTGGTTGAGATTTGCTTTGAGTATATATTTGTTGTCTGGTCTGAGCTTTTTCGATGGACTTAGAGGCTTGCGTGTTAAAATTTTGTATTTGTTTTCGTATATTTGCCATATAAGTAGGATATTTTAGTAATTCGAGATTGTCTTCTTGACTTTTATATTTTTGTGTAAGAGGTGGAATCTTTCTACCAAAAAAAATCTCGTTTGGCGAAAATCCGATTGTTGAGTGATAACTTGCATTATAATTTGACTTGTATAAATTTAAAATTAATTTTAAATCTCCCACATCATCCTGTAAAGCCAGAATACATTCTTTGAGCTGTTTGTGAGCTCTCTCTATAATACCATTTAAATTTGGGGTATAAGGGATCGTATGGTTAATTGTGACCCCTAATTGTGTTTGAATATTATGAAAGTTTTTACTTATAAAGCAAGATCCATTATCACATAAAATTGAATTCGGCGTCCCATATCTACTAAAATAGTCAATAAAACATGGTACAATAGATTTTGTGTCTATATTTTTTAGTGGATACAACTCCAGATGTCTCGAAAAATTGTCTATGATCGTTAAGACATAAGAGTCATTAGATAAAGGACCAATAATATCCGTACTCAAATGCGCTCCCACAATTGCAGGAATTTTTCTAATTTCATGTGGCCATATATTTCGTTGGGGCCTTTTTAGCTGCGTGCATTTGAGACAAGATCTAGCATAATTAAAACAGTCAGTTAACATAGCGTCCCAATAGAAATATTCTCGTAGAAGTAAATACATACGTCTACCTCCAAGGTGGGTTATGTGAAAATCCGACAATGCTTGTATTTTTAGAGAGTTTGGTATAACAATGTTTTCCACATATTCTATAGAATTTCCTTTTTGGATTGAACGTCTGTATTTTAAAGTATTTTTGCTATCCACAAAATAATTTTTATATTTCGGTTCAATTTTCTTCTGTGTCAATTTTTTTTTAATAAATAAAATTGTACTGTCCTGGTTTTGTTTGCTGATTATATTTTCTTCGCTCAGCTTGCAGCCAAGGGGAAAGACCCCGAGATTGCTGCCGACTCCCGCTGTGTCCATGTGATTGATTTGCTGGTCTCCGTGTGTCTGGCTGAATCCGGAAACTGGTGAGTTTGTGCATGTGTTATTATGTTTATTTTTGACGTGTTCATTTATGTTTTTGTTTTCGCTACTCTCATTTTGTAAAATATTTTGTGTATTTGGGAGTTTTAGGTTGTCTTGTATTATTTCGCATGAATTATTGTTGTTATTGTTTTGTAATTCAGATTTATCATTTGGAATATCGATGGGTAGACCTGAATAAATTTGTTTTGAAAAGTTAGTGTCGGTATCAAACGTTATATCCCTCGTTTCGACTGTTTCTGTTCGTGAAAAAAAATCCGCCAGAGCATTTTCCTTTCCCGGTAAATACTTAATATCGAAGTCATATTGACTTAGTTCGTTTAGCATTTTCCTTACCAAATGGGAAGTATTGTTTAGTTTACTTGTATTCTGTAACGGACGGTGATCTGTCAAAACAGTAAATTGCTTACCAAAAAGATAGTCATTGAAATGAAGAATACCTTCATAAATGGCTGTTAGTTCTAGTTGAATGGCGCTTTGTTTAGCTTGAGCTGGCGTTAGTTTTTTTGAAAAATAGGCCACTGGTGCCAATCTATTCTGCCTGTATTGACATAATATTGCCGAGATTGCAATGGCACTAGCGTCAGTGTTTAGGTAAAATTTTTCCTTGAAGTCTGGGCTAATTAGGAACGGTTGATTAAAAAAATGCGCTTGTAAATTTTGAAAAGCCGTCTCTTGTTCGTTTGACCAATTAAATTTAACTCCTTTTTTTAAGAGTTTTTCCAAGCTAGCTGTGTAAATGGCGTAATTTTTGATTGATGATCTGTAGAAATTGAGGCATCCTAAAAAGGCTTTTAGTGATCTGAGATTGTGGGGTTTTTTGAACGACATAATCTTTTTTGTATTATCTGGTGAAGGGGTTATTCCATCTTTTGAAACTTCATATCCAAGATAAGTGATACTTTGGCGCATAAATTGACATTTTTTTGGGTTTAAAGTCAGGTTGTGTTCGGTTAGGCGCTGTAAAACTATTCTGATTTTATGAACCATTTCCTCTGGGTCATTGGCCCCGATTAATATATCATCGATGAACCATCTTATTCCTAAATTTTCCAGTCCCGCCAGGACCTTATTCATTAGTCTTTGAAAAATTTCAGAGCAATTCTTCATGCCAAAGCAGAGTCTTTGGAAACTAAAATTTCCTAAAATTGTAGTGAAACCCAATTTGTCGGCGTAATCTTTAAAATCGCATTGCCAAAATGCGTTACCCATATCAAGCGATGTGTAAAATTTAAATCCGCTTATTGCATGAAGTATGTCTTTAATTTTTGGTAAATTTTGTGGGAAAATTTGTATTGCCATGTTCGTGCTACGCAGATCCAAAACAAAACGATAATCTCCTTTTTGGTCGCTTGTGGACTTTTTTCTTACTAACATAGCGGGAGCAAGCCAATTAGTTTCAGTAGGTTTAATTATTTCTGCTTCCAGCATTTTATCTATTTGATTTTTAGCTGATTCGCGCAAGTGATATGGTAGGGGATATGCTTTGCATGTAACGGGTGTGTCGTGATAAAAATGCATAGTTGGTTTCACTGCATCACAATGCCCAAGTGACATTAGTGAAGTCGAAAAGGCGTTTTTAAAATTTGTTAATAAGTTGCTTATTTGAAGTTTAATACCTGGGTTTAAGTGTGTTAAATCAAAGTTATCCAGGGAAAATTCAGTTTGTCTTCGCTTCAGTGTGTCTTCTGAGGCAGTAATTAAGTTAACTGTATTTTCTTTGTTTATATTCGAATTTTTAATGTCAATTGCTGTGTGAATATTACCCACTTGCATATGTTTGTTTAAATGTATGTTTTTTTCACCAGCATTACATATAAGGATTTTTGTTTTATTATCTTTAATTGTGTTAATAACCGGAGTGATGATTAAATTTGGATTATTAACTTGAATTGGTTCAAAAAAAACTTGTATATTGTTTTGTGAAAGGGGTGTCTTAGAAACAACGTCTACTATTCTCGTTTCTTTGGGTTGTAAGAAGATTTTTTTATTTAGTTTCATTCTAAAACCTTCTTCATCTTCGGAACTTGTATGAATGTTAATCAGTTCGACTTCTGAGTCGTTAATCTCGAAAATACCTTCTGAAATGCGGAGATTTACTCGATGTTTATTTAATAAATCACAACCAATAATTAATTTATAATCATGAAGGTAGTTCTGTGTTATGAAAAAGCCGTGCTTAATTTTTACATTTCCTATTTGAATTGGGAGTTCCGCTAAATACAGGAATTTAACTTTTGAACCCGTGATTGTGGTTATTTGAACATTTGATTGTATAATTTTGACTTTTATTTGCTTATTATTTTGAATTTGTCTAAAGATATCTAGGTCCAGAATTGACACACTGCTCCCAGTGTCAATAAGTGATTTTATGTCTATTGATCCGGCCTTTATATTTATGAGTGTCAGGTTTGAATTTTTATTGTTGTGGCTTGTGTTTGCGATAACGTGATTATTGTTATTTTCATTTATTTCATTTATTTGAGTATTGTTCATTTTAATTTGTTGATTATTAATGTGGTCTAAATTTTCTGTTGTGATGGTTTCAATTTGGTTTGTCGTATTTTGAACAATTTTCTCGGGGACACTATTCTGAATGTTTATATTAGTGTTCCCGAGTTGTGTCCTAAAAAATGGTTTTGTGGGTTTATGTTAGGGTCGGTGTGTCTGTTGTATTGTCGATTTTGAGTGCTATTTCCTCTGAAATAGCGTCCACGTGAAATAGAACTCCTACTTCTGTTGAAAGTTCGTCCTCTTGTTTGTACATTTGGGTATGCTCCTCTGTTACTATTATTATTGCCTCTGTTCTGGAAGTTTCGATATTGTTGGTTATTCTGTGGTGGATTAAATTCTCTGGTTATAGGAGTGCTTTGTAATTGATTGTATTGAGTGTTAGATTGTTTTAGTATTTTGTAGACCTCACAGTGGCTTGAGTAGTGTGCGTTTTCGCCACAAAATACGCATTTAATGTTTGTTTCTTCAGATCTGATATTATTTATTTGCATATTGCCGATTTTTTGGATCGTTTCGTGGGCCTTTTGGGAATGTATTGCAGTGGTAACTGCGTCATTGAAATTTTGCGGATTTGTTTTTATTACGTCAACTCTTAATTCAGGTAGAAGTGCATCGAGGAATTTTGACAGTTTAAGTCGGTCGATAATTTGTTTCGTTTCGTTGTTCTCCATTTGGTATCGTGTTCCTAAATAATTGTTTGCCAGAGTTGATACTCTGTATGCGAAGTTTTTTACAGATTCGCCTTCATTTTGTCGACAAGCACTAAATTTCGATTGATTGTCCGTTAACCCAATTTCATCAGAAAAAAACGTGATCAATTTGTCACATATTAGTTTATAATCGTCCGATTCCGACAATTCCGCGTCGTTCAAAAGAAAAGTTAGGGCATTGCCCTTCAATCTTGTTTTTAAAATAGTTAGTTTTTCCTGATTGGACCAACCCGACAGTTCGGCGATATCATTAAACTGTTTAAAGAAAAATTTACTTTCGCTCGGTTCTCCATCAAAAAATGATGTTAGTAGCGCAATTCCATTTATTTTTCCCGAGTTTTGACTTTGTTGGGGATTAGGAGTGGGGAAATTTGTTAAAATGGGTGCAGGAGCTGAAATTGGTGTAAGCGCGACATTACTTTGTGAAACCGGTGCAGTATTTGTTCGTGCACTACGAGTGCGTGTGCCCCTATTATTAGTTAGTACTCTAGCGATTCTACGTCTAGGTGGCATTTTGAAGACTAATAATTAACAAAATAAATCAACAGAAAATTTCATGCACAGGTAAAAGTTATAAATGACCAAGTATATTATTTCACCATTTAGTAAATAATTAATTACCAAAACCATTAAACAATTAGTCATTAAAACCCAATTCTTACACTTTAAAAAAAAAAATAATCAATTATTACCATATAACATATAAAACACTACATCAACACCAAACGCAAAGAGAAATGACTGAATGTTTGGAATATTAAAAACTCATACATTAAAAACCCAATTAAATGACATGCATAAACAAATTAGCGTTTGTAGCGGGAGAAGAAAGAAAAAAAATTGAATGTTAACCATTCTTTAAAGAAAATTTAGAAAATAACCAAAATATCCCCACACTGGATCCTGGGACCGGGCACCATTGCTATAATCTCCGTGGTTAGTAGGTTCTTTATTTAAATAAAACATCCAGAGTGAGAATGCATTAAGGTTATTTATTATGATTAGGTAATGATGGATATTACAATAATTGACATAGTATTAATTAACATCTCTACAGAGGATCCGAAACTAATCTGTTAACTCTATTCGGTTTTATGGGAATTAATTGATACCTGGGAACTTTGCACTCAGTCTTGCAAAGCGTCTTCACTGCTAGGCAAGGGCGTTGATGGAGAAGTCTGATGAATGAGGCAGGTGCGCTGAGGTAAGGCCTCGGGAGTCGGGATTGCATTGGACTGGAGTCCCATCGTCGGAAACTCGGCCGCGGAGGTTAGGAGATGAACTCCAGCATTCGGATGTGGGATTCTTCCCAAGGCTATTAAGCAGCTAAATCTCAGAAGTCGCTCCTCTTCTCTGCTCTGACCCCGCATCACCTTTTTGGATGTTGAAAACCTAAGCCCTCCTCCAACGTTCTCATTCGTTAGCTGGGGGGTCAAGGGGTTAGTTATGCAAATATCTATTCCCCCTCTTGTGTTCTCATTGGGTATAGGGGTTTAACATCACGCCTGCCTTATTTGGTATTACCAGACTTCCTGTCTGGTCAACACTCCAGCCCTGTCATTGCTAGGTTGCCATATCCTGTTGGCTGGTTTGCCACATTTGGCATGACCTGTCAATACTCTTGGATATTGACTGTGTCAGCTTTGAAGTACCCTCTCCATAAAATGAAGCCGCCAAGTGAGAATTGAGAGCTGTTATTCGTTTCTTGCTGGCAGAAGGGAACCGTGCAACAGAAATTCCCCGAAGAATAAATATAGTGTATGGAGACATCTTTATGAGTGATGGCGTTGGTTGTGAATGCTGTTGAAAATTTAAAGGTGGCCGAACTGATGTTCATGAACAAGGAGACCAAGGAAGCAAGTATGTCGTAACATATGTGGAATGAAATTTGTGGATTTTGAACATTAGTCGGCAGGTTTGTCTACAGCTCGAACTAATTGAGCTACAGACATACAGTTTGGTACACGAGTTCGTAGTACCCATCGGCCATAATAATAATGTATTCGAAAAAATAACGAATGCTTAAAAGGATATCTGTCATTAAATTTCTTCTGGTCTCAAAAGTTTTTTCTGAAAAATGAAGAGATATACAGATTTTGTTGAGATTATTTGTTGAGGTATAAGTATTCGAAGTTGAACATCCATAGTGTTTAAAAAGTGTCACAAACTTTTATTCATACCCCCACACATAAAATGAATTAAACTAAGATTTTTTCATTAAATACTTCTTAATCTTCCAAAAACCAAAATCACACAAGTTTTTTTTATCAATTTTTAATTTTTAATATTTTTTTTATTTAAATTTAAATAAAAAATATAAAACATGAATAGAAATCCCAATTTTTTACATAAATCGATAAAGTAGATTAAGTAACCAAAATCTCAAATTTTTTTAATTTAACAACAATTATTTGCTGAGTTATTGTAAAAACTGAAAAAGACGAATTTTAGGGACCGTGTAAAAAATTAGTTGGCGAATTAGTGCCGAACTTGCATTGTCGTTTGGTGGTTGAAAAGCGTTTCTTGGAAAATGTTTATTCAAATTATTGATGTCTGCCAAATGTCTAAAAAATCTTTTCTTATTTCAAGTGCATACAATTGATTTTGTTTGTACTTAATAATAATTAACATTAAATTATATTAATTACTATGTTTTCAAATGTATGTTATTTCCAATACATTAGTTGTTATTGAATATAGCTAGCTAGTAATAAATTTATGAATTTTTTCATACGAAAGTCAATTTTTGAAAATTTTGACTTACGCCTTTTAGAAATCAGCTTCAATATAAATTTCATATCCTAGAGAGGATACTACAGATGAACTCAATAAGAGGTGCATGAAAGATCGCAGTAGATGATACACTTTTGATAGAAAATCAATTCTTTCAGTAAAAACATTAAAACGTAGAAACTTAAAAATTGTTGGTACAGGTCTATTCAGATGGCTTCTCATAGGGATAATTCATTAGTTTTGGTATCACTATATTTGAAGAAGTAGCATATGAAAGGAAAATATATTCTTTTTTTTTAAATAATAATTAACTGATATTGTTCAAAAACAGTTTCGCCATCTCCAGAATATTTTGCAGTATTTCAAAGATAAAACAATTGATAATTGAATAACCTGATGATAGTTCCTCTCAAAATTTGTTTTATTTTGCTGTCTTGACGATTGTCATACCGGGGTAATGCTATACTTTCGCAGCAGTTGGAATTTCAAAAGCAATGCATTTTATCTATGGGATCAAATGTCCTTCTTAACACAATAAAAAAAATTAACAATACAGTTTTTCATTGACCTGTAGAGGATGTTCTAACTTATCAAGTAAATAAAACTATTTAGGTAAACAAAACTTTTATTTACAGAACTAAATTAAATTTAAAAGCAGTTATATATTAATCACGCTTAGTGCCCTGAAAAACAGTACCGAGTTCTGCCCTCAGGAAAGGACAGCACTCGTCTTATATTGATTGGTTGGTTGACATATATTTTCTGGCTTTTGTTTTTGGTCGCAAGGACCCGCTTATAAACCATCGTCAAGTAGGACAACACAAGAGGCACACATACACGAATGACAGATGCCAGAACAGAAGACATCTGTCGCCACCTCCACAATTTAGACATGTCCCTGAAGGGGAGGGAAATTTTCTCCAGGAACCTGTACGCATGCTTAACTGCGCAATGACCGACCACAAGACTTTCGGACCCAGCAGATTTAACGAGCACGTACTCCGCATATACTCGGTAGGTCTTCAGTGGCACCGGGTCTCGATCTCTCAACCTTCCGATCTCCAGACCGAGATCTTGACCACTAGGCTCCCTACAGCCCTTCGTCTTATATTGATCAAGAAATTTACATAGATATTAGAAAGTTACGTGTCTTCATTTTCTTCTTATTTACAATTTGGTTGTGGCTCATGAACTTGCACTAACACTGCACAACTTCTTAGCACTCCACTTGGCAAGTTGCATGCGAGCCACAGACCAAAAAAACTTCATGTCCAACTTAACTTCACCGCAGAGTTTCGCATAAACATACCACAAAATCGTAACAGCAGCGAATACATACGCAGCAAATCAGACAGTTTTCGATGCATTCGTCATCGTGAGGCTTCTCAGTTCTGCAAAACATTTCGGGAAGGAAGAAAAAAGGGGTAAATAACAGGAATAAGCAGGACTTTTTGTTAGAAAAGCATGTAACAACAAATTTAAAGCAAATAAAATGCAAAAAAATCTAATTTAATACAGAATATTTATGTTAATTTTCTACAGAAAATTTCTGTTTTCTACAACTCATATAAAATGTATTGCTTAATTTGTCGACAGACACTTTTTTAATGCCAACATTAAAATATGTAACCTCTATTTCTAAATTGTAATCCGAGAGCATTTTTGTGTGGCTTTTTTCAAAATGTATAGTTGAAATATACAAAATACGTGTACTAAACAAAATACATACTGGTTAGTCTATGTAGGACAAACTGACCAGTGAATGAACGTTTAAGGGGTCACAGGAGTCTTAAAAATGTGCAAAGAAGATACTACAAAGCATAGTTTGATCTTTCATGTCATTTTTTAACTACTCAATAAATGAGTATAATTTTTTTATATGTAATTCTACAGGATTTATTTATTATAAAACAAGTTTTAAAATTTATGAAACTTTAGCCAAAACTAAAATAAATGATATTAAACATGAAGCTATTTGAACACATTGTGATTAGGCTTGCGCGGCAAATTGTGAGGTCAAAATTGAAAAAATGACCAAGAAAATGACTTTATATTGTACAATATGTACAAACTAGGACTTATACCTAAATTCTCAGCCCAATTTTAATTAGAAATTATTTTAAGAACTTTTTTCTAAAAAAATTAATAAAAATTAAAAAAAAAATATTTTAAATATTTTTAAAAATAATTTCTAATTGAAATTGAGCTGAGAATTTAGGTATAAGTCTTTGTTTGTACATATTGTACAATATAAAGTCATTTTCTTGGTCATTTTTTCAATTTTGACCTCACAATTTGCCGCGCAAGCCTAATCACAATGTGTTCAAATAGCTTCATGTTTAATATCATTTATTTTAGTTTTGGCTAAAGTTTCATAAATTTTAAAACTTGTTTTATAATAAATAAATCTTGTAGAATTACATATAAAAAAATTATACTTATACATTGAGTAGTTCGAAAATGACATGAAAGATCAAACTATGTTTTGTAGTACCTACTTTGCACATTTTTAAGACTCCTGTGACCCCTTAGGGCGCTGCGTTCGCCAGTGAATAAACAAAAGGTCATAATGACCTGGACAACCAACCATATGTCAGATAGCTTCCTACTAGATGGGAGGAAGTCAGTGTTGTTAATCCATATAGTGGAATGAATTTCAATCCTTATTTTTTTAAAATTATATTTACCAAATGTTCATTCACTGGGGCCTGTTCACTCACTGGTCAGTCTACCATACTTGGCAGCTGTGTAGTAGTGAGAGCGCTTGGTTGTATCGGGGTTCAATACGGGTATTGCTTTCAGTTTTCGTTTACTCCTGTCTTACAGAAAATATCTGTCAAGCATGGAATATTCTCTGTATTGGTTTGTATAGGGATTAGGTTAGGTTTGAATTATCGTCGCACTAGAGCTACACGAGGGCTATTGGCGACGGGCGTCGTATTTTAGAACCACAGTCAGGTGACGAGCCAACACCTGAATCGGCACCCAACGCAACCGTTAAGGGCGACATCGTACGCAGCGTCAGATTTGTATAGGGAAATTTTATACATATATATTTTCTGAAGTATGACGTATATTTTCGGGCAATTGTGCTAGGAGAAATTTTCTGTAATTTTACATGATTTTTGTAGGGCTTAGTTTTAGATAAATGTTCCAGATAAAGTGTATTAAAAAAACCTAATAGATCAGCAAATGTAGGATAAAATATACATGAAAAATCACATGAAGAAAGCATAGGAATTCATAACTTTATGTCACTGTTAAATGCAGCTAAGTGACTGTAAGTTGCACAATTTAAATACTATTACAGTTAAAGGACTTATAGAAATATGCTAAAATAGAAGATGAAGCTAATCAGTTAGCTACTGGGCACAGGTTGTATTTGCTTAACATGGAACACTCTCTCTAGTATATGGTTATAATTCTTCTATACAAAACAACGGAACAAATGCACTTATATAAGGTGTTTTAATGTCTGGGATAGAACGAACTGTTAAACAATTTGGGCCGACGCGCATGCATACTAGGAAAAATGACCTTATTTGACGCTGATTTTCAAACTTGATCACCTAACTATAGTGAGTTAAGCTTTGATGGATCGACAGAAACATATCCAAAGTAAGACATGAAGCCAAACGCTGAATACGGTCGCATTTTCTTAAGATTGAGCAGGCTTTATACAGGGTGAGGCAAACAAAAGTGGCCCAGGTCTAGAGATAGGAATACGTTGAAATGCTTGGCGAGAAAAACTCTTGAAGCAGCATGAAACCTGTTTTTGCATTGGTTGGATCGGATAAGCTTCATATTAGAGCTACTCATAGACTAGTGGCGAGTTCAGATGCAAGTTCGTATTGTATGAAGACGTCCCATAATGCAAATTTTGTGTCTTGCAATCAATTTAGAAGGTTTTGTAATAACAAACAGGTCCGATTCTCTAGGATAAATAACGACCAAAACAATCAAATAGTCACTAGTGGGAACATTTCTTGATCAGCTCTACAAACCTTGTTTATTGTTCATTTCAACTAACTTCTAAAACCGTAGCGTAGTTGCCCGCAAATAAGTCGCCAAGCGTTTGTTTGGGCTTAATATTAAAGCGATCAATAGCTTCAGTTAGCAAACCTGTTTTTGTATTGGTTTTAAACTTGGCAACATTTCTGTCGTATTCTTATCTCGAGACCGGGGTCATTTTGTTTGCCTCACCGTGTATTATACTATATATTATATCGTCCGTCAAATGACAAAAGCATGAATATGCAAATTGTAGGTATTGGCGGTTTTTGAAAATGTGCGGGTATCACCTTTCAGTTTTCCCTTCTCTGTGGTTTTGTACATTCGTGGTTATTTCATTTGACCGACGATATGTAAACTTTTTTCTCAACAACAACAGAACAAAAGCACTTACGTGGTGTTTTGCTGTCCGTGATTGAACCCCCCTGTAGACGTTGTGTATCTTTGTCCATTATTGAATTCGTCTCCATCCAACGCCACCGAGATTATGCCATCTCCAGCCGGTTGCTTGACCACTGGCTTGAGGGACTGCTCGGGATACTCTTCCAGTGGGACGTAAGGCTGTTGCGAGTATGGACTAGACCATCGGGAAGTGCTGAGTGCAGTCGGCTGATAGTGATTAATCACTGTCTTGTTGTCCGACTGCTCGGGATATTCCTGGATGCACGTCTGTTGCAAGTCTGGATTGGGCAAATGAGAAGCGCTGAGTCTGAGTGGTCCCATGAACTTGCGTTTAGAGCTTATTTGGTCGTACGCTGGTGCCGGCTGGTCGTCAGTAGGTGGTCGCTTTGTGTCAGCAAGAGGTTGCTGACCGTCAGTTGGTGCAGATGGTTGCTGAACCTCAGTTGGTGCAGATGGCTTCTGGACCTCAGTTGGTGTAGATGGTGGCTGGTTATAAGGGGGAGATTGCTGGTCGTCAGCGAGTGGTTCTTGGCAGTCCATATTTGAGCTGGAACTTTTGTTATTCTTACCCTGGAAGGTTTTTTTCATTAAAATGGGCTTTCATGTTGGATGAGTAATAATGTTAAGTTTGATAGCTGTTGATTCAAATAGCTATCTTATGTATCAGTTAAAACTTAAATTGCTAACCTAAAATTGGGTTGATTTCAAGAAGATTTTTGAAAATTTTGTAAAGCCTAATGTTGAATAAATTCACCTAACTTTTAAATATTATAATTTTTTTTATCATACCTTTTTTGCAAGTCCATGTATTAATATATTAAAATATACTCGTCATTAACTTTTAAACTTTAACAAAACGATCGTTGACATAAATATCCGTCGCGTTGTGAGAAACGATTATCTATATTATTAATCGCCGCCTCGGTGGCACACTCGTTAGGATTCTAGCCTTTGGAGCTGCTGAGGTCGGGTTCGAATCCCGGTCAGGCATGGATGTTTGTGACCGTCAATAAATATTGTTATTTGTCTATGTGTTTGTGTCGTCTCTTTCTTTGTGTGTCTCTTGTGACTGTATCATTTCTTTTGGTTGAATACAATAGACCTAAGGTCGCAGTGTTCGGCGAACTTGCCCCCCCACCAAAGAAGTCATAAGTCATATTATTAATCTGTATCTGCATATCTGTTCTTCCGAAATGAAATTACAAAAAATATTTAATTTTTTTTCTAGTTGATTAAAATATGAATAAAAAATTTGAATAAAATTAAATAATTAGAATTTTGTTAACCTAAACTATTCTTTCCTACTTATCTCCCCTCTTTGTAAATATATCCCCTGAATTTAAATGATCTATAAACTGGTCAAAGGTGCAACAACCCATGCCAATGTTGTACCTTTGACCACAGTTTCATTATTTTTTAAAAATGAAATAAAAAGTAATTAAATTAAAAATAAAGAAATTGAAAATTTAATATATGATAAAAAATATGATACAGATTGGAATAAAATAAGAAAATTGAAGTTAGCTTAAATATTCAAGTTTAAAAAAATTAAAATGTGTGAAGTGGTCAAAGGAACAACACCTTTCCCTAGCCTTAGTGTGACCATCGAAGGTGCCCCCGGCAACTTTTGCGCCCTGAGCATAGCATTTTGTTAATGCAGCCTTGCAAAGAATATCAAACTTAGCTATACATAATTTAAACCGCCTGAGACCTGATATCCACTTAAATGAATTAATGTTTTACTTTTGTTCTGTCACTTTACTATTTAATAAAAACTTAAATAGTTCGGTAGAAGATTATACGTAAATCAATTGTGGTGGATAGGGTAGACTAACCAGTGTATGAACGTTTAAGGCGTCACGTTCGCCAGTGAATGAACACCAGGATATAATGACCAGGAAAACCAACCATTGTCAGATAGCTTCCTACTACCTGGGAGTAAGTCAGTGTTGCCAATCCATATAGTGGAATGATTTTCAATCCTTATTTTTTAAAATTATATTTACCAAATGTTCATTCATTGGGGCCTGTTCACTCACTGATCAGTCTACCCTATGTAATTTCTTTTTCCAACAATGCATTATGGTTATAATATCATTGTTTATTTGTATAAAAAATGACGTAGCACAGCTCAAGGGCAACACATTTTCGAATGTTTTGAAAATCATATTTTTTTCAGTAGTAAATTTTATCGGCATTTATCATAATAAAATACTAAAATAAGCTATGATTTGAGAAAAAAATTACAAAATATTAGTGGTCAAATTTTGAGAAATAATAATTACATGCAAAGCATACTTATACTTCTAAACAGATATTGGAGTTCTGAAATATATATTTATTTAAGAATACATAAGGGCAAAAGAATAATCGCAACAAAATCGCTATGAAAATAAAAACTAAATTTATTGAAACAATTAAATAATTTTTTATACATAATTTAGAAAATTAGATTGAATTAATATACAGATAATGGACAGTAAATGAATAATTTATCCAACGTGAAATAATAAGAAACAAAGGAAAGCCAGTCAAAATCGCTATGAAAATATAAACTAAAATTATTCAGCAATTCAATAGTTTTTATACTTAATTTAAAAATTATATGCAATAATTGTCTTAATTATTTTTAATACAAATTATGAAACAGTATAACATTAGATTTGCGATTGTAGATTCGCCTTTTGGTTTCAAACAACGCTCGTACCTGAAGCAAAAACGAATCGACGACATTGACAAGAGACAATCAACACAAGGACACAGGAAGGATCAAAATATCGGCACCAGACATTTGGCGTCTTTGGCCACATTTCAGAAGGCGTTAGCAGTTGGCTTCATTTCTTTGGCGAACATAATCTCTCTGTTTACAAACAAACTTGTTGGTTGATATACATATATTTTCAGGCTTGTGTGCTTGCTCAGAGAGCCGCTTATAAACCTTCGTCAAGTAAGACAGTCACAACACACTCACACTCACATGCACACATATACGCGACAGATGCTGCCATCTATCACGCGCCACCTTCACAATTTAGACATTTGTCCCTGAAGGGGAGGGAAATTTTCTCCAGGAACCTGTACCCATGGTAAACTGCGCAATGACAGACCACAGGACTTTCGGACCCAACAGATTTTACGAGCACGTACTCCGCATATACTCGGTAAGTCTTCAGTGGCACCGGGTCTCGAACTCTCAACCTTCCGATCTCGAGTCCGAGATCTTGACCACTAGGCTCCTTACAGCCCCACAAACAAACTGGTCGGCAGGATAGCCACTTCGATGATGATGATGATGATTAAGGGGACGCGGTACCCAAAAAAATTAAATTTAATATTTTTATCGCTAGCATTCAAATTAAACTATTTTTACAAAGAACTAGCATTCGATAAACATAAGTTTTGAAGAAGAAAGAAGAAGGAACGTAAGAGAAGGGCCTATACGTTTTAGAAATATAAGTTTTTGAAAAAAATTAAAAATTTTAACGTTTTTTTCAAAATGCAACTCCTCCTACAATTTAAAGAATTTTTTAGCGGAATTGTTTTCAAAATGTTCCCACAACATCTATTAATAAAAGTTGGTATGGATATTGAGCTGTCAGTTAAACATAAATAGTTATGTACCTTTATGTAGGAAAATGGCCAAAAAAATTATATATTTTTTTGTAAATTTTCAGCTTTATATTAAAAAAAAATGTGATGCTTTCTAAGTAAATAGATTATTTTCATTTCAAAATTAAATATTTACACAACATAATCTACTGCAAAGAAACTTTTCTAGTTGAAACTGACGTATGTTACAAAAATTTAAATGAATTATTTATTTTAGCTATATATCTGGATGCACGGCAGTGCATCGCCAAGTTCATAACGAAGGCGGCACTGACTATCCTTTACTGGGACCATTTCGGCATAATTTTGGAGACCCAGTTCTTTTCTTCTACTCACTGTCACGTGGGTTTCTACCAATCACAACCGCTTGTTTTTTTTTTGATGTTTTTGCAGACGATTTTTTGCGCATAGGTCTTATTTTTCTCTTCTGGCTCTTATAATAAATATTTAATTACATTCTTTTAATCTCTGAGCATGCTAACAATCGTGAATGTTATACTCTTAATTCGGTAAAGTTTTGTGCAAGATGCCAAATGCTTGTGCAATTCCAAATTGTAAAGAGAGGTATAAAACAGGATTTGTCACACTTCACAGGTAAAATTTATTTAGTTCTGCATACTTTCAGTAATTGTGTTGTTTATAATCTATAATTTCTATCGAGAGAATTTATTCTAAAAGCTCTTTTATACTGAAGAATCATATTCATGATTAAGACTACGTTGTTAAAATTCTAAATTATAATAAATCTTTTTTGCCAAGTCAATTAAATTGATGTTCTCAACATTGACAGCTTAAAAGTAGAATATTTTTTGTACAATTTCGTCAAAAAGAAACCTGTTTTTGAGTTATTTGTATTTAAAAGTCGAACATTTGTTAAATTTGGAATATATAGATGTGTTTTAGAAAATTGATTTATTCCAGGTGAAATAAAGGAAAAAGCAATATTTAAAAAAAAAAAACTATTTGAATTTTTTTTAAAATCGGACCATTAGAACGAAAGTTATAGAGACTGCTGAAAATATTCAACATGTCAATAACCAACTTATATTACAGCAACACTCTACAAATACCTACTAATGTTCTTTTAAATTTATTTTTAATAAAGAATCCACGTAATTCAATTATTTAAGTTATCTTAAATAGACGTACAAAAGCAAAGGAATAATGTGATATCTATTGAGTAGATCTTAAAAAACTAGCGATTCATCCTTGTTCCTTTCCAAACTTTTTAAATTATAACATTAGATTGACTGCCTCATGTGTTCAGGTCGTTGTGGAAAAACTCGCCAAATGGTAAGCTCGCCATACATGCGAGCCAAATGCGACACAGTCATGTGACTGTGTAAGTTAGGTGATGAGGACACTTTAGGTTTGCCAATGCGCTGTCCATTCTATGTTATGTCTCTGACTATTTCTTATGAGATAAACAAAACTGGTTTGTTGATTGGTAGACATATTTTTTCAGTCTTGTGTGCTTGGTCAGAGATCTGCTTATAAACCTTCGTCAAGTAAGACAGACACAACACACACATAAGTGACAGATGCTGCCATCTATCGCGCGCCACCTTCGCAATTAAGACATGTCCCGGAAGGGGAGATAAATAGTCTCCAGGGACCTTTACCCGTGAGAAACTGCGCAATGACCACCCACAGTATTTTCAGACCAAATAGATTTAACGACCACTACTCCGCATATATTCGGGACAAACAGAAGCATACATGCCTTACCGGGATTCGAGCCCGAACCCAGAAGCTCCAAAGGTCAGTGCCGAGCTCCAAAGGAAGCTCCCAAAGGAAGCGCCGGGTCAGCCCAGCCAGGAGTTAAAGATTTAGTAATGGTAACGTAATTGCTTCAAACTGCAAATTCAAGCCTCCTTTACGAGCTTTAACATATAAAATTACGCCTCATTTAGAAACCTTTTAAAAGTATTTTTCGATTTTTTTTCGTTATTGGTCTCAAGTTTCGAATTTACAAAAGTTTTCTTCACTTGTGCAAGATTACGAATAAACTTCCTTTATTAAATAAAATTTTAAAAAATCTTAAAATCAAGCATTTTCTTCTTTTGTCACTGTGTTATGAAATTCCATACTGTTTTATAAATTCCAGACGAGACCAATTTCGACGCCCAGATTACAATGTATCTGAGCTCTCTGTGGATGTTAAAGTATGCCGAGATTCAATTTTGAGAAGGAACCCTAGCCAAATAGACCCTCCAGGCATCTTTTACATACACAATCATATGACATGCGTGCCCAAGATTTTCCCCACCCAGAAAATCCGACGACTCAGCCGGGGGCTCGAACCCTTGATCTTGGGCTTAGGAGGCGGACACGGTTAACCTCTCAGCTACTGAGACGCTACTACTGAGGTTACTATTCAACAACTAGCAGTATGGTCTCGCCTTACTGGGAACCCGTTAACTTCGCATTGCTTCCAGAGACATAACATAGAATGGACTGCGCATTGGCAAACCTAAAGTGTCCTAAACATCTAACTTTCACAGTCACATGACTGTGTCGCGTTTGGCTCGCATCTATGGCGAGTTTACCATTTGGCGAGTTTTTCCACAACGACCTGAACACAGAGGCCGACAATCTAATGTTATGATAAAGAAGCTTGGAAAGGAGCAAGGATGAATCGCTAGTTTTTTAAGATCTTCTTAATATATATATCAGATTATTCCTTTGATTTTGTACGTCTATTTAAGATAACTTAAATAATTGAATTACGAGGACTCTTTATTAAAAATAAATTTAAAAGAACAGTAGTAGGTCTTTGTAGAGTGTTGCTGTAATATAAGTTGGTTATTGACATGGTGAATATTTTCAGCCGTCTCTATAACTTTCGTTCTAACGGTCCGATTTAAAAAAAAATCAATTTTTTTTTGAAATATTGCTTCTTCCTTTATTTCACCTGGAATAAATCAACTTTCTAAAACACATCAATATATATTCCAAATTCAACAAATGTTCTACTTTTTAAATATAAATAATTCAAAAACTACGATTGCAAAAACATTTTTCTTTTCGACCAAATTGTACAAAAAATATTCGACTTCTAAGCTGTCAATATTCAGACCATTAATTTAATTGACTTGGCCCAAAATATTTATTAATTAGAGTTCTAACAACGTTGATATAATCATGAATATGATTCTTCAGCTTTAAAGAGCTTTTAGAATAAATTCCCTCGATAGAAATTATAGTTTATGAAGAACACATAATTACTAAAAATATGCAGAACTAAATAAATTTTACCGGTGAAGTGTGACAAATCCTTTTTTATACCCATCCTTACAATTAGGAATTGCACAAGCACTTGGCATCTTGCACAAAACGTTACTGAATTAAGAGTAACATTCACGATTGTTAACATGCTCAGAGATTAAACGAATGTAATTAAATATTTATTATGAAAGCCAAAAGAGCAAAATACCAACAATGCTAAAAAAATCGTCTGCAAAAACATTAAAAAACACCAAGCGGCTGTGATTGGTATAAACCCACGTGACTTTGTAATAGATGCAAGTCCCACTTCTGGCTTGCCAACTGGTATTCAGGTCTGGCGACAATTTGGAATAGTTCGTAACGAAACGGTAGCGTTAAGTTGCCATATGTAGCAACCTTTCCCCTCTTGGCGATTTGTGATGTTTAGGACATAATGCTAATCTTCAAGGGATGGCGTTTTTTTTTTACAAAAACCGGTTTTCCATTTTCCATCGGTTTTTCCCTAAAAAAAACAGGTTTTCGGTTCCAAAGGGCCTCATACAAAAAAAAACCGGTTTTCAGTCAAAACCGGGACCCCCGGTTTTTTGAAAATCGGTTTTGGTTTTCCATCCCTAAGCTGCTTTACTATGAATGCGCAGTCCACTCTATGTTATGTCTCTGATTGCTTAATTCTAAAGGCATGTTTAATTTTGAAAATACACTCAAAATCAAAGCAAAATTAAATTCGTGTTGGCGCATGCGCACTTAAAAAAGCAAACACTAATAGAGGATGAAGCAGCCTTCGGGCGAGCGCATATCTCAACCAAACTCAATCAATCAAACTAATAGAGAATGGCGTCAAGCCCTCGTTTCGGCCCGGTCCATGTATTTTTAGGCCTTGTTATGGTCCCGCAATCCCACGTGGACGAAGTTTTTTTTAAGACTAATTATATTAATTAAAAATCACAATCAGATATGAAAAAACTAAGCCTCAGGTGCACACGTAGGTATTAAAAGGAATCTATATTAAAAATTTCGAAAATTTTAGAACAGTCTAAGTAGGTCTTTTGCGATCCACACACGAACACACAGACAGACTCTTTCTTTTATTATTATAGATTAAAAAAGTTTTTATAGAAAAATTCTAAGTAACATACTTAAAAATATGTTACTTAGAATTTTTTACTTTTGCAATTTTAATGTCTCAAAACAGCGGGTCGTTGCATAGAGCCTTCAGATATTACGATTGAAGGCGTTAACACATTCGCTGCCACTAAATCATCGATAGAGTCTTCATCGATAGAAGCTGATGAAGTAGAAAAACATCCTGTTTTTTTAAACCTGTTCGTTACAATGGAAATAAACTAACTGTTCATTTTTGAACAAGTACAAATCTTAGTTAGAGATCGTAAAATAGCAAGGTTAGGTTGAATTAACGTCACTAACTAAAGCTACACGATAGCTACCTAGTCGTAAAAATACAAGGAACTGTTCCTGGCCTTTTCCAACCGGATAACTCATCATCTGTCGCTAATAATTGAATTGAAATCCAATTACCAGATTTGTTTCAGTGATTATTAACTTTTCGACAAAGAAATAATCATTAAATTTTCCTAATTCTTATTTTTGGGTAGTTTTTGTTTGAAAAAAATAAAAATGAAACAGACTATTTGCAATTTTTTTATAGCTAGATTGTTGAATAACAAACTGAATCACTTTACGAAATGCGGTATGTCATGTGTCTGGTCGCCCTACACTTGAGACGAAGGATTTAATTTCCTCGTAATTTTAAATAGAATGCCCTCTTTCAAATCACCAAGTATTATTCCAAGCACAGAAGGATCGGCTGCAAAAGTTACAAACGAACTTGAACTCACACTGTTGGTGAAATGGTACTATGAATTTCATCAGAATGTGCTGTTATCGGTGAATCGGAACCACGCGACTCCTTAAGGAGTCAGTGGCATCCAACGTGTTGATGTTATTAATAAAGTATATTAAAAGACGTTTCTTTTATATATGTCATAAATTTTATAATTAATTAGTAAAACTTATTTTGTACTGGTTTTACATATGAAGAAAACAGCACTTAAAGGAAGTAAATTGTCACATTTTATGGACCGGAATATGTACTGAACATTTAACAGGAACTTAATGGACATTTAATATGAATGTCAATAATGCCTTTTGATAAGAGTTCATCTATTTTTGCTATATTGTAATAAAGTTAAACATTTTTAATGGTACATTTGTGTTAATTTTATATCTGTGAAATAAGGAACACTAACTTGTAGCGTGTGTTAATTTATCTAATAATTCATGAATTGAAGTAATCTTAAATCAAAACTTAAAATAATTTATCATTTTATCAATGTTTGAAATTTTCCATTATGGTAAATCATAGCCTAAAGCATAAAATATGCGCATTTTACCGTGTCAAAGCATTTAGATTAGCTTCTTATATTTTATGTAATATTTGTATAATAATCATATTTATTAAGAAAACAGAAAGGAAGGATCCTTGGAAGAGTAATTTGGTATATACTTTACAATATCAGTTTTCTAAAATAACTTGATCATGTCACATTACATGTCATCGTGTTTTCAAAAACCCAATTCAACTTAATTTTTCTAGTAACTGACATAAAAATGGTGCTATATTTCAAGATCCAATTGATTTACAATGTAAAATAAAATATAATTTACAATTTTAAAATTGTGATTGATGTCCGATCTCTTAATTCTAAATTTATAGTCTGTTTTTTTTTTTTACTTTTCACGTAAAAATTGCTGAAATAAGTATTTAAGCTATTTTTAAAGAACTCTTGTCTGTTTTGCTTGGTTTCTTAAAAATCTGATAATTTATTTGACAGTACAAGCTAAGCATTTTAAATGAAAGATCAAAAATAATACACAACAAATAGGACAACACAAAACCGCAAATTTTATTGGTAAAATTTAAAAAGCATAAATGCGATAAACCAAATGACAATGAAATGTAGGTATAGTGGTTTAACAATTATCTAATACAATTCTTTTACAATTCTGCTTGACTCTCCACATTTTTGTCTCTGCTTTCATATTTCTGACTTATTTTACTACTTATATGCACAAGAGAGTTCAATAAACAACGAGACATAGGGTAGGTGGAGAGGCTTTTTTTTCGGAGGATTTCTGAAGCCCACACTAGAGGCGGTCGCCAAGGCAGTCTCCATAGACGAAGATTTCGAGACAGCCAGCAACTTGTACATCCGTCATCTCGTAAGAGACGAAGGCACATGAGGGACAGATGAAGCTTCTTGTGGGAACCAGCTACGGAGGCAAGGATATCTTTGAGGATCACTTCCCTTGAACTGGCGAAGACTCATTCTATCAGCACTTGAACCCTCAGAACCGACAAGCCTTGAAGAACTGGAATCGGCAACATAGGCAAGGACATTTTCAAGGGACGAGGCTCACCAGATGGAACCAGCAGCACCGAATGTCTTCAAGGACGACGACAAAAGCGAGGATATCCTTCTGGGATGAGGAACTTTTCGACAGAACCAGAGACAAGAACTATCTTTTGAAGACAATGGCAGTCACTGGATATGAGGTTCTTTCAAAATCTAGAGGAATCTTTTCTGGTCAATCAGAAACAGGCGACGACAAGGACTTGATAGGTAAAAAAGGCTTCAGCAGACATGGTTGAATGAATTTAAAATTTTGAAGTTCAAATACTGTAGAAACTTGAATGATAAATCGAGCAGAAGCTAATCCGTGAAATTGAACGAATATGAGTGGTTCGTCCACATAATATCAGGCCCGGGACCCAATTCGTCGTCCTGTCCTAAGAACTTGTGTTGCAGGGCATCACTTGGACTGGTCCTTTCTTCGGGGACTGATCTGAGAAAGCCTTGAACGAAATTTAAGGCCAACTTTGCTTCGTTGTCTGTTATTCTCGTTCCCCAAGGGAAGGCATCTCTTATAAAGCCGGTGAAGTTCTTTTCCTGAAGGATATATGACATATTTATTAGTTACTAAATCAGCAATGCAATACTTTATTTGTACTAAATAAATAAAATAGTTTTTTTTCTAAAATTCATTAATCATATTATAATGATACTTAAGCATACTATTGCTTAAAGTACAGAACGTCTACTTAAAAATCATATTTTTTAAAATTTACGTCACAGTTATTTTCGTTCCATAATATACTTGAAGATCATAAGCAAGATATAAGTTTCCCAACACTTCACGTTAATAGAATATGGCACAGATAAAAAATTCCAAATTCCTAATTAAAAATATTTCTATTCTATAAATGTTTTTAAAACTTAAATAAACTTTCCTTATCTGTACAGATCAGACTTAAAATATTATAAATTAAAAATTTAGAGAGAAAATTTTGCCGGACGTACTTTTTAATTTCGTGCGTTTACGTGCTTTCTCACTATATTACGTGCATACACTGATAAAAGTTTCGTTCTTGGTTTTACAAAAAAAAAGGGGGGGGGGTTCTAGGGTTAAACTAAAAACTTGGCGTCTTTTCAATAAGTATCGCCAGGTCGAATGACAACAAACCCTGGCGCGGGCCGAGGCAACCAATGACTGACCGCAGTATGAAGAACGTGACATGATAAGAAAGTTTAACATTGATAATTTTACCAAAGGTTGCCATAGTACCAATAAGTCGGGGTTATCATATTTGGATTAAAATATCCGGCCACGATTCTTTAGCTTAACCTTTTCTAGTAACTGAGGTGATAATTTAATAAATGTCGGTTAGAGGTCAAGTTATTTTCTTATTTCTGATACGAAAACCTGAAAAACGGTTCTACCGAATTTCAGAAATTTGGTGAAGCAATTTTCCTCGTAACCACTGCTAACACTAGGAACCCTTTGTTAGGTGAAACCTAGCATGACATTTTTAACACTGTAGAATACTCTTCTATAACTGCTAGTACTAATGTAACTGATGTTACTACTACAACTATTGCAAGTAATATTGCAACTTTTACTATTGTTACTACTAAAAATAGAATTGTAGAATCATTTACTGTACTTGAACTGAGAATCTTTGTTATTGATCATTAAATGTTAAAGACTTGTCCTTCTTATACTTTAAACTATTAAAAAATTTCAAGATTAAAAACACTTACATCCATAATGAAGCACATGGTGGGATACCCTTGTTTCCGCCTGTTCTTGCTATTTACGACAGCGCGCAGGGCGAAGTTTGTGAGGCACTCGCTCGCCAACATTCCATAAGCCCATCTGTCGAAGAACTTTCCGTCGAAGCTGTCAAAGCCGATTTCTGGAGGGAAGTAGATGTCTGAGAGTTTGTGGTCCCAACTGTAAAATAATGAATATAAAGGTTAAAATAGAGATCGTTAAAACAGTTTGTTTTTGCCTAAGGCTCTTTTTTTAGAAGCACTAGATATTAACTAAAGTGCAATCTTGACAACAGGAGGAAAATCGACTCTCATGTCTTCAAACGTATTTGTAAGATTGTAATTATAACAAGAAAAGATTTTTATTTATTGGTGAAGAGCTCAAGACCTTTTAAAGTGAATTAATTGTGAGGAAAATTGAAATATTTGGAAGACACTAATTTATAAAACACTGACAATTCGAACCTAAAACTAAAAATATCGAAGGAATCTACTTAGCTATATCACCAGATCTGTTTCATAGTACGTTGTATAAATATTTTAATAATTAAGAGACAAATTATTTAAAACTAGTAGGTATACTGCTCCATTTCCCAGAGGTAAAACGATTAAGTCGCCAAAAAAGTGCAAAACCAGTGACACGGAATATTTCCCAACGGTAACCCTCAACTGGGTACAACTGTCCTTCAACTGTGAACACTGTGTTTTGGTGCGCAACAAATAAGATTTTAACCAAAATTTCTATTATGTGAAATATGTGCCAAAGAAATGAACGCCTATTAGTATTTTCTCTGAAAAGAGTTTTAAACGCTATCAAAGCAATTTGTTACGGAAACTCAACAAGAATTATATTCGATTACCTGTTCACAGGTTTGTTGGCCACGTTCAAACGCGACAGCCTACCAACTATGGCTCGATCGTCTTTTGCAATGAAAATGGATTGCGACATCAACTTTAAATGGCAAAGACCTTTGGATTCAAGGTATTCCATTGCCGACAGGACTTCAAACAACCATTTCTTGACTTTATCAAAGCTGTCCTTCTTTTTGGCACAGAACATGCCGTCTATTTTATAGTCGATAATGTTAGAATAGTACGGCATGAGGAAGGACGTGGTCAGGGCAGTCCAATAGACCTGGATGAGGGGCATAACATTTGGGTGCCCGTTGACTTTGTTCCACAGAGGCAGGTCCAGTTTGCGGCCCTCATTTTGGCTGCAGTGAATCTTGCAGAGTATTTTGGTAGCTTCCTTCTTGTGAGAGTACTTGTGGAATTCTGCATATTTGCCGCCGCCAATACACTTGAGATGTTTGTAATCTTCATCTATCTCGTTTTTTGCGTTTTTGAATGCATTCTCAATTTCAACATCATCGTCGTCGCTCCAGACTTTGCGCTCCGTTTTCATGTTGTTGGCATGCCATTCGGCGTTTTTGATTACTCTTTTTACGAGCGTTTCGGATTTTTTTTTGGCTTTCCTTTCCTTTTTAGCCTCAATGTCTTCATTTCTAAAACAACAGAAAATTGTAGACAAGACTCTGTAAATAGCGTTAGAGCTCATTTTTTCACTTTTGATTCAAGACTTTTTTTTTAATGCTTGTTGCTTGACGTTTGTTTCTTGAATGAGGAAATTAACTAAGATTTTAACTGTTGCGAGTGATTTCAATTGTTGAAATTTAAACAATGTTACTTCTTTCATTGCGTTAAAGACTTAAAAAAAATAATAGAAACGTAACTATATTTATTTCATTGTTATATAAATGAAACAAAAATATCGTTTTGATTGTTTTATTAGGGTGAGGTGGGATAAATTATTCCAAGGGAGTCAAATGAAAAAAATATATAAATTACCTTTTTTTACTATATATGACTTTATTTTTGGACATTTAAAATAGGTTTTGATATAATTGTCTCTGGTGATCTTATTTCTTCTCATTTTATTCATTCTTATCTTATTTATTTTTTGCAATAATACATTTATTTATTCAGTTTTATACACATCTTAATTATATCTCAAAATTAGACATATCTTCATCATTTTTTTTTAATTAAAGCTTTTTTTGTTTAGTTATTGCTAAACACAAGAGAAATACTTACGCGCGGTTGCTTACATACACAATAACTACATTCACAATACCTTACTTTTTTCAAAATATTAATTGAAGAGTACAGGGGAAGAACCGCTTCATTTCTTAAGAGTCTTTCCGTAATTGTGACTGCTTGGCGGACATTGGCGACCGGAAACCGTTTTTTCGGTTCTTCATTCGCGGTTCAAACGCGTGACTCGTATCCACTGATCTCTGGCTTGAATCAGGGTTGCCTCGAAAGATAAACAAAGCGAGTAACCGGTTTCTTTACACCAGTTTTGGCGATTTCAGTAGTATGATTTGTTGCTAACTAGACTATGAAAATAAGAGTCAGAAAAATGTTGCCTTCTGGAGATGTGTTGCCTTCTGGATTATGATACATTTCACTGTAAAATACATTACTTTATTATAAAAGTATTCAAGGAACTGATGGCTTGAATTGTAAATCGAACACACTTCAAATCATCAGTTTCTTTCGCAGATTTTGAGTTCGAATCCCCAATGTAGACAATTGAGTTTTAAAGCTTAACTTTTGAAGAAAATTATTTTAAATTGTATTTAATTTTATATATTTGATGATGCTGCCATCTTACGGTATTAAGATGAAATGTTAGTTATAAAACGAAATGTATTACAGTAATTAAGAAATGTGACGATAATGTTCTTTATAAAATAAACAATTTTTTTATTTTATTTAATTAGTCATAGCATTTAACCCCTAAGAAACAATTTTTTTCCTTGAAACCTTCTCACTCCCCCACTAGATTTCGGGTATATATAGGAATAGGAAAATGCGAGAACGTCAAAATGGAGGTTAAAACAGTTGCTATAGCGATTCTTGCGATCGTGTGCGTTGTGGAATTAATAGTGTTGTTGCTCCCAAACGGAGAATACGTGGATTTGAGTAAAAGTAATTGTTCTGTGTCAGAAGATATCGGCCGTCGAGTGTATTTCCATAAATGCTTGAAAGAGAAAAGGCTGGTGTAGGATATAAGAAAGTTTTATTACAACGGAACGAACGATTTTAAACCAGAACTACACGGTATTCAGCTTTTTAAGAATGAGTTTATGAAACTCTGTCAACAATGTTAAAATTAAAATTTCCGAGTTCAATGATATGCACGGGGCCCTCTTCCAGCGGGAAAACGGAACTTGTGAGAAAGTTGGTGAAAAACAATGTCTACGAACGTCCAATCAAAAATGTTTGTTATTGTTTTTCTGTCCCTCAAAAATGGATGGTGTCGGAACCAGAAATAAAATTTGTCTGCGGATTACCGCCTGAAGAAGAAAAGTTTGATTTGGTGGTGTTAGATGACTTACAAGCAAAATTAAACGAAGGAGTGGAACTAATGTTTAGAGTCACGTCGCATCATAAGAATTTCAGCGTGATACTTATTACACAAAATCTATTTCCAAAAGTGAAGTTTATGCTCGACGTCAGTCTGAATCCTTGTATTGTTTCGCAACAATCGAGACGCGTCTCAAATGTCCTGTTTCGCGCATCAAGCGTTTCCTTAAAAAGGTAAATATTTCATGGATGCATATAAAAAGGCGACACGCGAACCGTATACTTATTTATTTGTAGACGTTCATCCATTAACGTGCGACGAACAGAGGTTGAGAGCCTCCATCTTTCCAGATGAAAATTGCATCAATTGGGTGTTTGTTCCGCTAGAACCATGAAGCGGATCAAGAAACACGTGCACTTGTTGCACATACTTTCAAACGCCTCGCCACAACAACGAAAAGCAATCTTGAACTCAACCAGCGCTGACCAGTTAAAATCCATTTGTGAAATTTGTAAAAATTTATTACAGGGCAATATTCCAGGAGTAAAAGTACAAAAACTTGCACCCTATAAGAAAGTGATTCGTAAGTTAGCAGATAAAAAAACAGGACTGTCATCAAAGAGAAAAATCTTAAAGCAACAAACAGGAGGGTTTTTGTCGATGATTATCCCATCCGTTTTAAAATTATTAACAGGAGATGTCTAGAAAATGGCCCTAGTGTCTCCGGACCTGGTTGCGGAATATTATCAAATAAATAAACCAGAAATTCGGTTAGAAGACAAAATTATTCAAGTGTTGCACCAAAACGAAATGCCAGATGACTTGAGAGGAAAATTACTCTCACAACTTATACCG